>NQLW01000079.1:1043448-1120421 GCA_002312845.1 Kalanchoe fedtschenkoi
ATTATATGGTTGATCTTAGCATATGAGCTGCTGGACAAGAAGTATAATCCACCTTAAGCTAAGTCTTCCACTTTGCCAATATTTGAAAATTCAAAGGTTATGCCTTTCACTTTGTTGATTTTGGTACCTAATATAAGTTATGTCTTTCACTTGGTTACTCATGAAAATTTTAAGTGCTGCTCAAATTTACTTAGTGTCAAACTCCATATCTTATGAGTTTGCTAAATGTTATATGCTACCGAAAATTTTCGAATGCTATTTTTCCTTACATATGTAATAAGACTAAAATTTGTCAAAGTGCTGCATAATTTTTCTAGTGTGGAAAAAAAGAGGAAGCATAACGTTAAAGGCATAATTTTATAATCCTTAGTAACTTAGGAGAATAGTTGAGTTAGTAGTGACTTAAGGGAATTTTTGTAATTTTGACATTTCATTTGAATAATATATATTTTATTTTGTTTTTAATATTTTAATTTATTTTTAATTAATGTCTCAATATATTTTGAGTACTGACAACACTGAGAATTTATTGTTTCATTTTAACTAATGCAATGCAAAAGCACTAAAATTCTAACATATTTTTCACAAAAATTCTAACAACTTCAACTTTTCCTTTTATAAATTTCTTTTCTTTTTTTAAAAGATAAAATTTCATTCCAAAAGAATAAGACAATACAAGACCAATTCTCACAGTATTTACATACTAATCTATTCCAACAAACACATCTCCCCTATGAATTCTTCACAACATCTATCAAAACAACCTATACAAGAGGTTGAGTTATATCATTATCCTGGTTGTCCCCTGCCCAACTAAGCCTTCTTTTTAGTTCATTTTGTTTGGCTCAGACCTTCAATCTGTCATATCCTTTAACTACAATGAGATCCTTCTTCTGTCTTTTTTAGAAAAATATGGGTTGATGCCCAGATTTTCAGCTCACCTTATGTTTTTTCAGGGTTAACTTTAGCTTCATGATTTTGGCCAACATCAACTTTACTTCATGGGTCATAGCAAACCACAACTTGGATTGTGCCTGCTCCTGCCCCCTGAAGATCATTGAGTTCCTTTCACTCCATATGATGTATATGATAACAATAATGGCAACTCTTTCAGCTTTCATTAGTGAACTAGAGCCTATAATAGCAACTTTAAACAATGTAAGTAGCTCATCAAGTGTGTTCCCTATTTTCTGAATGCCAAAAATTTTAGGAGCTAATTTACTGAGGTCCAAAGAAATATGACAATCAAAAAATAGATGTCTATATTCTCATCAAAAATTTTGCATAATGGACAAATGGTATCCACTGTCACACCAAGTTTAATGAGTTTATTTTTGGTAATTAGTTGTCATTCTATACAATTAAAAGTTGAATGCTGAATACTGTATTAAAATTTGAATGGTGGTCAAACCACATCTGATTGCTAATTATTGAATGATTTATTTTCATTTGATAAATCACTTCAAAGCATATCTAATTGCTGAATAATTTATTTTTATTTGGTAAATTATTTTTAAACATCTTAATATATCATAATTTACCATTTTAGAAGTTTTTTAAATATATGAAAATATAATATTGTTAAATATATGTAATTATTATTGTGATGCATGAGTAAAATAAAAGGCAAAACATATAAAAGAAAAACGAGCATCAGTTAGGTGAACTCTTCTGGAGGGGATGAGGGAGCAGGCCCTTTAATAAAATACTGAAAGGCAACTCTTCTGGAGGATTAGGTGAATTCTTCATGTATTCATAGACATTCATTGCATCAGCTGGAGAACCAAACTTCAGGAAGCCTCTAATTACTTCCTTATGGAAAATAGTATTTTAGGTCCGGCGGAGATTTTCGATACAAGTGATAAGAAGTCCATGCTCTTCAATCTTGTCTCTTAGCCTTGATACTATGATCCTAGCAAGTCTCAAATAAAAGTATATATGATGCTCTTTATAGCTAGATAAGAGAGAAGAAAATAAGCATTGTTAAAAACTAGATTCAACAGTAGCTCCTGAAAAAATTAGCACAGTCAAGATCAGCATGCCATTAAAATCATTAGCTTACTATGACAATGTCTACTGGCATAAAATATGTGATCTCCCTAAAATAACAATATTGATCGAGAACAAATCTCATGTTTTCCAATAATGCCAGCATTAGTAATGAATTCACTATTTTAAGGGTAAAGGAATTCTCCTTGTCACAGGAGAAAACTTTTCTACATTAGCGGGTGAAAGGTCTAAAATGTCCTTATTTTTACTTTGTGCAAATTATTAAAGCAGGGATACATTAGTCATTATAAATAAAATAATAAATGACAGGGGTAGCTTAGTCTGTTTGTAATTATTCATTTACTTTTTTATTTATTTCATATATGGATAATGACTAATGTACCCTTACTTTTAATAATTTGCATAGAATAAAAAATAAGAACATTTTAGACCTTTCACCCGCTAAAGTAAAAAAATTTTCTCCTGTGACAAGGAGAATCCCTTTCCCCATTTCTGAAACTATCATTTTAACTACAACGCATGCTGACTATGCATCTTCCATTGTATGGAAGCAATAAAAGACAACAGCCGCTAATCTACCAACATATGCAAGAGTCATCATCATGAAAATTATTAACAACTCAAAGCTAAAAAATGAAGAACTGAGAAGGTTACTAATTTCATACCTAAGGAAACAGATAAGAAAATTATTCAGACCAACGATATACAAATGGGTATCTATCAAATACCCAATTCCAAACAAGAAAAAATGTAAAAAAGAATATCTGTTTTTCAGCATAATCCAGATCACTATCATAAACCATCAATTTCCATGTAAATAAGTTTTGACCTGACCATGTTCTACTCAATATTGCTACTACCACTACAACTCTTTTGATAGTCGAGAAGGTGCTAGATGACCCACCTTAAAGGAACAAAGAGACAACCTGCACTGTAGAATTGAAGAATGTGGTGGGAATAGAAAATGTCAACCCTCAGTCCAAGAGACCAGTATGCCTGAACACAACATTCATCACCTAATATAGATCCCTCCCCTTCGAAGTCCTCCCAGCTCCCGTAAGCATAGAAAAAGTAGTGTTGGGCATTAGAGCGGACGCTCTGGCCACAATCTTGTTCTCCTTCTTCCCGAAGGGCGATCAGGTGAAAAAAATAGCCGGTCATTGAAAGAGAATACAGGCGATTTGGCAGCCTTGTTCTGGGCAAAATCACCAGTCCAAAAGACAAAGATGAAGCTGAAGTGATTCAATCTGGACCACCTCACATCTCGAACCTCACTGTATATAGTTTCGATAGAAGAATGACGAGGGAAGAACCACTCCAACGTGAAGCTTTTGAAATTTTTTGAATGATTTAGACTGGTTGACAAATCATTCAGTATAAATAATAAAAAGTTGGTTCACTTAATGCTTAATATATTAAAAGATCGTGTTTCAATAAAGCTTAATAAGAGCAATAAAATAAGACATAGTCTCCCATTTCAAACCGATCAGGCAATAAACTGGTGCTTAGGCTTAGCATAATTAATGAAGCAAAACTTACCATAAGAGAAATGAAGCAGCATGGTAAGGTCTGAGAAATATGTATAAGCTACAGCAGAAGAGAATGGCTTACCCGACAAGCACCAAGAGACTTGATCATGAGATATATGAACCATACCTTGACAATTTTTAGAAAAATTAATGATTTTCTTAACTGTCCATGGGTAATGAACCTTCACTTGCATACTAAACAAATTCTGCCCTTTTATATAAAAATTATGAATTCATTTGACCCACATGAATTCCTTTTTCAACATTATATTTGAAATTTGAGTTACCAACAAGGCGGATTTGATTCATAAATTTTTTAATGTCAAATCTACCATTTTCTTTAGGTTAACAATATTTATCTTATATAATAGGATACTTTTATGATTTTTCCATCCCTGACCAAAGAAAAGACCTGCAGATACCCTCTTTGCTCTTAATTACACCCTAGAAAAAAATGAAGCTTTGAGCCAGTAATTAGATATTGGGCCAGCATTAACTTAACCAGAATAAATTTACCTGCATAGGATAGGTATCTTGATGTAAATGATCAAATTCTTTGAAGAATGGATGTCATGATATGTTCTTATTCTTTTATGCCTGCTTATTGGAGGGGGCTTTTACAAAACATTATGCATCTGTAATCTGTCTTTATAAGAATTCGACAAAAATATGAAATTTACTTAGATTGGGTTGGAGGTCAGTGCCTTCACAAAAGATTGTTCTAAAAGGCGGCCGCCTAATCTCTGGGCGGTTCAAAAACGCCCCGCCTAGCCGCCTAGCGCCTAATTATTTTATATATTTTATTTTTAAAATAAAATTAAATTTTATAGGTATAATTTTATAATTAATTATTAAATATATTATTAATATATATAACTCCGCCTAATCATCCGATTAATCCTTCCGCCTAATCCCTAGCCGATTAGTCCCTAGGCCCCAAGCCAACCGCCTAGGGCCGCCTAGCGCCTTTTAGAACACTGCACAAAACACATATAACACTGTTTTTACACACCAAACAGAAGCTTTGTTGGTCTTGGAAAAGATCATTAAATCATCAACACAAAATATGTGTGTAATTTTCAATTTGCACATTTAGGATGGAAGTCAAAACTTTTATCACTGAAAAAATCGTTCATTTCATCACCCATCTTATAAATGAAATGATAATCATTTCTTTCTTAAAAAAATATTGTTCTGCCAGTTAATTTCAATTTCAGTTTAATTCATTTTATTCCGTATCAGAGAGACAAAGAAAAAAAAAAACACCAACAAAGTTGTTTGTGGCGGACAGGACAGGAGCATAGGGAATTCAGCATCCTCATCTTTTTAACGTTGGAGTGGAAAGCTGAAGCTGAAGCAGAAGCAGAAGCAGAAGCATGGTGGTCACACTGGGACTCCACCCCCTTACGTCATCCTTCCTCTCGCCGGCTACCTTATCCCCAGGATGGACCTCCGTGAGGAGACAAGACCGCCGCCTCCGTTATTTCTCAGTTCACAAAGCAGCAGGATCATCGTCGTCGTCTCTGGAGACTGTGGCGGGAAATCAAAAATCGAAAGCCCAGGAACGTGTCATTACTCCTATCTCCGAGGATTTCAACGCCTGGTATCTCGATGTCATAGCCAACGCTGAGCTTGCTGACTATGGTCCTGTCAGGGGCACCATGGTCATTCGCCCTTATGGCTATGCTATTTGGGAAGCTATTCAGGTCTTCCTTTTTGCAATTCCTCCTCTCTCTCTCTTTTTTTTTGCTTTTTTTTTTTCCTCAAGAATTTTGTTGTTTCAATATTACACGCAGGATTATTTGAATTTGAAGTTCAAGGAAACTGGTCATAGTAACATGTACTTCCCACAGGCATGGTTTCTGCATTCATTTTATTTTTCTTAGTGTAGACCTGAAATGTCTTCTATTAGCATAAGCTGCTCCAAATTCTAATAAAAAAGATGGATGATTGGCATTCGTTTCGTCATTGTTGCAGTTCATACCATACTCATTCATTGAGAAAGAAGCCAGCCATGTCGAAGGTTTTAGTCCAGAATTAGCTCTTGTAACAATTGGAGGTGGGAAGGAACTCGATGAGAAACTTGTGGTATGAATTGCAATTCGCTTGCTTATGGATACCTGATATTACCTTTTCACAGTTTTAGACTGACAATTCACTTAAAGGACTTAGTTTCATATTCACTGAAATATAAGCTGAATTCTATCTTTGATTGTTGCACTTGTTGAGGTTCTGGCAGGTGCGGCCTACCAGTGAAACTATTGTAAATCACATGTTTACACAGTGGATTCATAGTCATAGAGATCTTCCTCTAATGATTAATCAGGTGTGGTGTTTCTTGTTCACTATGAGTCCAACAAATTTTTAATGACATTATATTGACATACTTGATAGTGTGTAATCATTTATTGTCGTGTTTAAGTGGGCAAACGTCACAAGGTGGGAAATGCGCACCAAGCCTTTTGTGAGAACCCTCGAGTTTCTCTGGCAGGAGGGACACACTGCTCATGCCACTGATGAAGAAGCTGAACACGAGGTTCTCTCTTTCATGTCTTCATTTTTGCTGATCTTTGTGTCACTATAATGTTAAAGCTATTGTATTTTATTTGTTGATGTTGGTGGTGGTGCTAGAAATTTATACTGATTTAGTTGATAATGCCAAATTGCAGGCATTGCAGATGATTGATATCTACACCAAGTTTGCTTATGAGCAAGCTGCAATACCTGTTATCACAGGCAGAAAATCTAAAGTAGAGACCTTCGCTGGTGCATTGCGAACATATACAATTGAGGCTATGATGGGTGATAGGAAGGCTTTACAGGCTGGAACCAGCCATCACCTTGGCCAAAATTTTTCTCGTGCTTTTGGAACCATGGTAATATAGCAGCACGAAGATTTTTTTTCCCTTTCTTATTTGTCTGGTCTGTCAAAAAGCCATGATAAGTCGTCATCATTGGTTGCTGTTCATCACGGGTTAAATAGTCCAGAAAAGAATTTTCTGTGCTGACATTTGACATAGTAGTTGATGGCATCTTTAGGTATATTCTTTTTCTCATGGATGATTTTTGAAGGATGAAAAGACGGACCATCAAGTTGTTTCGTAGGTGGCCATGTTCACTGTTTCGAGCATCATTTTACTTTTTACTGGTTAATCTGAAAGAGTTTTGTCTCTTTGATTAATGCTACTAGTAAATCTCAGTTTACCTGGCTTTTCAATTTGTAATCATATTTGCTTTCTCATCTGATTAGTATCACTGTGGTATTCCAACGAGATGAATTGTATACGCAGAACTATTTTCTGTTATACTTTTTTTTTGATACATTTCATGCTACGAGTGTTTTTTAGTGGTGTCTGACTTCTGCTGTAAAATACAGTGGTCCACTGTTTTAAATGATACCCTAACACCTCTAAACCTCCTTCTGCTGTCAAGTATTCTATGCCACCATTAAATAGCTTCATGAATACTGAAATGAGTATATGTTAAATATTGTGATTTGTTGTGTGATTGAATCAGTCTGCTGATTGTCAAGGTAGATGTATCCTTCATTTGTTGATACCGGCTCAATACATAACCAAGTTTTGATCTGTAGTTCACTGATGTAAATGGGGAAAGACAGTATGTGTGGCAGACGTCATGGGCTATCAGTACACGTTTTATTGGAGGTATTATTATGACTCACGGTGATGATGCTGGGTTGATGCTTCCTCCAAACTTGGCACCGGTACAAGTACGTGTGTATTACACTGATGAATTATTTGACATTATGAATCATCACTTTCTTTTCTGTTGTTATTTTCTTTTTCTGACGGGTCAATGATATTATAAATCGAAGATCACTGACATCTTTGTTGAAAACCTCGCTGCATCTATTGTTCAACCAGGAAATGCACATCTGTACCTCATGTCTTATTATCATATTAAATGCTAAATTAATGATGACTTTTGGCAAGTAATCTTTTCGACATGGCCATCATTTCGTTATCAAAGAAAAAGTATAATGGTTAAAGCCAGAGCTTTTAGCTCTTGCAGGGGGAGTTCAAGATCATTGTAATGTCATCTTCATGATTGACAATCTCTCCGTAGTTTATTAGTATGGATCTTTATACTGGTAAATTATACGTTGAACCCTGGTACGAAATCAATGTGAAAAAGTCCGACGAGTTTTTATCTTAGACATGTGCTTTATGCCTCTAGGTTATAATTATTCCAATTTGGAAAAAGACAAACGAAAAAGACGTAGTTTTAGATGCGGCAACATCTGTGAAGCAATCCTTGTCAGCGGCTGGTATAAGAGTAAAACTTGACGATTCAGAGCAGAGAACGCCGGGATGGAAATTTAATTTCTGGGAAATGAAGGTAACTCATTTTTAAAGTTAAATTTTAACAATGAACTGTCCCTTGCTCCATGATGTGTTTGGTGGTCACATATCCCTTTTAGTAGTATGATTTTGCTGACTGAGAAACTCATTCTATGTCACTATCCAACGGTTGAGGTCAACCATATACACTACTTCACCACTCATATATAATGCTAGCTCTAACGTAATGGAAATCATTAACTTAGGCAGCTTCGTCATGGTAATTTGTGATCATTCAGTACTTCTACTGATATAAGTATGCTTCAACGTCTTTGGTTACTTCTTTCTAGGATAAACTTTAGATGTCTTCTTGACAAATGCAATATAGAATTATTAAGTTTTCTTATGGTAATAATTTGCATTGGTTCTTTCATTTCTCCTTATGCGACTTTGTTAATAAATAATTATGTGATGTAGCTTTACATCATGTTAACCTCCAATAGCAATAATCTTTAGAATTTTTCCAACTGTGAAATCCACTATAAATTTTCATATTAGTTCTTCCTGTTGTTTTATTTTTCTTTTGGTGTCTGTATAAATAATTAGGGGGTCCCTTTGAGGGTAGAAATTGGCCCTCGTGATGTTGCAAATGGGAGTGTGGTGATATCTAGGCGAGATGTTCCTGGCAAAGAAGGGAAAGCGTTTGGAATATCAATGGAAGCTACAACTTTGGTGGCATATGTCAATCAAAAATTGATTGGTATTCAATCAGCTCTTCTTGAAAGAGCTATTTCATTCCGTGATAGGTGTGTCAATACATTACAGAATCTCCCTTTCTTTGATATGAATGCGGATTTAATGCTTTACCTAGATCTACATGAGGTATGAAGTAACAAGCATGCTAAAATTGTCATACACATGGTCTTTTTTATATATAAATATGGGGTTGATTATCATTTTTGTTGTTGGTTGTTTAGTAAAGACTTATAGGATGTGTTGTTGTTAAACGCTTGCTTGTCTGGAGACTTAAAAGTGTTGGAGACACCTCAGCTGTGCGCAGCTGTTGGTTAGAAACATTGTCTGGGAAATAAATGACATTATTTTCTATATATATGTAAAATGTAGTTCCGATAGTAGAGTTTGTTTCCGGGGTCTGCCAAAAACACTGTTGATTTGCTTGGTGATCTTTAAAATGTTTTCCATCAATTTATCATTTATACAATCGTGGTCGCTATTCTATGATATATAATCAGTTAATCCATGGAGATCTCACAACTTGTCTGTTTCTTATGCCAGTTTCCAATTTTATTGGTGTTATTGTTCCTGATCTCTAGCGGGTAATATTCGTGCAGAAATATTGTAGATGTGAGCTCTTATGATGAACTAAAAGAATCAATCTCTCTAGGAAAGTGGGCAAGATGTCCATGGTCAGCTAGGTATTTTATGCTCAACTGTTTTTATATTTTCTTCTGTCAAAAGAAATATACATCAGAGCCATTGGCGCACTACTTTGTGTTGATGTTAATAACTGCAGAATTTGAATCTTGGGTTCAATATTATTTGGCCTCAGTGACAAAGACGAGTTGAGGGTGAAAGAAGAAACTGGCGCGACCATAAGGTGTTTCCCGTTTGATCAACCAAAAGGGGCCAAGACCTGCATAATGACTGGTAACCCAGCAGATGAAGTAGCCATTTTTGCGAAATCTTATTAATTTTTTAGTGAGGGATATTGACTACGTTCTTAGCTTTAGCAGAATTTTATTCAGCTCAACACATTTTTTAAAAAAAAAATACTTTTTATTACATTTTTAAGTACGCATCAAATCAATAGAGAGTTTGAACTCTATAAACTACCAGGCCACCATCCTGATGGCTTCAATTTTGTTTTCTGCTCTCCTTTCTTTGATTTTCTTTTCTGCAGTCTAAGCTTACTTAGTTCCGTCCATCTGAGCAAATGCGGCTGCACCAGGGGCGGAGCCACGGGGGCAATGGGGTCGGCCGCCCCCGAATCCCACCTAAAACACTTATGTCTATGTAAAAAATAAAATTACAAGAAATTTATATATATAAAAGATAAATTTATATGCTTAATTTCAACTAAATTTTGATTATGTAATTTTGTCCCCCGAAAATTTTTTTTGGATCCGCCTATGGACTGCACTAGCCATTTTTATGTCTATGATGCAAGAAGCGTTAGGTAGAGTTCTCAGATACGGAGACGATGAGGGTATATCACAGTAGTCGGATGCAAATGTAGGGATTAAGATTGGACAGCCAGTTTCTTGCAACATATTCGTAGCTCAACAAATGACACTCTTATGGTCCAATTAAAGCTGGAGAGAATGCAAGACTACAACACCAAGTTGTGGATTTCGTTCACATGAAAGTCACATGACACTCTTTTTCATCCAAAGGTGTCACTTTGTCATTTTCTCTCAAATATTCATTCCGTTCCTCTCTACTTCTTCTGTTCTCTTTTACATGTCACTCAACTGAATTTTTTTTTATCTATTTTTACTTATTACTAAATAATTTTCAATGAGTATTTAATATCAACAATTACCTTAAAACGTCAAACATTAATCACTTCATTATCATAATCAATAAAAAAATTATTTCTCACCAGTAATCATCTATCAATTTTACTTTTTGCACGAATTTTTTCAAAAAAATATTAACCACCTACTCATTAAATTTGTTCAACCGCTGACATTTATCTTAGGGGAGAGCATTGTTCGGTGAAAACCGATTCACCGAACTGATATAGTTCAACCGAATTAATTCGGTTCGGTTAATTTGGTCAAACATCGAATAAAATTTGGTTAATTCGGTTCAGTTAATGAAATAAATTTTTTTAACTTCGGTTAATTAACCAAAAAGTAAATTTATTAAATAAAACATAATTTTTTTACATATAAATATAATGATTTTTAAAATATATTTATTTTTTTCGGTTAATTCAGTTAATTTCGGTTAATTAAATGTTTAACCGATAACCGAATTATCGGTTAACCATATAATTCGGTTCGGTTATCGGTCGAGACTTTTAAAAATCGGTTAATTCGGACGGACGGATTAGAGGACGGAGGAAGTATCACTTGCTATTGCCACCGCTGCCTCCATAGCTGCCACCGCCTCCGTGCCCCTTGCTATTGCCGTCGCTGCCCGTCAATCTGTCCTAATGGGTGCCCGAGGAGGAGGATCGGCAGCCGCCGGAGCAGGACGAGAACGCGAGCAGGGCAGAGGCGGCGACGGTCTTCACCTTATTGATGAGGAGGAGCTCCTTGACCGCCAGGAGGTCACGGGTGGAGGAGAAGTCGGAGAACACCATGGAGTTGGCGATGTCGTCAACAGTGTTGGTGAAGCGAGAGTTGACGTCACGGAGGAGATTGAGGATGACCTAGGACCAGTATTCTAAAAGGCGCTAGACGGTCCTAGGCGGTGGACGTAACGCCAAGCGACTAATCGGTTAGGCGGAGATTAATCAGAAGGATTAATCGGACAGTTAGGCGGAGTTATATATATTAATCATATATTTAATAATTAATTATAAAATTATACCTATAAAATTTTATTTTATTTTAAAAATAAAATATATAAAATAATTAGGCGCTAGGCGAGGCGTTTTAAAACGCCCAGAGACTAATCGAGCGCCTAGGCGGCCGCCGTTTAGAACAGAGGTTGGGAGTCCTCAACGGGGTGGCCGACGTCCCGAAGGTCAGCAACTTTCTTTTTCATCCGCTCGCAATATTCATCTCTCTACACACTTGTTCTTAGTTTAATTTCATTTTTATTTTTATATTTTATTTTGTAGTAGTTAGTTTCTGCTAACCATGACTTCCATTTTAGTCATGTGTGAGTAATCTACTAAGATCCTAGGTTCTTTTTTACCCTAGCCAGAGTGTATTCAAATGCTTATTTTAATATATTAGTTTTTTCATGCATTCTTACAACGTTTATAGTGTACCACTTATTTACTTATATGGGTGACAACTGAGAAGTCACTTGACAAGTGAGCACTCATGAATATGAGAAACCGTATTAAGACGTTTGTAAGGATAGGAGATGTATGCTTTGTGGTCCATTCTAGGATTACGTTTTAGTCCAACTACATATTTTCTCAGAATTAGTTATTTATATGCATACATATTTAGAGAATTATAGTGCTGGTTTTTGCATGGCTAAGTATATTATTCCCTTACTAATTCTAACTATGTTAGACTTACTCTTCTGTCATAACTTGTGATAATAACTTGTTATTGATACATATATTTGTATGCATGATGGCTAGGTAGAATCACTCCCTAGGATCAGCTACTTTTAGCTGTACCATCCTCTCTTATTATTTGTTTAGAACTAAAATATATAAACTAGCAAACATTAGCACTTAGATAAGTCCAACGCTTCTCGTGGACCCGGACTTATGAGGTTATAAATTGTTTTTAACTTATATTAAACTCTCTTACAAGATGCGAAAATACTACACATCAAATCTAAACATCAGTTAATAATCCGGAACATCAACCATCCCAAAAAATGTTGGCGCTATGAACCTGTGGATTCAGAGTTCAAAAATATAAGAATGATACCCCCATTCACCAGAATTTTGTACTATTTGAGTAGTGTACATTATCTTGGCGACATGGATGAACAACTAAAGGTAGCATTTGATGTTGAAGGATTGAGGTTACTGGAGGCAGAACTAAGATGATTGAACTCTCTCTTCATGGCCTTGTACACATGCTCCAAGCCTTCTTCAATTATCTCCTCCACAGTCTGGGGCATCGGTGGCATTTGAACCTCAATAGAACCTTCCAACATTTTCACCACTTCTCCCATTGATGGTCTCAAAACAACCTCATCCTGAATGCACCAAAACCCAACCTTCAGAGCTCTTATCAGTTCGGTTTCTTCCACTGCCCATTCTAATCGCCTGTCTGCAACGTTCTTTGGCGAACCAGTTGTCAGTTCCTGATAAATTTACAAACAGTTAGCTCATACAGATATAAAAAAAGAAGAAGAAGGTAAGCTTGTGTTAATTTGAAACGAATTGACAACCTTATAAGCCCATCCAGGAAAGAAGAACTCCTCTGCATCGAAGGACATATCGAGATTTCTCCTCCCGCCTACAATTTCCAGAAGCAGCATCCCGTAGCTAAAGACATCAGCTTTTACTGTTATGGGTCGGTTACTGACCCACTCTGGAGCCACATAGCCTCTTGTTCCTCGGATCATAGTAACAACTTGGGAGTGCTCTCGTCCCATCATCTTTGCCAGACCGAAGTCCGACACTTTGGCGTTGAAATTTTCATCCAACAAAATGTTTTCTGGCTTGATGTCACAATGTATGATTCTGTCCCGGCATTGCTCATGAAAATAAGCAATCCCCTGTGCCGTGGCAATGGCTATTCGGAAGCGAGTTGGCCAGTCAAGGAATCTATCTCGGGACTTGAAAGACGGGAAAATCCATTTGTCCAATGAGCCATTTTTCATGAACTCATAAACCAATAGCCTGCCAGTGTACATTTTTTTTCCCAAACAATCAGACCATCAGACACTAATGCAACAACCTTACAATCTCTTAACAACACTTATGTGGGAAAAGAGGAAAAAGTAAGACAAGCAATGGATAGGGTGATTACCTCTGCGAACCCTCAGAACAATAGCCGCATAGACGAACCAGATTCATGTGATGCATTGATCCAATCGTATTGACTTCAGTTATAAATTCCTTCTGTCCGTGAGGTAACATTCTGTCAAGTTTCTTAACAGCAACCAAGGTCCCATCTCCAAGGCTACCTTTATACACACTCCCGAAACCTCCTGAAAGGAAATTGATGACAGGCCATGTTGAGATAACAGTCTAAAATATAAGTAAGTAGACATTGTATGGGCTAGCAAAGTTGTCGGATTACCAGTTCCAAGCAACTGTGAAAAGTTAGCAGTTCTGTGCTGCAAATCACGGTACGTAAAATTCATTGGAGCTCCCGAAAATATTTGTGAACTCTCCATGGCTCTTCGAAGAGTTCTCCTTTTGTTAAGACTGTAATATAGTAAGAAGCAGAGAAGGGCAATGAGCAAAGCCATGCTCAGGACAATAGGTATAACCATAATTTTCTCATGACGAGAGCTCCCACCCGACGAATCTCCCGAATGCCTTGTATTGCCTGGATTATATGAGCCTTTGTCTGAAACTTTCAGAAATAACGTTGAAGCTGTGTCTTCAAACCCACCATATTCCAAGCTCCTTAAGACCCAGCAATACGGTTTCTCCTCTCTAAGACCATAAACAGAGGCAACACATTCGCAAGCAGTCAAGCAAGCATCGCCACAGCTTGACAGTGTTCTCACATCGCTATAGTTAGCTATGACCGACGAGTCAGAGAAATAATAGTTGGTTTGTTGAACGACTTGGATCTTGTATTCAGATTTTGGGCTCCCATGTTGTGAGTCACAGTTGGCAGCTAACGACTTGTCCGCAAAGCACTGACCTTCATTTCCATCCTTTGAAGTACCTGGCAAGCATTTACACGAAACATTGGTCTTGCTCCTATCCAGACTACAAATTCCGTTACCACAGGTTCCAGCAATATCACAAGGACTGGATACTGCAGCCCACTCCGGCACCCATTGCCTGGTTCCATTCAGGTCATTGTCCCATCTATACAAGCGCAAGTTGCCGTTGGTTTCTAGGGTCAGCCTGCGAAGCGTCGAAGGACTTGTTGATCGATTCTGGTTCACATTCGATGACAAACTTCCATTATCACCATCATTTTTGTAGACGTAAACAGCCCCAATGAATGACTCTCCATACATAATCCCAAAACTCCCGGCATCATCTAAAATCGCCACTATGTCACCAGTGACATTGGAAATCTCAGGTCCGGACCAATACGAGTAGTTTGAGAAGTGCTTTTCAGACAACTCTGGCAAGCTGTAAGTAAGTCCTAAGCTTAAGGATGTGCGCTGTTGAAGCATTTTCAAAGAGTAGTAACCTCCACGCGAATGGGAAACTGTTGAGGTGAGTTCCAGGGAGGCTGACAAGGGCTGGTTAGGGAGCAGCGTGTCCGATGGGTGCGAAAAGCTTTGCCAAATGGGGCTATCGTTGATGCCATAGAGCAAGAAGTTTCCGCTATCAAGCATAGCAGCTCTTGTGACACCACGTCCGGAGGTGTTGGAGGTCCAGACAGTGGTCCTTTGGTCAGTCAGGACAAGGTTTCCCGAGGAATCGAGCTCCAACACTGCACCTTTGTTGACTGGGTAGTTTCTATTTAGATTTTCATTGACAGAAGAAAATGAAAGTTGTTGTCTAAATGAGATTTTGTCATTTTTAGGACCTGCAAAAGTTATAGTAAAGGTCCAGAGATACAAAAAGCTTGTAAACAAATTTTACACATGCTTCTAAATAATGTTCCAGGATCAACCATCATATCATCATCATTTTTTTTTTTTACTTCTAATTGATTCAAAAAAATGTGAGGGGGAAGTAGCAGCATACACACCTGTTGGCGGACCACACCACGGTTCTATCTCCGGGAAGCTGATGAAACCAAATGGTTAGCTGAAACTGGTTCCGCGAGTTGATGTCAGGACTGAATCCAAATGCAAAGGTTCCATTGTCAGAAACCCAGGAAGCATCTTGTCCAGCAACAAGCTTCGACCCCAATGGGATCTCACTTGCCAGGGAACAACCACACTCCAGAATCAACAAAGCCAAGCCGAGAACTGCTGGGCGGCAGAGAGAGAAAGGCACAGCCATGGTGGAATCTCAACCAAATGCTGACAAGGGAAATGGTATAAACATGCTTGTGTGGCGTGGAGCGTGATAACAAACTTACGTACACCTGTATGTATTTATTGGGAGGGGATGGGAAAAGTGGCAAGTGTAGATTGAAGTTGGGTTGTCGAAAGCGACGGGAGTTTTGATTGCTGGAGTCGGGAGTGGGAGAGAAAAACGGGAAGCGGAGGAGAACACGTGTAGGTTTTTATGGGGAGAGGCATAACAGAGTTACACAGGTGGGTGAGCTGCAAGTTTGACAATGGAGAAAAAGAAGCTGCTGCTACATGGTCGGCTAACGGAGCTCATTGCTTACATTATTGTTTCTTCGAATAGACCCGCGTACGTGTTGCGCTGTCAGTTGGCGAATTGAAAATTTATTTAAAAAATCAAATTGTATTCACATTAAACAAATTCTGTAATTTGATGACTCAGTCCTACAAATTGAATACACCCCTAAACTTAATGCATTTAGCATTATTCATTCAAGCATTATTCATTCTAAATATTTTAATTTTATTAACAATCATGATAAATTAGATGAATTGAAATGTCATGCACTGGGAATAATATTAATTATTATTGTTTGGAGGTAAAATGATGTTATTTGGGGCAGTAAATCGGTTTTTTTAACAAATTTGATTCTTTCGTAAAGTTTGTTTTTCCAACGGGTATTGCCTTTGATAAGTTTTTTAAAATGGTGTCGTTGTGGCCAACCGTGGTTTGAAACCGTGTCTGGATAGGCCCCGCCCACCGTAGCCGACCATCGGCACCACTCTCTGGGACGCCTCGTTGTCGCTGTTCGCAACCTCAAGCCGGGCCATGCCCGGCCTATAACCTGAAGACCCTCATCCGACCATAACGTCGGGTCCCGCCGTGCTCCCCGTCACTAGATTTCGCCACCTTGGCCGTTCATTGCTTGGTCCTGTGTCGGGAGCGTGAAGAAGTTGCTCGACGGAGCGCTCGTAAGTCGCCCTCGCGGCGCGATGCCCTCCCTTCCCGACATCAAATTTTCAACTCCCCTTACAGGTTGCCATAGGCAT
Organism: Kalanchoe fedtschenkoi; assembly: GCA_002312845.1. Lineage (NCBI taxonomy): Eukaryota > Viridiplantae > Streptophyta > Magnoliopsida > Saxifragales > Crassulaceae > Kalanchoe > Kalanchoe fedtschenkoi. The sequence goes on from NQLW01000079.1 coordinate 1,060,109, forward strand.
TCTCCTAGTGCAGCTCCTCCCCTTCCCCGCGGACGACCAAAGCCATCGCCGGATCATGAAGATATCAGCTAGGCCCCGCTGCGCTTTGTGCTCCGCTCTAGATCTAGTTGGCCTTATCATCAACTCTTCTTGCACAATCACAGGCGGAACACTAGTAAGGCATCAGGCCCCCGGCTACAGTATGCAGAGCGACCCCTCTGGTTGTTGTTTTAGTCGAGTTCGATATTCGACGCCAGATCTAATTGGTGAGCATAAAGCTCCGCTCTTGGTCGGCTCTTGACTTTTTGCAGCCTGCCTCGGTCGATCCTTCACGGAGTGAGCTTCTGTGAGCCAGATTCTGCGCGGTCGCCTTGAGATCTCTGACAATAGACACTACATCAATCGACTCGCAGCGTCAAGACAATCGCCAAGAGATATTGCCTTGAGCCTCGCAAACGTTCCATCTGCATAAAAGCAGATTGAGCCCTCGCATTTGCCTTGACTTCCCCTTCTGCTTCGTCCCTTGCATGCTTCTTGATTCCCCCCATCTACTTTGTCCCTCACACATCTTGAGTTTCGCACCGCCTCGAGTCTCCAACGCGCTTCTCTCCAGTAGGCCGCCCTTTGCCAGCTCGAAGCCCGCACCTGTAGCAAGTCTCAGAGTCCAGTCAGTCTTCAGCTAAGCCCAAGTCCTTTGGACATCAACATATAAACTCTATGAGCCCTCTTGTCGTGTAAGTTCTAGGAACTACCCTATCCATGTAGGCATTCCTGTCATTAGGTAGGTCCTTTGGATCTTCTTATTAAAAAAATGATTTTATAAAAATGTGAAGACTTACACGATTAAGGGGAAAGGTGCAAAATAAAGGTAGTTAAATTTACTATATTACATTCATGTATTTATTGAATATAATTTTTGTCCATGTATGTTATTTAATTCAATATAAACATTTAACTTTTAAGAAATTAATATGATTTCTGATTTTATATTTAATGATTCATTTTATTAATTAATCCTTTTGATATCAACAAACAAATAAATAAAATCAAACTTCATAAAAAATAATGGTTAGGTGGATATATCTTGTCTGGATAAATAAGCTAGGTATCCAAGCGGTTAAGATGGTGTCATTTTGGATGAGTTTTAAGAGTTTAATATTTTTTGGGGTTTTAAAAGTTCAAGATTTTTAGTATTTTATGATTTTAGGGTTTCACAATGATAGATTTTTAGTGTTCGTAAGATGTTTCAAAAAATGCACTCTGCACACATAAAGACCCAAGAATTTCGAAATTCTAAAACTTCGAAAATACTAAAAACTGAAACTCTGAAACCCAAAAATCTTAAAGCAAAATACTCATAATGCCATCATTTTTCAAAAAAAGAAGTTAATTTTACGCTAATATGACTTGATATATTAGAGATAAGAGAAATTTTTTAATAATTTTTTAAAAAAATATACATATTATAAAAATGCAAAACTTTATGCATCACATGACAGATGCTCGAAACCTTTCTAATCTGACTTCTAAAAAAGTTACGGATTCCTACTACTTCTCTATTTAAACTCAGAATTATCAATTTAGAAAATTATGTAACTTCTTTTATTAAATTGTAAAATCATAATTAACATTATTCATAAAAAAAATATTACTATATAAATTAGACATTCACAAAAATACGTCATTTTATTATATAATTAAATAATGTCATTTTATCATTAAATTAAAATGATCTCTGCTCAATCTATTCTTTCCCAACTTCAAATTCTTCTGAGTTTTATTGAACTAAGTGGTAATACTTGAATGATAAATTGAATCTGGTAGCATCACCTTCTTTACCAAATTGACAACCCCGACGGCTTCTTTTCGTCTGACAGTTTGCGCATGCAGATAATGATCTTGCTAGAATCATTCACACAAAAAGCTGGCTTTTAAGGCTAAAAGATACATATACCCGATTTAAAATTCTCTCAAAGTGGATTAATTAGTATAACCAATTTTATATTTGGATTCAATTTTTCATCGCTAAATAATAAATATGTCAAGTATCATGCCTCTATATTGGTAACCATACACAAGTAATGGATCTACACTACGTCCAAACAACATTAGGTGCGCTCCAAAAATGTTGCATGAGGCCCATTTATCCGTTGCCTCCACTTTAGGCAACAAAAATAGACTATCACATGTGATAGGCATTGCTTATTCTCTAAGCAAACAGAATTTTGACATAAGGCAACGGTCCGGCCGTGATGAGTATGGTTGCATTTTTATGAGGGCATCCATGTAATTTTATGCAGACTATAGGCAACACTTTTTTTGTTGTTGCATTTTAAGTAAGGGAATCAATGTAATTTATCACGCACTATATGCAACACATTTTTTTGTTGCAATATAAGGGAATCTCTGTAAATTAACTAGCACTTTAGGCAATAAGTCCAATCTGTTGTATATGTAGAACATATATCTGCTCCTGAATATTTCAGGGTCAAGCTGCTACATATATCCCAAAATAGTTCTTATAGTTGTGCCAAATAATCAGCAGGAAAAGTACATGAAGACATTCGTGTCTTTTCCACAGAGTATGTGGCTTACATGAGTTTAAAAAATTCACATCAACAATAGTTCTTGATACAAAATAGCAGCTGATCATTTGAGCTGCAGTGCTGAAATTTTCATAATAGATCTGATAGGTTGCACAAGAACATGATAATAAGCATATGTCCAGAAACGTAGAAATCAGTTTAGAAGCTTAACAACCAAAAATAACATTACAAGCACAAATAGTTACCAAACAATAGTATACCAGAAACAATGTCAAATAAGGCAATTAGAAATGCTGGCAGAAGCAATATGATACTAGTAACTCGTTAACATCAGAAGTAATATAAAGTAGAAGCAATATTATCTGTTGTTCAGCTTCAGGGTCAACAGATGGTTGAGTATTACTTGCTCATCAACCTTGGTCTGAGACCTAAAGATTTGTCTCTGATCCTCAATCTCTTCCTTCTGAAAGCCTTGGACACAACCACTGCTGCAACTTTCTTCTTGGCTGTATATTTCTTGTTCAATGTTTTCTGTCATTTGAAAAGAAATTAATATGATGGTTAGTTTAAAGGCAGCAATGACAAATAAGTATATGTCTTAACAATCAAATGAAAATAATAGACATTTAAAAAATTGTCTGTCTTAACAAGGCAATAATATGATAAGTTGACCAAATTGTTAAAGTGAATATAACTTAAAATTTATTGAACAAATCATAATGTACATGTAAATGACTTAACAATCAAATGAAAATAATTAACATTTTAAAAACTGTAGTGTAACTATGTCTTAACCATATTTCCATTATAAAATAAAGTTTAAATTTAATTAGAAAATGCATCTAATTGGTTGGATCAATAAAATCCCAGAGTGTGTCGTTATCTATGTCCTCATCTGACATTTCACGTTGAGGCAACATCAACAAACATTTTTGCAGGTGTGTCCATAGTCATCGGTGGCAAGTCACTTCTTAGCAGTTCGATTTCTATCATCTCCTGAATCATCCAAAACCAAATTTAAATTTGGAGGCTCTTGCAAATATAAATCTCCTTCATAATTTTCATGTCCAAAATCAAATAAATCCCTTGGAACAGTTTTCATAACATAATACCACCCATCATTGTTGGAGTCTTTTACGTAGAAAATCTGATGAACTTGTGAGGCAAGCACAAATGGATCATTTCGGGATTCAGTCTTGTTAAAATTAACACGTGCGAGACCAAAGTAATCATGCTGCAGTGGAAACCATTTACAGCAAAACAAAGCTGTCTTAAATTGCCCAAAGTTGTCCAGCTCAATTATTTATTTGATCGTCCCATAATATACCACATTTTCAACAATTGGATGCGGTCTCTAGAACTTGCGTAGCTTGAGGTAATTAAGAGCTTCCAGGGACATACCTGAGCACTGTGTTTTCCGAATCTCATCACGATCAAATGTGTAAAACTTATATCCATTGATTAGATACCCTTTAAATCTTCTTACTACTGCATTAGGTTCTTTGGATAGTGCACTTAGGTGACTAGACACCAACCTATCATTTTCTAATCTACAAGTGAACCATTCTAAAAAATCTTTAATCTGATTATGAGTTGTCGTCCATCCGCTCCTCTTGCCTCTCTGTGGTTGCTGCTGGTTGACTAAAATTTTATCTCATTGATAACACATTAAAGAAAAACTTGTTTGTCAGAAAGTTGTAAATATACAGATAAGTTAGTGTACTCGTGGATTATTGGAGGAAATAGTAAAAGATTCACAGTATTACCTAATATATGTTTCGATGTGTTCACAGTTAAAAAGCACATAACGTTGTGCCTTTTTCAGAGTATGCTCGTCCAACATATGCTTTTTCTGCCTTAATGATTTTCTTTCTCCCAGGGGTTTTCCGAAATCTGTGAGTAGACTTATAGTCACTCTATTGTCTTGCTGCATGACCCGTTGCTCCCTTCCATTATTTCTCCTATTCAGTATCATATCATCGTCAATATACCTACTGTAGAATATCAAACACTCCCATGCCAAATGACCTTCAGCAGTTGAACCCTCAGGCCAACATCTATTTTTCACATAAGTCTTTAATTTCCCTGAATACCGCTCTTTGGAGAACATCCAGTGGTATTGAACTGGCCCCCTAGCCTGATTTGCTCAACTAAATGTATTGAAAGATGCACCATTATGTCGAAGATGCTAATCATAAAAATCCTTTCAAGCTGACATAGAACTTCAATATTGTCTGTCTACAACTTGTCTAGATCTTGAGGCTTGATTACCTTGTTGCAAATTGCTTTGAAATCCAACAAGCTTTATCAACATTGCTGCCACTTGTTTCAGTAATATTCCTACAATAGCAACTTGTAATAAGTAATGAATTAATAAGTGGGCATCATGGATTTTGTAACTAGAGATTTTCCATTCTACACAACTGACAACCCTCGCAATATTTGAAACTGCTCCATCAGGGAATTTAGAGAACTTAATGACCTCACAAAACTGTAACTTCTCATCTCTGGAAATGGAAAAGCAAGTTGGAGGCAGGGAAACACGCCTCTGATTTGACACTCGATGCGGATGAAGTTCGGGCTTGATTCCCATATCTTTCAAGTCTAGTCGGGCATTTAGGTGGTCCATACTTTATATCCAATAACGTGCCGATGAAATTGTGACACATATTTTTTTCTGTGTGCATCACATCAAGATTGTACTGCAAAATGTTTGTTCTCCAATATGGTAAATCAAAAAAAAATATTGATCTCTTTTTCCTTGGTGAACTGTTCACACTATTTTTTTGTCCTTTCCCAAATTTGTTTTCAAAACCATCTAACTCTGCAGCCACCTCATCCCCTATCCTAGTTACCGGGGCCAACCTATGCTCGATCGTTCCATCAAATGCATTCTTGTTCCATCTCCAAGGATGATTCACATCAAGCTAACTCCGATGTCCCTGAAAAACACCTTTCCTATTGTTGCACAAATAACGCCAAAATGCTGCATCTACCATTCCTAAATAGATCGACCACGGCCACCGTATCGTAATCGATGGACTATCTACCCTAATTTCTTTTCATCGGTCTCGAGCAAGCAATCCAGTTGCGACCTTTAAAGTATCGTTGATGCACCGGGGAAGAAGATGTGCTTAGCTGTAAGGTTGTTTCCAAGACTGATGATCTTGATAGTTGGGGACAATTCAGTATCATCACAAATCATTTTCTGATTTTGGCTTCCCTAAGGTACTAGCGTTGGTGATAATGCGGGAAATAGTACCATTGTTGATATTATTGTTGATGGGATTTTCAATATCATAGGTCTAAATATTGAATTTCAATGGGAAGAAATCTCTAGCTGTGGTAAAGAAAAAAATCTGAGTTGATGGTTTTGTTGAAGGGGCTTTTTGCTTATCCTGTTGCAGCCGGTTATTTTTCTTAATTGTTGCTACATTTTGAGGTGGTGGTAAACGCTCCACAGGTGTGTCAAACTCATGGACTAGTTATTTAGATTCTGTTATGCATTTTGAGGTTGAATCTACACTCTGCAAAATATGTTGTTACATCATAATTGAAAATTGTTAGGGACTTAGTCTTCAATTATAGATGAAAAGTAATGTGAATTATTTTTCCTTGTGTCCTATTCATAATTGCAGCTAAGCAATTTTGTTTGGAGTTGCTTGTGTGGGATGTACTGACTGTCATTTGCTTGTCTTCTCTACGTGCAGTATCAAGGGATAAATAAAAAAAAGTTTCTACTATAAAGGGACAGACAAGAACAAGTTTATACCAACAAAACTGCCAACAATATGACTTCAAAATAAATAAACCTAAGGCTCACAGCCTCCCCTGCCAGTAACACAAGCCCCCCTACAGTCCAACCAAGACTTCATCATCAAAGTCATCCTATAATTGAGCATCATCTTAGAGACCTTACAGATCATAATTTTGCAATTTCTTTGTGGGTCAGTTTAAACCATCTTTGTATGAATTGAAGGCTTAATTCATTAACCTTGTGCTGTATCAAGACTTTTGATACACAATGAAAGTATTGAGACCTTCTGAAACACATGTTTCATGTGTGTATATTTTGGAATTGATTAGATTTGTGCAGCAAGATTCATTATTGGACAGTCTAATATTATTCAGCATGCTATATCATGTCAAAAAAATTATGATCACCAGTAGAACACAACATTCACTAATATTATTCATATTACATCTATTTAGCCTTTGTGATTCTTCAGCATGCTCAATTACAGACATTAAATACCCAATCCATTTTAGCAGACTATTACTACTCCCAAAACTCTATTCATGGACCTCCTACCATTTGAATTTCTTCTCCAATCACAGATATGAAGTTCAGTTGCTCCCGGAGACAAACAACAACAAAAATAGTTAGATCAATATGAATTGAACAATTGTGTTAATAATAAACCAGAGAATATGAACATGTCTGATTAACACCTTCATTAGTATAACTTTTAGCCAAAGAATTATCAGGGGAGCTGCCCATTTTAATTACTTCATCTTTCACAAGTACACGACCCACCTAGTTAATCATCCTGGACTGCATCATTATCAGAATTCACTAATACCATTTTCCTTGCAGTATCATTCATTATGTTATCGTTTGCAATAGATTCATCTTCGATGAAATACTTCGGATTCATAACCTGATTTCAACGTACCCATACATAAATATTTATGTAAGATTATTAACTAGCAATTCCTAGAATGCATATCTTAAACTCAAATTAGTCTCACCAAGACATAATGTTAGTGGTTGTAAGTAAGATTGAGATCATGGAGGGAGCAAGGCCAGATTGATTAAAAAAACTGCTATAACATCATATTGACAGCATGAGAAGTATCTATTCTAATTTTTTTCAAAATAGCCAGAAAAGTTGGTTATCTATCCATTCAATAAAAATCAAAAGATCCAAACAATGAAGTATCAATCTTCAATCCTGTTACTGAGGACATCTATCTCACTATAGCTGAAATCCCGGACTTATCAAATCCATCAATTCTCAACACATCAATGTGAATGAATTGAACGCACAGCCTAACCAACAGCCAAATAAAAAAAATAAAACTTCAAATCGACATTTACCTCAAAAGGACGATTTTTGACCCAGATTCTCTAGCTGGTGTTCATAATGTAAAAAATGGAGGCAGCCAAACCACTCCAGAAAGCAGCAATCCTAAATTGAGAATCACCTGACCACCCGACTAACCCTACTACAGGGATTCACGTCCTTATTTACCAACTCAGTGGCAGTAGCGACTCTAGTCAGATGCGTGCTTGAAGTCGATCAACGAAGATCAAAAAGACGAGGAGAGGTTTGAAAGAGAATAAAAGAATAGATCGGCCGTGGTTGATCGATTTAGGAATGGTAGATGCGGCTGTTCTAAGATCCAAATGTTGAGATGTGAGAGGGTGCGAAGCCAGCAGATTGATGAAAGAGTTGGGGTGAACGGAAAGAACGCTCCGGTGTCTGAGAGGAACAGGATGGAAGACGGTTGGGGATAAAAAAATAGTTAAAACGACGCCGTTATATCCGTCAAGATACGTAAATTGTATACCTGTCAGGTATATTTAATGATTATTTTCTTCATCTTGTTGATATTGCTAAATGTGTTTACTATTAAAAATTAAAAAAATATATAATAAATACATGATTTAACAACAACAAGAATGGACTGTGTGCAGCTGTTTACTAGAATTATATAATATTCATTTTTTTTAAAAAAAAGGAAAGGAGGAGAGTGCCCAGGAATATAAACCTGCAAAAAAAGCAAAAATTAGTTCAATGTTTTTTATATTTGTTTAAAATATTCATATTTAAATGGCGTAAATTACACTATGAGAAAACCACAGGGTAGTTTGCGTAGTAGACATCAAAGTAGACAGACAAGGTCCTTTATTGGTTTATTTACGGAGAAATAACAAGGCTATTTCACATGGAATGATTTATTACATTACAAACTACACACAAGTAATGTAATGTATCACCATGGATCAGATGCTATGAAAACTCCTACTCCTTGCCTGAAAGGATAGTTGCTATGTATGAAATTCAACATGATAACTAAGCAAGAGAAGTTTTAAGTGCGCAGGTTTGACGACAGAGCTTCTATATCCACACCATGTGAAGCGAATTTCGCAAGCTTACTCCCAAGTTGTGCACCATCCGGATCCGGGCTTTGGATTCGGGACCACTTCCTGCTTGATCGGCGTCTTCTGTTGCTGATGGCGATTGCATTGTCGTTGGGGAAAAGATCTTGTAGCACAGCAGCGTGCACCAATGTTTTGTAAAACAGAACCGATACGGCGAGTGTTGCGATGGTGGATAATACCATGGACAGGTACTGCGTGATTATGTTAGTGACTTCGTTGGAGTACTTGATAGTGGCTATTGACGCACTTGTCATCGGGAACGTGTACGCCCACCAAGCTAACGAGAACCTATTTATTCGAGTCAGCCACAACCAACTCTCTTAGATACATATAGATACAACTCATTAATTTCGACTTAACTGTAAAACATAATCAAGCCGTAGCAAACAAAAGCTGTACCTGAAACCTCGGAAAAAGTTTACACGGACAGCCTGCAAATATGAAATTTTATGGAAGTTGGAAATGAATTCCTCAAAGGGAGGGATATAGGAAAGCTCAACACAGAGACAGAGTCCTTTTTGGGAGAAACTACTAACCAGAGAGACATAGAGGAAGAGGGCGATGAAGTATGCAATGCGTGAGACGCAATCGAAGGAGCCTTGAAGGTTGGCCCATGCGACACACGCGACACTAGGTGCTGCCACAAACAGGAAGAAAATGGGGTGGAGCTCTTTGGGGAGGGTCTCATTTGTTGGGAGCCTTTGATAAAGGGTAACAAATAGGACTGCGTAGTGTGCCAATCCGACGGCGAAGAAGAAAATGGGTCCCTCTTTCAGTCCCATTGACGCTCCCAGTAGTGCCCCAACGAAGTTCCCCACAATGGAGAGGTGGGTGGACGGATTCGCCACCTTTGAAAGTCTGCGCTGCCCACCGGACATCCATTCCCCGTATATCTTAAGCTCAAGGCAAAAGATGGGGGCCATTAGAGCGTACCAAAGAGCTGGACACAAGCTGCTAGCGACTGCTGGCGGGACACCTAATGCTAAGAAGAGGAAAGCAATCCATGGAGCGAAGAAGAAGTTGACGCGGACAGGATGATAGTACTCTCGCCGCACAGCTTCAAAGTATAGCATCACTTTGAGTGCGTAAGCTGCAGAGACAAGAACGACAAGACAAACAGAGATGCACCACAGGATTAAGTTTACTGTCATGCTTATGCGCAGGAACTTCATTGACACACCCGTTGCAATCGCTCTCCACAGAATTGCTTGGCTGCTGATTCCAAGGCAGATACCAAATGACGAAATCGGAAATCTGAGTAAGAAGGGCCACAGCTGGTCTTCTGGTAACACCAACTCTTCCGAATCCTGTGAACCAGACAAAGATAGATAGATAGATAGACATGTCAAAACACACTCAAACAACATATGACTCATCAAGAACTTAAAAGACTAAAAAAGAGTACGTACCTTGAGAGTTTCCAGTTCAGGACCCTCTAAAGCATCATAATATCTGTCCGCCGACAAATTTTGAATAATCCCTTTATCATCATCACCTGTTACATTTTCCTTGGATTTTCCTTGTGTGCTCGGATGATGGGTCTGCTTCTCGAATCTCCCCGACCACGTTCTGAAAGAATCAAACCTCTTGTCCACGCTCCTTGATTGATGGTTCAGATAATTTGAATCAACAGTACTCACCCATCCTTTTGGCATTGACAGAGAATATAGGTTGCATTTACGGGTTATTTCACGTTCAAATGTTGCCACCTTATGGCTTCTAAATTGACCCTCTGGCAAGCTAATGGATATTGCATGCACCTCCTGCTCTTGGAGGGACGTCACAGCAACAGCACACTCTCCTACTTGATTCTGGGTACAATAACTGAATCCCTATATCCACACAATTCACAGTATAATCAGCAAATATACAGTTTTTTTTTCTTTTTTTTCTAACCCTTTACAGCTGAACAGTACAAGCCATCCCATCATCATAAAATAAAAGGCAACCAATTCAACACTTGCAAGTCTTCAAACTGGTAAAAGAATATTATGCCAACACTTTTTGTTTTACATTATTGTTTGAGCTACCAGTCTCCGTGACTCTTTCAAAGGAAACAGCTCCTGCCGTATTTTCTGTGACCGAGTTTGAGCACTTCCTGTTCTCCATAATCAAAAGCCTTCACCTGCCCAAACAAGAGAATTGAGCTGTTCATTGATACGAAAATGTCTCAAGAACAACAATCAGAAGTGTTTAAAGTCACCGACGGCACTAAAAAGTCCTCAAACATTCTTTTGATAATTAAACTCTGAACAAGAAAATGGAAAGTAGGATTATTTTCTAAGCCTGAACATGATTTCGGGTTGAACTATAAATATATATAGAGAGAGAGTATTAGAATGAAGCTACATATGGGGAAATGAAACCTCAGTGTTCTTAGTTAATATGGGGATCTCATTCACAATAATCTTCATGAGCCGAGTAGTAAGTGTCATATTTATGTTCAAGATTATTTATTGCAAAAACAGACAGCATACTTCATACATACACAAGTAGGAAACAAAAGGTTTGCACTTTGGGTACTTACTGCATGAATATTATAACAGCTCTAGCAATATAATAATAAATCAATTCCCAACCTCACAAAAACTAAGGCAAGATGGAGATATAGTTCATGCAACAGAAGCCATAATGCTCCTGTGTTATATAGCCCACTTATTAGCACTAGAGGTGATCCAAACTCGAAGGAACTCGATCAGCCAAAATGACAAATTGCATAATTGAAAATGACAAATAAATGATTTCCCAATCCTCAAACTTTAACAAGTGTTTTGATGAAATGATTGGAGATAGTGGAGCTGGAGGATCTTGTTGGTCCAGGAAGACAACAAACTGAGGTTTTGCTGTTGTGGCAGACAAAGTATACAAGCATGTCCTTCAGCTATAGGAAGCCTGGACATCCATCATTAGTCTAGTCAGTGGTCACATACACATACAATGTATCTGGAGAAGAAAATCTCTCATCATATTGGTATCATCGGCATGGCTCTAGCTAAAATCATCAACAAGCGCGAGCTAGCTTGCACGGTGCAAAAGCAAGAAAGCTTAATTGTCAGAGATGTTGTTTTCATCTGCACTAGCTTTTATCTTTCTTAAACTAAATATGACTTCTGCCGTAAGTATCTATTTTCAGAAGCTTGCATCATGAGGATACTGATGAAAATAACAACAGCATTCAAGGTAAGATAAATGCAAAAGAGAATATTATCACCGGGACAATCAAAGATACGAAATTATTACTAACAAGGTATTGGCCTAACGATTTAGGATGTTGTCTAAACAGCCTCGTGTCATGAGTTCGAATCTTGATGTTACCGCATTTGTGTTTTGATATGCTGAAAGTGCACGTGAACCGGCCCGCTCTGGTTGGCATAGAGGGCTGAGTCAAGTCCCTTTAGAAATGAGCATTCTGGTGGCAGAATGAGGTTGAGTCTAATTTGGGATATAATTTAATGTCCAGATACAATTGGTCTTGAATTACAAGCCAGCAAATGCAGCCACATAAGAGATAAGCTATAAAATTATGTACCATAACCTTATCAAGATTGTACGTCGAGAGTTAGAGTAAAGACAGAGAGAGAGAGATATCCAGGTAACGGATTAATCACTAGTCAAAAAGTAATTGTTGTGGCGCACGCAAGAACCATATAACTGGTTCGAGATGGTTTTATAATCCTCGTTTGCATCGGATGGGTGCTATGGATTAATGAGTGCTCTGAAGAGGATGTCTTAGTGGCTGAGTTGCCGATGCAAATGCAAGGTGGTGTCTGTTAGGACCATATTGGTTTTGGGGGAAGAATGCCTTTTCTTCTTTATATACGTACGCAAAAGTATGAAGCTGACTACTGATGAACACTGTACATTACAAGCATTATGAGACAATAACGTATTGATATGTCCCGTTCGAAGCCACTATACACACTATCATAATTACAATCATAGTGAAAGCTGTGCCGTGGATGTTACAAATAATTGATTGATATTCGTGTTGAGGATAGTGGTATTATCCCACATCGCCTAATGGAAGTTTTTAAGTGATTCTTATATATAGTTGGACTCCCCCCACTCAGGGGCGGATCCAGAAAAAATATTGCGACATGTCAAATATAAAATACTCATATAGAATGAGTATATTAGTTGTATTTCTTAATTTTAGAGGGGTCATTTTGCATTTTAAAAGGATTATTCTAACCATTTTTGAACTTCATAACCTAAAATAACATATAAATATAAATGAAAATATTTTTTTGAACGGGGTCATCTAACCCCACTCAAACCTACATGCATCCATCACTGCCCCACTTATTGTCAATTTGTTTTGAGTGTGGATCAGACTAATCTACATGGTATCAGAACGGGTTTTAGCCGCACTCTTAGAACATGCCCGTGACGGCGCAAGTGAGGAGGAGTGTTGAGTATAGTGATATTATCTCACATCGCCCAGTGGAAGCTCTTAAGTGATCCTTATATATAGTTGGACACCCCCACTCATTGCCAATTGGTTTTAAGTGTGGATCCGACAAATCTACATGGTATCAGAGCGGGTTTAGTGTTGAACATAGTGGTATTATCCCACATCGCCCAGTGGAAGCTCTTAAGTGATCCTTATATATAGTTGGAATTCGACTAATCTACAATTAGCTCAACTTGAACTCTGGTGGTGATCATAAACAAAACAACGTTTTTAGTACTCAATCAACCATAATTTCAACAAATTTAATAAGAATAATTGTATTTAATTAGTCCGAATTTTTTTCGACATTTGAATTGTAATTAAGGAGGGGATGTTAGTTTGGAATTTCTTTTATCTAAAAATTAGTGGTGGAACTTCATACAGCAAAAAGAGGTCTCTATAAGTACATCAATATCAATAGCAATAACAATACTTGGTATATTGGCTTCCTACTAGTAGTATTCATTCGATTGCCCTACGCAATTTAACAAGTTAGTAGTAGAACTATTGCACACTTCCTCCTATTTCTGGATTTTGTTTGTGGTTTTAAATTAAGCTGAACTAAAATGAAGTTGTCAAATTAAGCTGAACTGAAATGAGATGAATTAATATAAAAAATTTATCATCATAGCTAAATTTATTTGTAATACTCGTTAATATTGTCATTGTTTCTCATATAGAACATGTTTAATATAGTACATAGCGTTAAATACTAGTTCAAAAATTTAATTAAGGTGGATTGAAGTAATCTGAAGTGAATAATAAATAAAAAAATCTGAAGTGAATAATAAATAAAAAAACTCACCCTTGATAAATACAATATTATCCTATTGTATAATCACATTTAATACCAAAAATTTAATCTCTCAATTTAAAAAAAAGTGTACAACAAACAAATACAAAAAACACTAAAGTTGTGTTTGGTTTAGGGAAAATTTAATGGAAAGGAATATTTGATGAAAATGGGAAAGAAATGAAATTCTTGGAGAATTTCATCTGATTTTATCCTTGTTTGGTTTCAAAAGAAAAATGTCCAGAAAATTTGTTAGAAATTCATTTCATTTTCTATTATTATGAAAATTTTTATGAAAATAAGTAGAAAAGTATCAATCTTTCATCACTCCATACATTGAACTAGATGAAATACATTGAATTTGTTTAAGAAGTGGTTATTTATTTGAGATACATTGAATTTAAATGAATTGATTTGTTTAATGTAAGAATCACATTTTTCACCTGATTTTTCATCTAATTTTCTTTTCCTTCTATTTTTCATCTAAACCATATACCGAATTTTACTAATTTTTCATCAAATTTTCCTTTCCACCAAATTTTTTTATAAACCAAACACAGCCTGAATGTGTAGATTCAATGAGAAACTAATGCGATTTCGGAAGGGATGCAATGATTATTCTAAAAATTCTTATTAGGCCTACTAATCTTTAGAAGGATTGTGAACCATTAATTTTGTTTCATTTTCAAATTTTTTTTTCTACTTTTTTTCTATATAGTTTTTGTTGATGTAATATGAAAATGAAATGATGCCCGCGTACTAGAAACTTGTAGCGTAGTAAATTTAATGAAATTAGTTCTAGAAATGATGCCCGTGTACTAGAAACTTGTTTGATCTAACATGAGTGGTTGATTGTGGAATTGATTTTGAGTGCTAGAAGCTGACATTTCATGGATAGGGATTAAAAGTAGATGGATTATATATTTGGTTTAAAATACGATAAGTAATAAAAACTCCAATAGAGATTTGACTTTAAAAATCAAAATTATTTATTCATTTATAATTAGTAAAATTATTTATTCCATTAATATTAATATCAGGACTGTTACTAAACGTTTCATTAGGGTATAAATTAGATTGAATGACAAGATACTAACATTGAATTAGGTGAATCTGAAAACATTAGAACGGTTTTCTAAGGTGTAGTATGAATATAGAGGATTTTGTGAATTTAAGATTTGTGGCCATGTTTCAAAGTTGGCTGTCATAATTAGTGTTCGTGATGAATATTCTATAAATTAGAATACTCAAAGAACAAAATTTGAACATGAATATGTGGGAGGATGGTTTATGTTGAAGAAGATGTTCATGCCACATCATAAACCTTACATGATATGTTTTTGTTGATGTGCGGGGATGGTTTATGGTTTTCTCACATGAAGCAGCTTCATATGTACGAAGCGGTTCATGGATATATCTTTAGTCACGTTCCAATCTTTCAAACATGATAAAAAAAATTGATCTTTAATCATGTTTAAATGAATGAATTTGATCTTTAATCACATTTCATGCTTCCAAACTTGATTAAAGATCAAAATTTTTTATCATGAAAGATCAACATACTTAATCACGTTTGGAAGGTAAAATTAAAAGATTGGTCTTTAATCACGTGTAATCTTTCGAAACGTTATTAAAAATCAATTTTTTTGATAAAAAAATTAGTTATATAATTTGTATTACATAAATGTACAAAAAAATAATATGAAAATATAATTGTAAATAATCAAATATTTAATAAATTTGAGAAATTTATAATTTATGACATGTGGTCCATGAACAAAGTGGTGGAAAGTTTGTTTCAATGTGGGTGAAAGATTTATGAAAAGGAGATTTATGATAATGTTGATGTAGCAGTATGACACAAATCATACGTGACATGACATAAATCTACTTTTTGATTAAGTTTAATAAAGATGCCTTTATACACATGATTGAGTGTACAACTTTTGTGTTTGTTTGTTTCTTTTATTTATGTATACATATTATTAATATTTTCAATATGATTGTTTATACATTGTTTTCAGTTCGCCTTGAGTTAAATTTATATTAATCATCCTCAAATCAACTAATGAAATAGTGCCTTAAACCGTCTAAAGCTTTTTTTAAATAGTGACTATAACTAGGAGACGGATAATTATTGTAAATCTTAATTGAAGTTAAGATAAGATTAAACGGATTGTTTCTAAATGGGGCAAGTTATAATTGGACCACAATGGGGATGTTGAACAAATAAGGGGGGAAATTTAAAAGAGACATAAATTATTACTATTTTCTCAATTACGGTCCGAATTATTGAAAAATAGTATAAAAATTAATTGATTTTATAAAATAAAATTTACAGATATACTTTTAAACTAGTATTATCATAACAAACAAATTTGTGCGCAGAAACTACGCCGTTTAATCATGAAATTAAATGATATCATTTCATTCACATAAACAAAACGACGTTTTTTCATACTAAATCAATAAATTTAGTAAAATCAATTATATTTAATAAATCAAATTAATACTTAAACAACATCCTAAATTAGTCCGATTTTTTTTTGTCACACTCTTTTTTGATAATTCAAAAGTGATGGTAGCCTACTCTTTATCTTTTGACCATTACATTATCCAAAAATATCTTAGACAACTAAGCGGCTCCAATGAGACTCAAACTCTCGCAAGATCTCATTGCCAAATGCACTAGCATGCAACATGTTATAAAAATCCAGCGGATAATTAAGTCATTAATATGTTAATCAGTTGGCATATTCCTATAATTATAGTAATAATATATTCCCTCAAAAGTGATACATCTATTTTTACTTACATGAGTAATGAAATCAATAATTAAAAATAGAGATAAAATCTAAAAGAGGCCCTGAACTACCACCACTTACATAATTGTAGTTTGAACTATCACGATTTTAAAAAGGGTGCGATAAAAAAAAGTGGACTGATTTTCTAAAATATAATTACCATTACATTCCTAAACGAATATTATTATAAGACTTACATTTGTGTGTGAAAATTACGTTGTTTGATTATCAAAATAAATAATATCGTTTTGCGCACATAAAAAATGACGTCTTCTCATACTCAATCCACAATAGTTCTTAACAAATTTAATAAGATCAATTATATTTAAGTATTCAAACAAACTGATCTTAATCATTATCCAAAATCAGTCTAATATTTTTCTATGGCAGCCTTTTTAAAAATCGTGATGGTTCAGACCGCAATTGGGTAAGCAGTGATAGCTCAAGACCCCTTTTAGGGATTTTCTCTTAAAAATATAAATTATAAATTTTAGATATGTATATATTTTGTTAAAATTTTGTTAATTTCAATTCACTCGAGAACCCTTTGAAATGATAAGCCCAAGTTATTTGGAGAAGAGTTTTAACTCAAAACATAAAGTGTTACATGGAGCTCTTCATGTCAGCTATATTGATGGTTATATTAGCTTGTTTTCACTACTTAAAAAAAATTAAATGACTATATAAATAAGTCACGGATTCACAAATAAAGTATATTATTTACAACGAAAAAATTTATTCTTGTGATATAACACATATCTTTGTCTTGAAAAAATACTTTATTGTCCTGTTGTACTTGTAGCTCAATCAATTAATTCAAGCACTGAAACAACATCATATTTTACATATTTTTATTAAATAATCTAACCATTAAAGATAACTCAATCAACCCTTTTATATGTTTAATAAAACAACAAGATTATTTTCAAGTGTTTCATAAAATAACAAGATAATTTTTTCTCGATAAGTTTGATCTTAGAAGGTTAATAAATAGAATATTATATGTCCATATTTGTTAAAAACTACACTTATATAATTTTTTAGTGAGATTAGATGTGATATATATATATATATATAGGGGACGGATCCTGTGAAAACCCTCTTGAATATATAAGTTGTGAACAAATCATATTCGTTGATTGTATTTCATCCGATGGACATGAATTTTTATAGATTTATTATTTAAATTTTCAAAAATATAATTAATATCTTATTTATGTTTTGTTAGATTTATTCCTTGATTCCCTCCTTTAAATTTGGAATGAAACGTTTAATTTTTTCTCACTCCTTTGGATGAGTTTTTCTCTCTTCTTTAAATCGGAAATCGTTCTGATTTTTTCATCTGATCTTAAAAACACAGATGTGCACCTATTTAAACCTAGAAACACAGATGTGCACCAGAAACACAGATGTGCACCAACTACGACTGGGATCCGTGAAACACAGAAACACAGATGTGCATTTATTTAAAACTCAGAAACACAGATGTGCATCTATTTAAAACCCAGAAACACAGATGTGCACCTATTTAAACCCAAAAACACAGATGTGCACCAGAAACACAGATGTGCATCTATTTAAAACCCAGAAACACAGATGTGCACCAACTACGACTGGGATCTGTGAGCCGACATTTGGGTGGTGAGGTTCAAGGCGCTGGGAGCAGAAACCGGCGCCTCAGCCTTGGAGGAGGGCAGCAGGTTGCTGATGTGGATGACGGGAGATGTTGTGGGGGATTTCTTCATCCGATTTGATGAATGTGGCGGTGGTGTTGTTGCCGTTGTCCTCGATGACGAAGCCGACCTTGCCACCTTTGATCACGAGAGCGTGCGTTAAAACCCACATAAACCTAGCTCGGTAGATCTGGAGATGAAGAAGACGATTTATGAGAGATAAAAGATATGGTGGCGACAATTAAGGAAAAATATCTTGAATATATGTAATTAATAAAAAATCAATAATTAAACATTAGTTTAAAATATGTTGACCGTAGGATGATTTATGATTAAAGGATATGATTAGTTCACAGTTTACATATCCAAAGTGGTTTTCATTTGATCCACTCCCTATATATATATATAATTTTATTTACATCTATATATTATTTAAAGGGCCCATTTTTTTGTCTCAGGGCCATATGAATGTCAGGAACAACTCTGATAGTTCAAAGCCTTTTTTAATATTTTCTCAAAAAAATAAAGATGGAACTGGGAAAATGGCAAGAGAGAAAGCTCTCGCCAAGCTCACATCCTTCCTTTTTTTCAGCCCATGTACAAAAAATCAACATTATATTGTTATCCGTTTTTTTTGGCTCATGTACAAATAAATCAACATTAGTAAAAACTTCGGCTCCAAAAAGAATCGTTCCCCTAATCTCTGTGAATAACTATTCTAAATAAGATCAAAAAATTAATTTACCACAAATCCATAACTAAATTTCACCCTTAAACTCATTAAAAACCATAAACGGATCCGTCTTTGTCCACCAGGGGATCCACACTTGTTTTAATGGTGCCATTTGACCCTTCTCAATTTTGGATTTGGTTCAAAAGTCATATATTTGTAGTTTAATTTTATCAAAAATGTAAATTTGACCATGTTGAGAATTCTAGTTAATTAACAAAAGAAAACAGTAAAGAGCACCTAAGAGTTAACAAGGTTCGGCAGTGTGCCTACGACTTATGAGCAAAGAGCGGTTGTGTGTTATTCAAAGTGTCGTACATAATTGGCTTAAATTTACATGATATTTATGATAATAACTCTAGTTACATTCTCTGAATTATGAATCTTCTGTAATAATATCTCCCAAAATATTATTAACTCTCTGATCTTGTAAAATTTCACATTAATAAGCTTAGTCCTAACATGATACACCTGATTCCTTACTAAATGAATAACACTTTCTGACTGTCACAATGCAAATGAACCCCACCTTACTGAACACCCAATTCATTTACCAGCCTGGTAAGCCATAAAGTCCCCTTTACTGCTTCAACTATTGAAATATATTATGCTTTAGTGTAGATAATACCACAATAGACTGAACAATTTACTTCCAATATATAGGTCCTCCATCAAGAGTAAAAACATACCGAGCAGTAGATATTTAATCATCCAAGTCACCTACATAGTTTTAATCCACTCCAACAACTAATGGGTCACTCTGCTGGTTGCCAAACACAATACTATGCCTCGTAGTACCATTTAAGTACCGTAAAATCCACTTGAATGCTTCCTAATGTCGCATACCTAGTTTAAACATGTACTTAACTAATGACATGAACTAAATCAGGATGAGTACATATCATAACATACATTAAGCAGCCAATTGCACTTGCATAAGAAACTGATGTCATGTCTTTAATGTCTTTATTTGTCTTGGGACACTAATTTGAAGAAAGCTTGAAGTAATTTGGTAATGGAGTGCTCACTAGCTTTGAACCACTAATTTTGACTCTGTCCAGTACCGCCTTAACATATCCCTGTCGAGATAGCCACAATTTTCTTGAGCTTCTGTCCTGATGAATCTCGATCCCAAGATTTCTCATTGCATCACCTAAGTCTTTCATATCAAATTCTAGGATAAAGAAAGGTTTCAAATCAACATATCATCAATCTAAAATAGTAGAAATAAAAGAGCCATCATTAAGACTCTTAACATAAACACAACAATCATACTCAACAATGATTTTAGCCAATCTGAATCATGTTGAAGTCAAACCGTTTATACCATTGCCTTGGAGACTGCTTCAATCCATATAAGGACTTCTTCAATCTGCAAATTAAACGCTCACTTACAGGCTGAGTACCTCTAGCCTCTGTTCTAAAAGGCGGCCGCCTAGCCGCCTAGGCGTCCGATTAGTCTCTGGGCGTTTTAAAAACGCCCCGCCTAGCGCCTAATTATTTTATATATTTTATTTTTAAAATTAAATTAAATTTTATAGGTATAATTTTATAATTAATTATTAAATATATTATTAATATATATAACTCTGCCTAATCATCCGATTAATCCTTCCGCCTAATCCCCGCCTAGCCGATTAGTCGCTAGGCCCCAAGCCAACCGCCTAGGACGGCCTAGCGCCTTTTAGAACACTGCCTCGAGCTGCTCCATATAAATCTATTCCTCTAGATCACCATTCAAGAAAGCAGTCTCCACATCCATCTTCTCTTAATGCAAATCCCAACAGGCCACCAATGCAAGTACTGCCCTGATTGAGCTATGCTTGGCCACAAGAGAAAAGATCTCATCGTAATCAACCCCCTTCATCTGTGAGTAATCCTTTGCAACCAATCGATCCTTGTACTTTTCCTTTCTTTTTCTAATACTGTTGCATCAAACTTTGATCTCTCACCACCAGTTACATGCACATAAGTAGGACAATCAAAAATCCGTAAGTGATCAAAACTAACTGGATTATTTGTCTAGACCTCTTCAATGACTTTTTCTCTCGATGATGCTCGTGGTGATCTATTGATGACATAGTACATCACCATACTCACAGCTTCTACCCAAAATCTTTTAGAAAATTCTGTAGCCAATCTCAAGCATCTATCCTTTTCAGTTAAAGTCCTGTTCAACTTTTATGTAACATCATTACGTTATGGTGTCTTGCGAACTGTAAACTGCCTCTGAATCATAGAATTTCAAGAACTATGAATCTGCATACTTCATGGCATTATCTGACCTCAAACACTTGATCTTTTTATCTGTTTGGTTCTCCACCTTAGCTCTTCACAGTTTGAACTTGTCAAAGATTTCAAATTTCTATTTCAAAAAATACACCCAAATTTTCCTAGAGATATCGTCAGTAAACATAGTATAATACACAGATCCACCCATTGATATTTGTTTGATAGAGCCCTATACATCAGAAAGCACATAAAAGGTAGGACATGCCGGACATCCTCTGATAGCAAGAAAATCTTTTAATAAGACCTGACGCTATATGCCTATTTAAGAGTCCAGGGAAGCAGTCCATATAACAAACAGGCTAGCTGAGAGCGGATCTCCTTACCTGAGGCCACATGAGGATTTAAAGAATCCAAACAGCTGCCGATTCCAATTGATTAAAAAGTGGCAATTAGAGATTAGGCGAAAGAATTCATCCATTTTTTTTTAGAAGTCCAGTCTCTTTAAGCACTGCATCAAGAAACGTCATTAAAATCTATCGTAGACTTTGGGTAGATTAACCTTTATCATAAGATTCCCATCTGCACAAGGTTTGTCTAAATCATCACACAGTTTGTGAGCTAAAGAAATGTTTTCCTGAATAGAGAGACCCCTGATGAAGCTTGATTGCTCAACTGATATGATGTCGTTCAGAAAAGGAGCGAGCTTGTTGTTTTTGAGATGATTTTGGAGAGGAATGTACATAAACTTATGGCCTTGATTGGAAGAGGGGGTTGCCTTTGAAATAGCTCCTAATGGATGCTGACAGGTCTTCACTGATAATATCCCTATTATCCTAGTAAAATTACCCTAGAAAACCATCAATACCTGACACACTATGAGGCTTCAGATCTTTGATGGCTTGTTTTATTTCATCATCAGAAGGAGGAATGGCCAGGCAGTCTTTTTTATCTTCTTGGATGAGCCTGGGTTTGCAGTTACAAATGTCCAGGTTTGCTAAAACAAAACCTCCGCTTAGGGCATTCACATCAAAACAAACCTAAAAGTAGGTTTGTGTCATGTCACATCATATTTGTGTCATGTCAACTCAACGTTGTAATAAATCTCATCTTCACAAACCTATTGTCCACAATGAAAAAAATATTTCAAACCTCTGCACGTAGGATATACATGTCATATTACACCATTTTTTACTTTTTCATATTATATCAGTTACAATTTTCTTAAATTTATCAAATAATTAATTATTTACAATTATTAATTCATATTATCCTTTCTTGACATTCAAATAAGAAAAAAATTTACATAATTAAAATTTTTAGGATAACCTATTACCACGCTTCAGGGTTGGAAGCGTGGTATTAGGTATATATTAAATATTCAAGAATATTTAATATATACTTATTACGGTGTTAGAAGGGTATGAACATGTTTCCACGTTAAAACGAAGCGCTCCAAAATCTGACATGAAGCTAACAACAAAGCTTCAATGTGGACACCCTTAGCAGGTTCGACAAATTGTCTGTAATTTCCGGAGCTACTTCTGCATCATTTTGAAAGGCTGAACCATCTGACTTTTTGATGTTATATGTTACTTCTACATCATTCTGAAGCCACTTCTGCATCAATTGTCCTGCCTGATCTTCGAAAAGGGATTGTTTTCTGCTAAGGGCTATGTGCAGATGATTTTTGGCAGTTTTCAACTCTTCTGCAATGATGTCAGTCCATTGATCTTGTAAGTTGTCTTCAAGCTTTCTTAAGTTGGATCCTGTGTAGGCAATGTCACTATCAACATTTCCAAAACCTCTTTGTTCCAACTGGACAGGATGTTGGACAACTGTTTCATCTTGAGCACAAAATTTTCTAAAGGTCTGCTGCATAAAATACCCTACCAACCTGCTGCCACAGTTTCCTGAAAAGAGGAGATTTCAACATTCTAAGGTATTTGAAACACTTTTGAGACCTTTTATATGCTTCCATGTGAATAAGCTGAGCCATGTGATCTGAGATGCCTTTGTCAAGGTGTTGAACCTGCATGTTTGAGAAGAAGGATAGGGCAGCGCCATTAATTAAAGTTCTATCTAACCCTATCCACACACACTTGTCTCCCTGTCTATTGTTTGTCAATGTGAATAGATCGCCCACAAATCCTAAATCTGTTACTCTAGCCATAAGCATGAATTCTATGAGATCTCTTGGATTGCCATCATGCCTGTTATTTATCTACACCCTTTTTATCTTGTTTAGCTACTTCGACAATAAAATCATCAGAAATGATCCAAGGAATAGAAGGGGCAAGGGAATGATCTAGCAGGGATGACCATCCTAGCATGGCGACTCCATCGGCGATAAACAAAGCTAGCTAGAGCTGTTTTCTCTGAAGTCATATCCTTTGCTTCACAATGAACAATTTGAGGATGAACATTGAAATTATACAAGGAAACAACAGTAGGATTCCATAAAAGCCAGATATATTTTTTGATATTGGGAAAGTCAAAATGAGCATGAGAGCTTAATCTGTTGGCAAGTAATCTGAGCCTGTGGAAATTTGACTTATGCTCTAGAATAACTAAAATGGAGGGGGAATACCTCTTAACAAGGGAATAATGGTATGTCTTGGCGGAAGACTTATTAGAACCTCTTATATTTCATACGATGCAAGCAATCATGGAGAAATTAATGGATGGGTTATAACTCTCGAGCTCAAATCCCCAAGGGGGGAGTGGGGAACCACTGTTGATCCCTTCTAGAAAAAAAAAAGAAAAGAAAAATTAATGGATGGATTTTGGAACTTTTGAGCTCTTTCTTGTGGCAATTAGAATTTCGGCTTTTAAGCTTCTCTTTCTACTTTTACCCTTGCTGTTTGGAGGAGGGGAAGCATGATTATCTTGACTTATGATATTATCCTGGTCAGAATTGTGCAAATTCCTTCCTTCTTGAGGAGTTTCAGGGACAAAAGTTTCACACACTTCTTCTGCGTCTTCCTCTTCTGACTTCACGACATCATATTAATTCCCTAATTTTTGCTCTGCCCTTCTGGAGTCTGGATGTATTGTATTGCCTTTGATTATTGTGTTAGCATTTTTTGCTCAAGACCTGTCGATAGGTTATTGGCTGTGTGTAGTTGTTCTGCTTGGTTGATATCCTGAATGTGTTGTTCAGTTTCTCTTATCTGATTTCCTTTTATGACTGGTCACTTATCAGCAGCTATGTTAGTAGGATCATTGTTGTATAGGACTGTGGTTTGCTGATTATTTTTGTATTTCTTCACTTGAACCCATTCACTTGTGACTGGAGTTTTGACTTCATGTTAGGCACTTTCCTTTGCATTGCTGCTTTCATTTTCCTGCACTTTGAAATGTTGTGGCCTTGCATTTTGCACTTGTTGCAGTACCCAAGTCTTCCTTCATATATTATCTCATACACTTCTCCCTCTCCTGTAGTAGTTCCTATGAACATCTCATGGATGAGTGACACTTTTAGATCTACTTCAACTAACATTCTTGCATATGCCGGACAGGTTTCTTGAAGAGTCCTCTCATCAGTTTTGAGAGATGATCCAATAGCATATCCAATGGATCTCATAAACCCTTCACTGAAAACAATAAACTTAACTGAGGCATACGAACACAAATTACTGCAGCTGTGGATTCTTTCTACAAACTGAAGCCTGGAGTCTATCGAAGCAGCCTGAAGATATGTCAACCTATCCAGTGAGAAGAGAAGGACAGAGCTTGTATAATATCTTTTGACGACTCTAGCATAATCAGCTCGTGTCTTCCATCAAGACTTCCGGTAGAGAAAGGACAAAAGAGCTTCCAAGCTTACTGGATGTGGCTTCTGATCTCTTCAGATATGGGCTTACCAATAGAGAACTTTGTGATAACCTCATGTTGTAGTTGTGAGATACCAGCCTTAATTTCAGATGGAAGAAACAACATAGCTGCTTTACCTTTATGAATAACTCTGTTCCTGGCAGGTACTTTTATGGCTGGATATTTTTTACTGGTAGTTTGTGGAGAACAGCTACAAAGGAAGGCTGGTTAATGCTATTTAGTTAGTGAAGCTGCTTTCTGGAAGTTAGAGCTTGCTGAGAAGGCTGAGGGTAACTAATTCCAGGAAGGGGAGGCTGATGGATTACGTGAAGAACACAGATGAATCTCCTTTCATTATTTGTACAAGCAGAAATCAAAATTGTAAACTTGTGAGACAAAGCTTGTTGAGAATAAAGTAGTGATTGTAGAGAGAAGTTAGAGCTATTTCCTTCCATGATGTTTGAGTTGTTTTAAGAAATCTACTTGACCGAGTATAAGGCGGAGTTTCTAAAAAGGGCTAGCTTTTTTTCTCTTTATTCCCTATACTCAGACTTAATTCTATCTTCTTCATCAAGTCCCATTCATCATAAAACCCACCCCACAACCATTCGTCCACATACTACTCTCCGAAATTCAAAATTTTACACGTCCAGTGGCTAATCTACCATCATAAACCAATTTTAACTTTAACCACTTTGGTCCTCATTACATCCATGAGACATGGTAAATAACAAGGACCCAGTAATGAAAAGGGGAAGCAAGTCCAGTCATGTAGCACAGTTGATAGAAGAAGTTACACTATCAACGTTGAGCCCACAGAGGAGCTGGTACCGTTTCCTACAGAGGTAACCTTCTCGATCCCGATAAAGAAGTTGATTATAAACACTTTGCTAACCATAAGAAGATTCTAATTAGTGAGGATATGGATGAAGAAGTACTTGGCCTATTAAGAGTAACTGATACGGTTAAGGGCTTGCTGGAGAGAGCATCACTCGGTATCATCAACATCTTACAAATGAAGATTCCAATTTTTTTTTATCGCACTTTTTTTAAAAAATCATGATAGTTCATACCATAATTAAGTAATTGGTTATAGTTAAAGACCTTTTTGAATTTTTTGTTTAAAAAAAATATTTGTTTTAATGGGCTGGTTGATCCATGATAGTATATTTGATGGGCAGGAGCCAAAGCCTATAAAAACATTTAAAAATAAAGAGAAAGAAGAGTGAGATTTGTTTATTCACTCACTCATGTTGATGTTGTTTTGGTTGTATATATTTCGAACTTCTAAGTGGGTGAAGAATGAAGATGATGGGTGTCCCCTGCTTTGAAAATCAACCAACCAAACCT
This sequence comes from Kalanchoe fedtschenkoi, assembly GCA_002312845.1. Lineage (NCBI taxonomy): Eukaryota > Viridiplantae > Streptophyta > Magnoliopsida > Saxifragales > Crassulaceae > Kalanchoe > Kalanchoe fedtschenkoi. Next base: position 1,086,651 of record NQLW01000079.1, read on the forward strand.
CCTTCTTACTCGGTCGGAATCAGAATCTCTCTCTCTCTCTCCATCATTCTCTCCTGTTTTGCACTTCTAAATGCTCCGAATTCTACGCTCTCACACTCAATCCCGATTCGCATCCCTCTCTCCTATTTTATCTCTTCCCGCTCTTCTGACGCCTCTCTTTTGTTTTTGAAATTTCCATGACAATCCCCTCGCATTGCATCTTTGCTCATTCCGTGACTGAATTTAATATTGTTTGATTGGAATCTGATGATGGGACAGAAGCACATTTTGCTCTCGGCTTTGGGTGTCGGGGTAGGGGTTGGCCTCGGATTGGCATCTGGCCAGACATGGGCTGCTGCCTCCCAAGGAATCTCTGGGGATCAGATTCAACATGAGTTGATGAGACTGGTTGTTGATGGCACGGAGAGTAGGGTCAAGTTTGATGAATTTCCATACTACATAAGGTCCTGCCTTTGCTTTTTCCCTATGTATAATTTATATGAGATTGTATGTGAGAGCGTAGAGCACATCTTCTTCATCTCCACCAATAGTGATTGGTGTTAATATAGTTAGATCTATGTTCAAAATTAATTAACAATGAGTGGAGAGTCCAACTTTATGTTAGGATCGTTATAGACCATCTAATGTATGATATGGAATATAAACCACTGCTCAACAATTCTCTCCTCTTTATCTCACATTCAAAATCCGTGAAGCACTATTGACTCACATCTGATCTTGTAACGTATTCTTGTAATTTACAGCGAGCAAACACGGGCACTACTGACAAACGCCGCCTATGTTCATTTGAAAAACTCTGAAATCTCAAAGTACACCCGCAACCTTGCACCTGCAAGTAGGGCTATCCTGCTCTCTGGACCCGCTGGTAAAACTATGCTCAGTTTTTTTTTTTGATAAGGTAACTTGTGATTGTTCTTTTTGTTCATGACCTAGTTGAACCATTTTCTATATGTTCAAAGAAATTTACCATCAAATGCTCGCCAAGGCTTTATCTCATTTTTTTGAGGCGAAGTTGCTCCTGCTAGACGTGACAGATTTCACTTTGAAGGTAACACCACAAAAGCATTCCTCAATCACAAGAATGTCTTGTGGCTTACTAGCATGAATAAAGTCATACTATGTCTTCACAGGTCCAGAGCAAGTACGGCCATCAGAAAAAAGAAACTGTAAGTTGTATCACTTTGACCTTTTTCTATGAGAAAAATAACTAGCAGGGTGCAGATCTGACCTTTCTTAATTGTTATGACATGCTTCTAGTCTTTCAAGCGGTCCATCTCAGAGGTTACATTTGAGAAAGTGTCAGGTTTAATTGGTTCGTTTTCAAAGCTCCCACCAAAGGATGAATCCAGAGGTATAAAAAAGGAAGGAATATGCTAAAATAAATATAATATTTCTGTGAGCTATGAAGTTCCACAAATTTAATGAGCAAATCAATCGAGCAGGACTGAAACCTTCAGCGCGCCTCCGGTTTTGAATTGATGCTCTTTCATTCGTAGCTCATTCTTAATGGCTGACTTTATTTTTTTCTTTCAGGTTTAATGCGTAGGCAAACCAGCAACGCTGATCTCAAGTCCAGGTAAACCATGCACAGTTCCCAGCCTTGTTCAGAGAAAAACCTTTTACTGCTGTTTTTTGTGACACTTTAGTGACTATCATAGAAATATTCTTGTAGAGGTATGGAGGGTAGTAATAATCCTCCAAGACATAGAAGGCATGCCTCTGCAGCATCAGATCTTAATAGAATCACATCTCAGTCAAATCCAGGTTCTTTTATTCAACCATTTTAAAGCCCTCCAAATTCAAATTGAGTTCTCTTTTTCTTTTTTTTCGAAACCTGATCATTCTCAATTCTTTTTCATAGCCCCTCTGAGACGCACGAGCAGCTGGTGCTTTGATGAGAAGCTATTTTTACAATCACTTTACAAGGTTGGAGACCGGACATGAATAAATCGTACTTATCTCTATTTGCCTAAATTTACGTCCTCAAGGCATGTTCTGAAATAGAAAAAACCGCACCCCTCCCAGGTCTTGGTTTCTATATCTGAAAGGAGCCCCATCATTTTGTACCTCAGAGATGTCGAAAAGCTTCTTGCACGATCAGAAAGATTTTACAAACTGTTTGACAAGGTGCTCAATAAGCTTTCAGGACCGATACTGGTACTTGGTTCTCATATGGTGGACCCTGAAAATGAATATCGAGAGCCAAATGCGCAGCTTGGAACTCTTTTTACCTATACTATTGACATTTCACCACCGGATGATGAGAATCATCTTGTCAACTGGAAAGCCCAAATGGACGAAGACATTAAAACTATCCAGATCCAAGACAATAAAAATCACATCATGGAAGTGCTCGCTGCTAATGACCTTGAATGCAGTGACCTGGGTTCAATCTGTGGCGCAGATACTGAGGTTTTAAGTTACTACATAGAAGAAATTGTGGTGTCCGCCCTGTCACATCACTTGATGAACACCAGTGATCAGCAATATCGTAGTGGAAAGCTTATCATATCATCTAAAAGGCACTTTGCCAACTTTAACTTACCCATTCATCACTTAATGTTTCTACATAAAAAATGATAACTTGAGTTTTTTTCTGAATGGAACAGCTTGTCACATGGTCTTAGCATTTTCCAGGAAGGTAAAGGTTTGAAAAAAGATATTATGAAGCTGGATTCTAACAATGGAGCCAAGGTTTGTTGTAAAACTCTGTACATGCTTCATACAAAATAGTCTTAGTTCAATGTGTATGATCAATGCGGTATTCATCCATTTCAGAATAATGAAGGTGATGAAAATACCACAGCAAAGACTGAGCCAAAGACTGATTGTGGCACTTCAGAAAACAAAATTGAAACGGTGAAGCCAGCTATGGCTGCAAATAAGGAAGCAGAGGTTCCTCCTCCACCGAAGGTGGTAAGTTGAAGTTCTAATTGTTTTTCACAGTTTTACGGTGGCATAATTGCTGATGTAGTTTGGAAAGTGTGGGTTTTTTATTCTCATGAAATATGTTTATATGATGATGTACTCAGGAAGTTCCACCTGATAACGAATTTGAGAAGCGCATAAGGCCGGAGGTTATCCCTGCAAATGAGATTGGAGTCACATTTGCAGATATTGGTGCCATGGATGATATAAAAGAATCACTTCAGGAGTTAGTGATGCTCCCTCTGCGAAGGCCAGATCTTTTCAATGGTGGATTGCTGAAACCATGCAGGGGAATATTGCTTTTTGGCCCTCCTGGTACTGGAAAAACACTACTGGCAAAGGCCATTGCAAATGAAGCTGGAGCTAGCTTCATTAATGTGTCAATGTCTACAGTCACATCAAAATGGTTTGGGGAAGATGAGAAAAATGTTAGAGCTTTGTTCACACTTTCAGCAAAGGTCTCTCCAACTATAATATTTGTGGATGAGGTTGATAGCATGCTTGGACAGCGGACTAGAGTTGGTGAGCATGAAGCAATGAGGAAAATAAAGAATGAGTTCATGGCACACTGGGACGGACTTATGACAAAATCTGGCGAGAGGATTCTTGTTCTTGCAGCAACCAATAGGCCATTCGACCTTGATGAGGCAATTATCAGACGATTTGAGCGCAGGTAAACATATACTTCTTCTTGTCCCAACGTTGAGCACTCAATTACCTCTTTTTTTTATTTATTTTTTGTTGAAGAGGCGAAGATTTACTAAAAGAAGGTAAACCAACAGGTTCATATGTTGGTTGTTCAACAATACTATATGAGGGTGCGCCTAATGTCTCTATATCACTTCTGTCTCCTGTTTTCTCTTTTTCTCCTCTGAAGATTCCTTTCTCTTGTGTTCTTTTCAATGCACACTGCACAGCCCCTTTTCTCTTCTCCTCTGGAGGAATAATGTGTCTTGTGATAGTGGCATTTTCCTTCAAAATAGATTGAAAAAATTTGATTCTTTCTTCTCCTCCAGGAAGCACTTGCACGAAAGAATTCAGTATTTGAGTCCCTGAATTTTGTCTCCATTCAATTTCCTCTCTTCTCTCTGCCTTGTAAAGCATTGATAGGAAAGCCTTCTTTTTTACGTGTATCTCCTCCGAGAGGGAGGATTCCTAATGAAAATCTTAATCATCACTAAAGAAGTGGTGACTGAGTTGGTGGCTAAAATTTCATTTCCCTGATTCATTGATTTCTGTATGGAAACAGAATAATGGTTGGCTTACCATCTGTAGAGAACAGAGAACAGATACTGAGAACTCTCCTAGCAAGAGAAAAAGTGGATGATCTGGATTTCAAAGAAGTAGCGACCATGACTGAAGGATACAGTGGAAGTGATCTCAAGGTCTGGTATCCAAGTATCGTGTTACTTGAGAACTATACTCAATCAAGGTTTGCAAGAAAACAAGTTTCTTACTGGCCATCCCTTTGTCCATTTGAAACAGAACTTGTGCACAACAGCAGCATATCGACCAGTGAGAGAGCTTATAAAGCAGGAGATAATGAAAGATTTGGTATTTTTCACAAACGTAAATGTTTTTTCACTTTTTTCTTTCTTGTTTTTTTGAACTCATCGTATGTGCTCCGTTTGAAATTAGGAAAACAAGAAAGCTGCAGAAAATAAAACTACATATGGAACAGCAGATTCAAAAGAAGAAGTTGGCGAAGAAGATAAGGTGGAGAGAGTGATATCTCTGAGACCCCTGAACATGGAAGATATGAGGCAGGCCAAGACACAGGTAAACTTATTTTGTCATTGGCTGTAGGTCTTAATGTAATGTTTTAAATTAGTGCTTAAGCAACGTGTACACTGTCATTCCAGGTTGCAGCAAGTTTCGCTGCGGAGGGATCCAATATGAGCGAACTCACACAGTGGAATGACTTGTACGGAGAAGGTGGATCAAGAAAGAGGGAACAGCTAAGCTACTTCCTTTAGTTTGCAGCTGAGCTTCAAGGGAGGAGCACTGCACAAGGTCTGACTTCCAGTTTGTATAGTGGAAGTTTCAGGAGGCTAAGAATATATTCTTCCCACCTACTGTAAATTGGTCTAAATCACATAAAAAAGAGTAACCATAAAGTGGCAGTTGGGTAAGGCTCATTTTCGGGCGGGGAAAAGTAATTTGAAATTTTCTGTGAAGAACGGAATGAGGTCCGCAGACCGGAAAGCTGAGCAATATGGTGACATTGGATTGATAGGGGTATTGTTTTAGGTATAGAATGCTAATCATATTGAAGAATGAAAAAATGTATGCTGTAAAAAGTTTGTGCATTTTGTGGGAATGGTGATAACTAGAAGGAATTGACAGGACTCTCCACGGTTCCTTTTTTTTTAGATATTTCTGTTAGTTTCATGCATGTGCTGATGAATACCAGCAGGTCACAGCCAGCATAGCATGCATTTGCTACACAAGTTATCCTTAAATAAAAGATGCACTTGAATGGAGTTTTATTTTTAAGTGCTCTGTCTTCAAATTTTTATATCTGTCTATTCTATCATTCTTTTTTAATTTCACTTTTATTCTATTTGAAAAAACCATGTAATTTTTCTCAAAACAACTGCTGTTTCAAATCGATGATTTGATAATCACAGTTTAAAACTGTGATTTTTTTTTAGAAACTTGTATTTTTTTTTAAGAAAACCGCAATTTAAACCGCGGTTTTGAAATCTCTGGTTTGAAACTGCAATTTTCTTGAAAAAAACTGCATAGTTCACAACTACCGTTTTTTACAAATATGGTAGAAGTGAAATTAAAAAGATGATAAAACAGAAATGATATAAAAGCTTGCATAGAAAGATAGTTTGTATATTAAATCACTTTGAATGTCACTCAGATCCATTAGCTGGGAACAAATCCATGAAACCTATTATTGTGAGGATAGTTTGGATGAAAAATTGGCGAAAAAATAAAAGGAACATTTGTAAGTAAAATAAAGAATGTTTTAGCATTTTTTCAACATTTTTCATTTCTAACTAAATAAAGAAAAATAAGATAAATTTCATAGAGATCCATTTTCCATCAAATTTACCGTAAACCAAACACAGTCTTGTAAAGTTGTGAAACCAAAGCTTGAAATAAAAAAGTAAGACCGAACTGCCCTGATTTTGCGTTACTTGCGACGTTATAGCATGGATCAGTTAAACCGGATCGTCCCCATGCTCCCTCCTTTATTCTTTCGCAAAATTCAGTTTTATTTATTTTTTTGTCGAATAAGCAAGTTCCGATGGCGATGGGCGAATCGGAAACGGAGCACATGATCGCTGCAGATCATACCAGCTACTCGTCATCGGATTCTGATACGGATGATCGCCGCACCACCACCACCACCGCCAAGCCTGATGCCGCCAAGCATAAGATTTATCGCCTCTTTGGACGAGAGAAGCCCATCCACAAGGTTCTCGGCGGAGGAAAACGTATTACGTCTCTCTCTCCTATCACCAATTATTATTATATTATCATTTCTTCTTCTTCTTCTTTCTGGCTGCCTGATTTTATATGCATTCGTTTCCGGTGGATGTGACATGATACACTTTCTTGTTTATATCTCCTTTTTTTTTTCACATTTCATCATAAACATTTTTATTGTTGATTCATTGTCGGATCTGCAGGTTAACGTTACCTTCACTGTCACATATAACATCCCTTGTCATATTTAATTTGAATTATTGAATGTGTTCCATTTTATTTGAAAAAAATAATAGTTAAAGATATATACCACTCAGATATTGAGATCAAAATAGTAAGAGATGACGAATCTCATAACGTTCTCATTCTAATATTATAGTGTGATTTCAATATAGATATACCATTAATTAGTGTTTGTCACGTGACAGGTTAATAATTGCAGACAACAATTGACAAAATTATCAATTTAACATTTAAACACATTTAATTGACAAAACTGTAGTCTACATAGTGGGCTATATATGTTTATCGAAGAATTTCATTATAGGTGATGAATGAATTGTGAAACTAATATGTTTCAGAATGATTTTTGAGTGGGCGTGATTTGCAACATGAGTCATATATACCCAAAGATCACTCATATGAATCATTTTCGATGGACATGGTCCATCATCCGGGCTGTAGATACCTAAGAATCACTCACATAAATCATTTTTAGATGGACAAGATTCATTACGTGGATATTAACAATGAAATATATATTGTTACCAACGGTTTGAAAAATCAAAATGTCACTTTGAAAAATATAATTGATTGTAATTTTTTTTACTTTTTAATGTGACATGTGATTAATCAAGTAAGTCATGTGGTAGCCCTCATGAATTGGTGCATGATCGACATGGCAGACCCCAAAAAATTACTTTATATAAATCAATTTTAATGAAATTTGAGTGATGTTTTTTCATGAATCGTGAAATCGATAAGCATTTATATGTGAATGCTAAGAGGGTTAAATTAATTTGAGTGATGTTTTTTTGATTTAGTCTATTGTTCTTTCCCTAATATAGTACGGATAAATTTGAGTGATGTTTCAATCCTCCATGTTTCTTTTATATCTTCCACAATCTGATTAGGTCAACTTGTGTTATTTTGCAGCTGCTGATGTGTTTCTGTGGAGGGAGAAAAAAATTTCTGCTTCGGTGCTGAGTGGTGCCACTACAATCTGGATCCTGTTTGAACTTATCGAGTACCACTTACTCACTTTCATTTGCCATATCCTCATACTCTTCCTCACCCTCAGTTTCTTGAGGTCCAACACTAGCTCCTTCATCAACAAGTAAGTCAGTCACAGACATTTCACTTTGAGAGCTGCTGTTGCTATCCATTCTTCTCACTTTTGAATTATAGGTCCCCGCCAAAGATCCCTGACGTTAGCATCCCGGAAAAAACTGTGATGGAGCTTTCATCTGCCCTTGTATTCGAGCTTAATAGAGTTTTGATCATACTAAGAGACATTGCATCTGGGAGAGATTTAAAGAATTTTCTTATGGTATGTCATCTCTAATGTTACGTTTCATGGAATTTGCGGATATACTGTTAGGCTGTGTTTGTTTTGAGGAAAGTTACAGGGAAAGAAAAGTTAATTGGAAAATGAATCCCTCAAAAAATTCGTTTTATTTTACTCTTGTTTGGTTTGATGTAGAAAATTTTATAGAAAGTACTAAAACACTTTGTAATTGAAAAAAATTTCCCATTCTATCTTCCATATAACTTTCCATTTAGTTTTTCATCCCCAATTTTTGTCAAACCAAATAAAAGATTCCTTCTCATTTTCCATCAAATTTTCCTTTCCACCAAATTTTTCCTACACCAAACACACCCTTAACGTATTAGCTAAGGCCAATGTCTCTACCAGTCCATCTATCCATGCATATATTCTTACTACTAGTAATTTGCGGATTCATTTGATTTTCAGGTGATTGGAGGCTTATGGTTTTTGTCAGTTGTTGGTAGCTGCTTCAACTTGTTGACCTTGCTATATATAGGTTAATTACCACTCTACTTGGTTTATTTGCAACAGACACTACAGTGTTGATGTGTTTGACTTACTCGTATATATCTCTTCTATCACTTGTCCAGCCTTCGTTTCGCTGCACACGGTTCCCATGCTTTACGAGAAGTATGAGGACCAGGTTGATGCGTATGCTGAGAAGGCTGAGATCGAGATTCGAAGGCAGTATGCTGTGCTCAACGAGAAGGTTTTGAGTAAAATTCCCATAGCAGCTCTCAATAAAGACAAGAAGAAGGATTAATACAAAGGACTGATGGAGGGCTAGTTCTATTATTTCAGAAACTAAGCGTTGAATAAGGCATAAGCATGTCAGTATGTCGGATCACGGTTTACTTGAGTTGTGAAGATAACATGGTGGTGCAACTTTCCTTATTGACTTTCGAACTTTATTGACTGCCTCTAGCCTTCACAATTAGATTAGCGATTGAATAATTTGCAAGGTAACATAGATTGTCAGACTATGTTATCAAGCAACATTCATAAAATGAAACTCAATAAACATTACATCCAAACATATAATTTATTAAGAATTATAATCTCACAACATCAATGCACAAGTCGTCGCGCCCAAATTACACAAACAAAATTAGCCACGCATGACAAGAAAAAAATACATAATCATATAGATATGAATCCTTAAAAATTTTACTACGTTCTTTCTTCCTGTACTGTCCTCCACTGGTGGATGAGGGTTAGAAACTTTAAGAGATTCCATGCTTGTTGTTGCCGGCAGGCACACGACACTAAGCTTTGCAACCTCTCGATTCATCACACTTGAAAGAGGGGCCCAAGACCTCTTCTTATAACTCTGAGTGCCCTCCAACTTTGGCTATAAAATTTGTATGTATTTGATGATGATTATCTCCTAAAAGCTTTAGGTTCGGACTTGATTGAGGTAGAAATTAGAAACTTTGGAAATCGGGAGCCGAATTAGGAAAAAATCTATCAACAAACTTTATTGGCACAAATCCATCGAGCTTTAGATTTGGAATCCTCTTAGTAAGTTGTAGATAAATATTTTCTCTTTCTATAGAAATTTGAATCACTCAAATCAGATATTTGCTGTGACTGAAATCAATCTCGAAAGATGCTTGTATTCTGCTGTCCTGATTTAAGAAATAGGATTGCGGCATGTGCAACTCAAATCATAACCATTTGCACAGCCTAGCACGCGGCCACTGCTAAGTCAGTATCCTCAACATTTTTTATTTATCTCGCCAAATGTCCTTCCCTTGCCACATCCATCAACAAGCACGCGGCTGCAGTCCTCAACATGCGGCTCTGCGCTCGGTCAAAAATGGCTTTTGTGCTATGATTTGATTATGCCCGTATTTTGCTCTAAAAACTTTTCTTTTGTATGTTTCACATTATGCTCCACCGAAAAATATTCTTGAACGATCACGAATTAGGTGAGTTAAGTACAAAATAAACCAAATAATTTGGTCTAAGCAATGGGCTCTGAAATTTTGCAAAAATCTCGCTAGCCGCGGCGTCGGATAGTTTCCCATCCACATGCAAGGCTGCGCTACATAATAACAGCGTCGTTGAGAGTGTTATACAAATTAAATTTATATTTCTCACTAACTAATGAGAAAAGACAAAAATAAAAGAGACACAACTAAGGGGGGTTATAATTTGATTGGAAATCTGCAAAACGAAGAAGAGAGAAAAGAATCAGTTAGAGAGACGCGTAGCTTAGGTGACTAACTAATGAGATCAAATTATTCGGTCTCATTTATACTTAACTTGTCTTAGTTTTGACTGTTCTTGAGTGTTATTTAATGGTTTGAGCTAGTTTTTTTATTCATGCTGATTTCAGGTCTTCATACAAAAAATTCTAAAAATGGTAATTTCAAAGCAAACTTCGGACAGAGGAGGAAAATCAGACAGAATACGGTAATCAACCAAGTGCAAGACTCGTGCGCGGGGAGGACTGACACGTGTCACACAAAGAAAGAAAAAGATGATATGGTCATTGGCCGCGTGCGACAGCCGTGCACGCGACACTTAAATGACACATGCATGCGGTGAATAGCAATTTTCAAATTCATTCTACAAAGTCATTTCAAGTTTCGATCAGCGAAACTTTTAAGCCAAATGTTCGGTTTACGCGTTTCAAGAGGCTATGAAAAGTTCAGACAATTATCTATAAGTTTTTGTAAGGATTTAGTGCTTAATTCTCAATGGATATCTTTAAATAGAGCAGACAAACTCTCTGGGCAGATATGCTTCCTATTTTGCCGTTCAAATCCAATTTTAATTTTCATAAGCCGATAAGTCCAACTTCTATAATAATCACCTGAATATATACATAAGAAATTTTCACCAATTCATAGTTTGAACTCTAAGCTAAGTCATGCTTATATAAAGAGAGTTCAATAGGGCTTAAAGAGAACATCTTAGTGCCATCTTCAATTATCTTCGACCATCAACAAGAATGTTCCTTTAGGTTATATTTATAATCTGCGACGTGATGATCTTCAGCAGAGAATTGAAGAGCAATAAGAGATCTCATCCTAGCATAGATCAAACTCCGATAGTAAGAGTTGTTCCTATCTTTTTATTTATGTCTATGTCTATGACCCTTAGTGGCTAAATCCCTTATGTAGTTCAGGTGTTATAAACTTGTGACAATGTTGTGATTGTGTTTATAAATTTTGTTTATGATGATATGTTTACTGTGCTTAGTTCTGAATGATTGCGTTATTGTATGACAAAACCTAATAAATTAGTGTGTGGTTCCATAAATTCTGGGTGCTTATTAATTATGAGGGTGTGAGCCAATACTAATTAACGAGTAAAATATGAAGTAAACATATCCTAAGTTTGGTGTGAGGTGATTAACTTGGATTAAAATTTTCTAGTACAGTAGCTCAACTGTGTATGTCTTTTTACAAGGCTGACAACTAAATAAAGCATGTTAGACATATATGATTCATATCATTAGCATAAGGATATGATGAATCTATATTAGGAGTAATTGTATATGGATAGTCACATGATTATGGATGATCTGTGCATATACGTTTATTGAATTCAACTCATAAATAGGATTTCATATTTACTATCAGTGATCAACAATGTCAAGCCATCTGAACTACAGGCCCATCTCACTAAAATCTTTACTTCATGTGTAGATTAATCTTTTCAATCCAAAACTATCATTATTTTGAGTCTTTTTAATTTTCAAGCTGTCTAGTTACAAAACATGCAGGAATTCAGCCTTTGTGGTTCGACCCTGAACTTACTACTACTATTGAGGTAAGATAATTATAAATTATTTGCGTGAAAGTGGCCCAACGACAAGCGTTCACCAAATTGGCGCCATTGTCGAGGATTTAGGTAACACTATTACGTTAATAAATGGTCAATTTTTGTTAACTTTTTTAGTTTTGTGTTTTTTGTCAAAGTGTCGCCGAGTGCATGGTCAAGTTAAACAAGGGAATGACTTGTTTATTTCCTCAGTTTAAAGAGTCACTCGCACGCACTGTAGAAGTTACCAAGCGTGCAAGAATCGTCAAACTCTTTATAAGATTTTTCAGATTGCTTGCTTGAATACACTAATCTTTTAGACTAGTTCTACCGAGTCTATGAATCCTAACTTTTATGATAATTGATTTTCATTCTACGAGGATGCAAAAGTTTTGATTCGATAAAGGAACCGAGCAGCAGAAGAAGAAGACGTAGCTAACATGGCCGCACAACCACCACAACCAACATAGGAAAAGGACACTTTGGGAGCTGATTGATTCAACCTTTCATGCATATATTCATCAATTTCATACATATACTCTTCAAGTTCATATATATATTTATCAATTTGATACATATATTATCAATTTCATATATATATATATATATACCACTTGTGAGATTGTGCAATCGAAGATTTCCAATTCACTATTTCCAAATGCTCATCCCAGCAATCAACCCAGCGTGTTTCTCACTGTTTGTTCCAATTCACAAATTTTCATGGGGAATAGTGGTGTATTGTTGATTGGTCCTTAGCTTATCGATTATTAATTTGTGCATCACTATTCCCCATGAAAATTTTAAAATCACGTTTGAAGTTCTTTACATCCACCACTTGTGCACCAACATGCGCATACCCTCCAGATAACTCTTTCAGTATCCCATGAGATTTTCTTATGCCAATTTTTCAGATTCCCACAGTCCATCAAAAATTTTTGTTGCGCGTAGTTTAATGACCTATTTGACTTTAGGAATTCATGATATTCTGGTGATGTCAATGGGTGGTTATGTTCCTTCATAAATTCTTTCACTATATATGATGACTCGCCCACTCTTTTCAACACAACACGAGCCCTCCATTCAGTGCGTGAGGAAGCTCTCCTTCTGAAACCAACAAAGGACTCACCAGCCAATGAGTCAAAATGTTTGAAAATATTGATCCCCTGTCGGTTGCAATATATGTAATGTAAACTTACGTACTTGCTACGTGAAGCCTTCTTCAAAATTGCCTTCCGAATCTGAAATCCAACTATTCTCGCATAATCCTTGTAGAAATTTATCTCATTAATCAAATTCTCAAACAATTTCCCTTTTATAGGCTTCACCGAATCATCTCATTCGGGTACACATTTATGTGCACCATCAGTGTCATTGTGCGTATGAACATCAATGGAGGGCGAAAGTTGTTGGTCTTGTGTGTTTCTAGGAACATGGTCTTCAACATTATCTTTAGAAGATTGGATTTCATTTGCGTACACATCATTCATCGAGAGGCTATCATTACTTCCATCACTACCTTGAAAAGCATCTAAAATTAAAACCACCAAATCTGTTAGTGCACTGCCAACAAATTTTTTGGATTTGTAATCAATTGCACCAATAAGTAATCAGGTATAAAAAATGACGTGAAAAATATAACATTAAGCGAATCGGGAAAAAAGAAATGAAACAAAAATTATACATACAGGTTATGAGAGTGAAGAAATAGAAACGAAAACATGCCGGAAAAACTAACAGAAAGAATAGGAACTGAAAAATAAAGACAAAATTATGTAAATAGTAAAATAGAAACGTTGATAAGATGCTGATGAAGAATCTCGTTTGTAATGAGAAAACGAGAAAAAAAACATGTAGCAATATCGGCTCATGAAGTCAGAGATGTCGACATGGGTATGGCTACGAAACGATAGAAGCAAGTGGCATGTGAAGTTTTACGTATAAGGAGAATAAAATAGGCGAGTATAATATGTTATCTAAACAGGAAAGTAACAGCCATTTAAAGATATATATATATATACAAGAATGATTAAGCTATAAATAAGGGAAAATAAATAAAGAATCTTTCAAGATATACACAACAAAAAGTAACGATCAAAAGACATTAAAATAAAATTAAAGTCCGATCGTAGGATCAAACAAGATCAATGGATATTATTGGTTCACAATTTACAAATTCAAAGTGGTTTTCATTTGATCCACATTCTGTATATATATTCATCAATTTCATACATATATTCATCAATTTAATGCATATATTCATTAACTTGATACATATGTTGATCAATTGAATACATATGTTCATCAATTTAATACATATTCATCAATAAAAATACTTCGCTATTGCAAGTAAATGAGAATATGGACAACACATTTAGTATGTTGCACAAAAATTCTTCACAAAATTTTCTTCGGCGCGCAGCAGACAAAAATCAAAATTACTCGTCTTAGGTCACAACGACAACATGTTTCTGCATGTTGAAAGTTGTCCTGAATTTTCAAGAAGGTGGAGAACGTGGTGAGAGCTCATCTTGTGACTGACACGTATAGAGAGAGAATCATACATACTTCGTCCTCTAATACATATGATTTAAGTTTAATTTGAGTAGATTAAGGTGAAATTAATATTAGCGGTTGGACAAATTTAATAAGTAGATGGTTGATATTTTTTTAAGAAAATTCATACAAAAAGTAAAATTGATAGATGATTACTGGTGAGGAATGTATTTTTTATTGATTATGATAAGAAAGTGATTAATGTTTGATATTTTAAGGTAGTTGTTAATATTAAATACGCATTGGAAGTTGTTAAATGATAAGTAAAAATAAACAAAAAAAATCGATTAAGTGACATATAAAAGAGGACAATGAGAGTACATGCTAGTGCCGTCGAGGTGCCCATTGAGATTGGTCAGTCTCTATCTGTTTCGATCCAACATGCAATTAAGTCAATTAATTTTAGTTCATAATTGATAATTGTAGTATTCTATTTACGTTAAGTAATTTCTCAAGAGTACCAAACCATTAAAAAAATTTAAAATTCAATAGTAATGATTGTAATTTTAAAAACAATGGTAAAAACATAAATTTTATACTGTTCTCTGATTTTTTTTAATTAAAACTTTTCAATCTGAATATAAAAAAATGCATTGAATTTGTACGATTTTTTTCTTTAACAAAAGACATACTGAAATGGTAGTTAATATAAATGTACGGGAAATGAAATGATATAATAAATAGATTAAGATTTCAAACAACCAATTAAATTAAATTCACTTTAAAGCGATGTAATTTTGAATTTTAATGACTACTCTCTCTATACTTTTTTACTTGTCGCTTAAAATACAGTGCATTAATTTTTAAACACAAATAACTCAAAATATAAATATTATAAAATTATGATAAAAATATATTATCAAAGTAGAATTCGATATGAACATATCGAGATCTATCATCACAATGTTTATCATAAAATTTCACATACAAAACGATAAGCCAAACTCAAATCTATAAAAGAAAAATGATAAATAAAAGTGGACGGAGTGAGTAAACTGAAACCGTCTGATGTCTATCAAACCAAACAAAAATAGAAAGCTTGAATTTACATTAATTTGTTTATTTTTGAGTTGCACTAAACTAATTTGGGTGTATGGGTTCCTTATAATAAAGGAAAAACTGCAAAACTGAAAATGTTTGAATTATTTTAGAAATTACGGGTTTAATTATCAAATTTTATAATTTAAAAAAAACATTTATTTTGAAATTATTCTATAATTGATTAAATTACAACTAACCCAATAAATTTTAAAAAATTACAGCTCAAATCCTAATACTATAAATAAAATTTAAAAATTACAAAACTTTATCAGTTTTACAACCAAACACGTTACACTATTATTATTTATCATATCTGACTATTAATTCAGGCTATCAAACGTGAGTTTAGAGATTTAACAGTAACTATTCTAAAAATTATCAATCTAGATTATAATTTGATCAAGTACGGAATTGTCAGAAATGATTTTTAAAATATATATATATATATAATTTGATAATTAAAAACAGAATTTGAAATAGTTCATACAATAAAGGGTCACGTGAGACAAGGAAGTGCATCACGTGAAGGTCTTGAACAAAAGTAGACTTGTGTAATAGAAAAAGCAGGAAATAAAGGCAGAAAAGGAAACAGAGCGAAAGCATATTTTCTCAGTGTTAAAAAGAAGAGCGACAAAACAAAAAGAAAGAAAAGTTGTTACAAGTCGAAGGCGCACTTGAGAAAGCCAAGCCAAGCCCCCTCTCCACCATTTCTTCCCTCAACTTCCATGGAAACCCTCAAAAATCTCAACAAGCTCTGGCGGAACTCCACTCTGCTTCCCTCCGCCACTACGCCTCACTCCGCTGCTGCTGCTGAGCGAGTTTGTGACGAGAAGGAAGAGGAAACAGAGCAGGAGGAGGAAGAGGAGGAGTCCTTTTTCGAGCTGGAGTTGGTAATGCTGAACTGCCGCCGGAGTGAGACAAGGGGGCCGGGTGGGGATGATAGCTTGTGTCTGAGCTCCGTGGAGATGGAGGGTAACATAGGCAGGAGGGTTGTCCCCGTGGAGCCTGATCTGAAGCCACACTCTCCCCTCAAGTTCAAAGTAAGTCTGTTCAAAAAGCCCAAAACGGAGCAGGCCGCGCCGGATCTGAAGATATCAACTCTGATCAGAGAGAACAGCAGCAGCCCAGAGGACCCCTCGCCTCCCACCGACCCCTCAAAGCGCGACGTGATGCACAAGTACCTGAAGCTGAAACTCACCAGGCCCTTCAACGTCAGGGTCGCCAAACGCAGCGCCAGCGTGGCGGCCAAGTCGAGGCTCTTCGAAACCCCGGCGCCGGAGGGCGGGTCGAGAGCGCAGCTGGGGAAGAGCAGATCGGCGTCTTCGGTTAGCCGGAGGGATGACTCGCTGCTGGAGCATGATGAGGGGATTCAGAGCGCCATTCTTCACTGCAAGAGATCATTCAATTCATCCACAGGTACACACCCACCTGCTACTACACTAAATTCACATTACACTGTAATATGTCTCATCTCTCGTGTTTGAGTCATAATTGCATTTATTGGCATCATCAACTTCTGGTGCAGCCGCATCAATGCTTTCCGGACCCAGCAGCGACTCGATAGAGCAAGACGCCGTGCCAATGCCGAACATCAACTGACGAGCTCTGCTGTTTTTCATGACCAGACCAGCTGATGTTGTGGTAGCTTAGCAGCAGAATAGATTAGTTGAAGAAGAGGCTTCAAGTAAGAAATAGGAAAATAGCCACTCCTACGTCTGCTGCTGTTGATGTATAGACTGCAGCAGCAGCGGAGTGATATTTGACTCTGTTTTTTTCATCTTGAATTGAACTGAGTTGAAGTTTTCCCTGTAAATAGAACAGACTATTTCTTTATTTTTTTTATTTGTCACTTAACAAAAAATATTTATTCACTTTTTTTTATCATTTACCAATCTCAGATTCTCAATACATATTTTATAATCTCCTACTATCTTAAAATCAACATACAACATTAATTAATTTATTTTTTTCAACAAAAATATTCTCTTTCATCTTTCTCATCAATAGTGTCACTTCTCTTTTCTCTCTCTCATTCATCTCTCCACAACTTCATCTCAATCCTCCCCTCAATTCAGCATCTTCTTTTGAACGTCCGTCGTCTCCATTTTCATTATAAATCCCACCATCCTACCGTCGATTACTCACATGTCACCAAATCTGAACCCATATTCACCAGGCTAACAACAGAGAAGACAAGGAAAAAAAAAATCAGTTTCGCTCTATTCCGTCCCAAAATCATAGGTTTGTAACGACATCCACTTAGATGGAGAAGGAGTGTCATAAGAATACTCTCTCAGTCTAGTCTGACCCCTCAATCTCTTCCTCCCTTCACATACCCAAACCATCTAAAAATTCAAAAAACAAAAAATTTCATACCCCATATTCACCACGTTGACATCAGAGACGACGACCAACAAAATTTCATACCCCATATTCACCATGTTTATCTAAAAATTTATAATATAATTATTTTTCATGTTTTGATATTTTTATTTTTTAGCTATTTTTAAAAAATTATGATTTTTTTATATTTTTGTATTATATATACACGACGAGTGAGTCTGAAGTGTAAAAATGATATTTTTTTTAAAGCAAGAACACTCATCTAATAGATGTTTTTGATGCATTCATAAGTGATTGGTGTTTAGGGCATCCTCATTGAAGTTTTGTGGTAAGATTTGTGCCAGGTTCGTGATGGTTTGACAGCGAACCGCTTCGACTGCATGAAGCGGTTCACGAATGAATAATATACGACACTTTTTAAGTTAAAAACGTACATGAAATTAAATATATCATTCACAGTACATGAATATATCTTTAATCACGTTTCAAAGATCTAAACATGATAGAAGATTGATACTTAATCATGTTTGGAAGGTGTGATTAAGGATCAACATTGATTTTTAATTACGTTTCATCCCTCAAAAATAATTAAAAATCATATTTTTATCGCATTTGAAAAATTAAAACGTGACTAAAAATATATTTATGATCCGCTTCATGCAATTGAAATTATTTCATGTCACAAGGCAAAAAATCATCATCTCACATCACCTTAAACTTACCATGTGTAGTTTATGTTCTGACATGAATCTCTTCATAAAATGGCATTGCAGATGCGATTGTGTCCTACACACTCTCATGACTCACTGATTATAGCAAAAGATTTAATTTGCTTGGGTTTTGTATTTTTATTATATTATGTTGATTTTTTCGTATTGGTGTTGGTATTCAGCAAATGAAAATGATGAAGTCACAGCTTTTTTCATGGGTCAAAAGATGTTCATTCATTATGATACCAGACTGAGTGTACAGTACTCTCTCTGTCCTTTTTTACATGTCACTTAACCGAATTTTTTTGTCCACTTTTACTTGTCACTTACATTTTTCAATGCGTATTTAATGTCAACAATTACCTTAAAATGTCAAACATTAATCACTTCATTATCATATTCAATAAAAAATACATTCCCCACCAGTAATCATCTACCAATTTTACTTTTTGCACGAATTTTTTTATAAAAACATTAACCACTCATTCATTAAATTTGTTCAACCGCTAGCATTAACTTCGTCTTAATCTACTCAAATTAACCTTAAACGACATGTAATAGAGGACGGAGGGAGTACACTACTAGACAGTAAATTCCTAGTTCCCAGACTGACCTCTTCTCTTCATCATATTTTTAAATTACTCCTGAAACGACCACGACCACTCTCTCCTCGCCTCTCTCTTCAGTGTCTCTGTGGCCAAAGGCAAAGCCACTCAAATATTGTAAATTACAGTCATTTTTATAGCAAGAATTAATTACCGTCCACCCACCGTGACAATTTTCTTTCAATGTACTTCGTCCGTCTTCTAAGATTAATTTGAGTATATTAAGATAAAATTAATGTTAACGGTTGAACAAATTTAATGAGTGAGTGGTTAGTGTTTTTTTTTAAATTTCATGTAAAA
The DNA here is from genome assembly GCA_002312845.1 of Kalanchoe fedtschenkoi. Lineage (NCBI taxonomy): Eukaryota > Viridiplantae > Streptophyta > Magnoliopsida > Saxifragales > Crassulaceae > Kalanchoe > Kalanchoe fedtschenkoi. The sequence goes on from NQLW01000079.1 coordinate 1,105,898, forward strand.
AGTAAAATTGGTAAATTATTACTGGTGATGAATGATTTTTTATTGATTATGATACAAAATTTATTAATGCTTGACGTTTTAAGATAGTTGTTGATATTAAATACGCATTAAAAATTGTTAAGTGACATGTAAAAGAGGACAGGGGGAGTATTATTTAAGGTTAATTTAAATAGGTTAAAGTGAAATAAATGCTAGAGATTGAATAAATTTAATGAGTTGATGGTTGGTATTTTTAAAAAAAATTGTGTAAAAAAAAATTGTAGATTATTACTGGTGATTAATAATTTTTTTATATATTATGATAAATAAGTGATTAATATTTGACGTTTTAAGATAGTTGTTGATATTAAATACGCATTGAAAATCTTTAAGTAATAATAAAAATGAACAAAAAAAATTTGATTAAGTGACATGTAAAATATGATAGAGAAAATATTTCTAAATTAACAACACTAACAAACTTTCATAATGTTGTATACATAGTACTGCTATGTATGTTCGATAAGATAAAATTATTAATAACTTTCGTTTAAAATAAAATAAATATTAATAATCATAAGAGATAGATTCAGATACTTCCAATTAAGTCAAAAATAATTCAAGTACAAAATCACATTTGACCAAACATATCCTTAGTCGTCAATTTTTTGGTGGTACGTACTTTATGTGACAGCTGAATTGCTGACCACTTCCTAATTTTATATGACATTTGACACAATTTAAAATCACATCATTTCGAATGACTATTTTTACTTTCGATTTTATGAAACTCCAAAAAAAATTATTATTCCTGAATATATTCATGTTTGTGCAGTAGACAAATAAAAATTGATGAAACTAAAACGGAAGGATGAGGTGGAAGATAGGAATTGATGCAATTTTTTATTGGGAGTCGCGTGCACCTATATTTGAATTTTTTATTTGCGAGACGCTTTGGATCTGAAATGTCAAAAAAATATTTTATAATGTTAATTTGAATTACTATATACAAATTTGGATTTAGATTAACTTTCACTAAATCTAAATCCGAGTTCCATCTCACTAAATCTGGATCTTGATTATCTTTCACTTCATGTTATTGGATGCGAATTGAAACTCAAAACACGCAATAACAGAAAAATAATATTATCTTTAAGCGGGCTGGCGCAACTTGCTTAGGTTAACTCTAAAGAGTACTGGAGTGTTATTGGTATCCACATACAAGTAATGGATACCATGCCTACGTAGTACTAGCTCCGAAAAGGAAAAAGAAACACTCGCTCTCAAAGGTGTTGCTTTAGTTTTACAATCGAATCGAAAACAAATTTAGAAGTAACGTGATTTCTACCATAAATCATCAGTTTACTTTTATAGTGACAATAAAGTTATTGATCTTTGACTCGTCGGCCAAACTATATAACTAAATGGATATTATCCATGAGTCATATCAATAAATTCAATTCATTTAATTTATTTAACATGTCAGATTTAGGCTCATGTTGGATCAAATTATATTTGGACTGAATCTTATTCGGTTTTTACCCAACAAAATATTCACTATCCAAATGTATCCGACCATAAAGGTTTTTTCATAATTATCCATGGACTAGAGTCCAATAATCATAAGCAGCCTCCGATTAGACATTATGAGTCACAAGTATGAATAAATTTAGTTCTCTAGATAAACAAACTCGAATCACTATGAGTCTCTAATTGATTTAATGGAAAGATACTAATAATCTACCACTTGTAGATAAATGAGTTACTAATAACCCTTTTGTCCAAAAATATCTTGAATGGGCAGAAAGAAGGAAATGCGTTATCCTTATCATGCCCAATCATATTTCTTGATCTTCGAGTAATACTAACATATCAAATGGTTGACATTCAACCCATTTGAGCACAATTATACATTTCTCTCCTCAGTCATTACAGGATTCAAAGATATTTATCTCATCATATGATAGTGATAAATCCATCTTGCTGGCTCATATTCATCATCATGATTCACAATATATCCGAAAATCACCTTTATAACTATCAAATTTATCAGTAGCATTTGATGATATCAAAACAAGTTAATCCACAAGTAAGAAAACTATGATCAACTATATATATGAAATAAAAATTCTTACAATAATATTACAAGCAGTTCGGTTTATACATGTTCCATAAGATGTATTCATGTTATTAATTTGATTGTGAAATATGGTCATAAGCTAGTCCACATGATAGTCATAGTAATGATATTGACTAAGAATATTTTTAGAATGACGTTGTTTGTAAAATAGGATTTCACAATCTAGTCTTGTACTTGATGATTTATCGATAATTTGTTATTCATGGAATGAGAGTTAAATATTATTCTAAGCAATTCTATGAACTCAATTAGTGAACTGCTTCCCTTGGCCAATAAAGAAGTTGTTAGCTTTTAAAGAATTGGCTCTTAAAAGTTATGATTTTTAGGAGGAGTATTAGGTATTATTTTGTTGCACTTATTGGGTTCTATGAAGAGGTGGTCTCTTATTATATTAAGCATTCAGTGAATCGAGTACTTGTTCTTTTTCTCTTAATGAATGTTTAAAAAGTCTGAATGATTTGTTACTAATTTTATATCTGAATCATTTAGAGGCGATATATATACGATTATTATAAGTATCTCTTTATGTTTTATATCTTTCTGGAATCTACTCTGCCCGGATTGTACTTCAATCAGAATCACATCAATACCGACAACAACTAGATTCTTCAATCAGAATAGTACACACTTCATAAGTAAATAATATTTTTATAACATTATTATAAATTTTATTTTTATTTTTATGTTGTAAAATTATAATTATAATTTAAATTTATATTAATAAATCATTATATATTAAGATACAATTACAAAAATAAATTATCAAATGAAAATAAATCATTCAGCAATCAGATGTGGTTTGACCAGTAGTCTGATCATTCGGATTCTCATACAACGTTCAACATTCATCTCTTAATTTTATAGAACGACGCCTTAGTTGGATAATTTTTGGACAGCCATTTTCCTCCAAACTTTTATGATTTCTCAATCAGAGGTAATCCAAAGCCATCTTAGTTCTCTTTTGTTTGAAACTTTCTATCCTTCCCAAATAGTATTTCACGTTATGGTTGGACTGTCAAAATAGGTTGGCAACTAATATCTAGATAGCATAAGATGGGTTTCTTGCCTCATGACACATGTTCTCTATGTTCTTCTTAATCAGAGACTAAGTGCCATCTTTTCTTTCAATGCCAGAAAATCATGGGTCTGGTTGCTTCTGCATTATAAACTAGCCAATGTCCTCATGATCGTCTTTTCTCCGGTCGGCATCATTTAATATCATAGACAATTAACAATCAATTTGGGCCAAAACTCCTAAAACAAGTCAATTTTCTCTACGTATCAGTTTTAATTTATCACTTTTAGAAGGCCAGAAATTCTAAAATTTTTAAAGACATTTCATTTTCTAGATCCGTCATTCTTTTAATTATCACAAAAGATTGTAAATTGAAGCCAGGCTGCCTCAAATCCATTCCTTTTTCTAGTGTGAATATTCATTAGGCTCATATTATTGATCATCTAGTTAGATAGTTAAATTCCTGCCCAGTTAGTTGTGTTTTCTATCAATTGTTTGTTCCTCAACTTTTCTTGTACATTATTCATCAATACAAGCACCTTTCTCCAAAAAAATATGCTCCCACCAAAACAACACCCACTACATATGTGGTATGCTCAAAGGATCATCTGTGATTCTGATTCATGAAGAACGCGAAAATAAGATCTGTTAGTTATAAGTCTTACATATTCAGATGAATGAGTATTTTTTAATAAATAAAAAAACTTGAGATTCTCTTATGATATGAATGCACATAAGTGCATGCTTGAGGTGTACTCAATATCCATTGTAAAATTGTCTCACATGCCCTAATTGAAACTTGTCCAATATACAACTCCATTATTTAAATAAAAAAGGATTCAGATTATAAACTAAAGTCCTTTCTATTTTATTTGAATATCACCATTATTGTAATATTTATAATAAATATTTTCAAATCTTATTTTAACGAAACATTTCTTTAGTCCTGCAGACGTACTAAAATGCTCTATAGTGCAGTTCAAAATATTTTCTCAAAAATCATTTAATATGTCATACATATATTTTTAATAAAATGATGGTATTCTTAACCCTTATGTAAACATAAAGTTCTTTTTCATTTTAATAGAAACCAAAATTTCTTTGATTATCTCTTTTAAATAAAGATTATATCTCCAAGATGACTATTTCAATATGTTAACATTGAAACTTACATATTTTCCTAGTATAAATGAAGATGTAAAATTTTAAGGTCTTTTATACACATCCAATTACATATTGCACTTAAAGTAAACTGTTTCAACATCCATAGGTTATATTTTGAAAATATTATTATGACTATGATCATTCAAATGCATTTATGTATTCCGATAAGGTTTTTTTAAATTCAAAGCCAAGAAATAAATAGAAACTTATCATCACATCTTAACTATTGAAATATTTCTACTTATACTTTTTCACCAAACTTATATCACCCACCATGTGTTCTTATAAACTACTGTCACATGTCACTCTGCACTCTCTGTCCTGTAAATAAATTTATGAAATATTTTTTTATAAACTAAATTCAAATTCAATAGGAAAAACGTAAAGTTTAATTAATACCCATTTTGAATATGTTTTCTTTTAAATAACGTACAACAGTTCAACCTGCTAAAGTCTTAAACTATGAACATTTTGACATTTGAACTTTGAATTTTAAACTTTGAACCATAAATTTTGAATATTAACTTTGAACTTAAAAGAATGTGTTTTCATAAAATATATCCAAAATAAATTTTAAAGTAAATCTTATACTTTTTTTACAAATGATTATGAAATTTGTTTTTTTAAAATATTAAAATAATTACTTAAATTGGTTTTAAGAACTAAAATAAAAAATTAACATGTTTGCATGAAAAACAATGTGTAATTGACAGATGGATGAGGAGTGACAGACACATGTGGCACTTAGAGAATAATTCGTAAGTATGTGTAGTGGAGTATAAGACAGCTTCTGATTAAATGTATAATAAATATCAAACCATCCTTATAAAATAGACACATTGTGGGAGTTTTGATTCGCTAGATGAATGATTCTCTATGAAAATAGAATTCTCAATTAATTTTCTTCCTATATATACTTTACGCTATCTTCCACCTAAATATCCCATGTTATAGACACATGAGGTCAGATACCACGAATTTTTTCTGGAAACGGGAGCATTTGCTCTCCTATTCTCTCACATTAGGCGTAGATACATCCCTAAGTTTCAAACATAACTTGCTGCATTCCGTCATTTAAGTTAGTGTTTGCCGCACCAACATCCTACGCTAAATTACTTTATCAAGTACGAGTTTGGTTATCAACAAGGTATTAGATTAGTGGTTTTGGGTGTTGTCTAACAACCTTCAAATTTTGGGTTCAAGTCCTGTTGGTACTGCATTTACGCTTAGATACGCTAGAAGTGCGAGTGAGCTGGCCCACAGTGAGTATGAACATCCCTATCAGAGTGGAAGAGATGTGCGAACCCTGACCACGTGAAAAAAAAAATACTAATTTGATTTGAGTGTTTAGGGAGAATATTCTTATCCATCTCTTAATTTCACGACAACGGCCTCGCCTCAGGAGCTCACATCTGCCTGCTAAACTGATGGGGAAATGTGTGATTTCGGAAGTGAAACCGAGAAGCGCAAAAGAGAGAAAAAGGGGTTCATTGTACATGGTTGGGAGTCTGGATTGTACGTGTTGTGTTGGGAGAACATAGGGACGCCAAAGAGCTTAGGTTTTCGATCCAAGGTTGTCTGATTACGTGACGTGACTGACTTCAAAAATAAGCCTCCTACACACCACATGAACATTAGGAGTTATTCTTCTTTCGTCAGTTTGAAGTTAAACCGCGTAGATTAAGAATATATTAATATTAATAATTGAACAAATTTAATAAGCATGTAATTAATTTTTATTTTTTAAAATTTCATGTAAAAAGTAAATTGATAAATTATTTCTAATGAGGAATGATTTTTTATTGATTATGATTATGAAGTGATTAATATTTAATTAGAGTAATTATTGATACTAAATACGCATTAAAAATTATTATGTGACAAATAAAAATGAACAAATGAAAGAACATAGAGAGACTACCTGTTTATTGTTTACGTGGGATACTGCTGACCGATTAAAAATTTGTAACCAAGGCAACCCAGCGAGTAAGTATCGCCATCAACTCAAATAAATAAAGGGAAAAAACTCAAAGGGGTTTTGAACTATCATCACTCACTCAATTGCGAGCCGAACTATCACGATGTCTATGCTTAAGATCAATTTGTTCGATTTCTTAAATATAATTGATCTTATTGAAATTATTGAGTATTACGGATGATTGGATATGAAAAGACATCGTTTTGTTTATTTGTTCAAAATGATATTATTTATTTTGATAATCAAATTATCTAATTTTTGCACACGAATCTAATTAAGTCTTATAATAATATTAGTTTAGGAGTGTAATTGTAAATTTTATTTTAAAAAATCAGTCTATTTTTTTATCACACCCTTTTTGAAAATCATGATAGTTTGGATCGCAATTTGATAAGTGGTGATAATTTGAAGTTTTTTACAATAAATAAATAGAAGGCTTCTCATGAATGTGATTTACTTTGTATTTGATTTTCACTGTTTATAATAATTGATAAATTTATAAAATAATTTGTTTCTAAGAAGATAAGTATAATAAAAAAAAAGGAAAATTAGTCTTTTGTGTGTGGCCAATTATGCTACACTTTGTTGAATTTTATCTTTTCATCATAATGTAATGAAATATGCACCTTGGATTAGACATTTTGCGTTAACTTTACCGCGACTTAGGCAAAATGTTTATTGTCACACTAATACTTTTATATATATTACATATATCTGATTGAAAAATTTATTCAAAACAAATTAAAACATTACGACTGTGTTTGTTTAGGAAAAATTAATGGAAAATAAGTAGAAAAATTTATGAAAAAATGAAAAGGAATGTTTGTACAAAAATTAGATGGAAAATATGATAATTGTTTTAATATAAATAATTTTTCAGTAATTTTTCACCATTTTTCACCCCTAACCAAACAAGAGAATAGAATGGTTCCATGAGAAAATTCATTTTCCATCAAATTTTCATTTCCATCAAACACACCCTAAGAATATTGAGTTCTTGTATTGAATAATTATATTGAATCCAAAAGATGCATAACAAGTTCAAATCATGCCATCTTTCTTGTACAAGAAGTTTTTGAAGAACTAGTCAATTTCATACACGTTTGGTACACGATATTATTTATATGTGTATTAATATTCATATAAATAATACCATTTATTGAGAAGGTATTATTAATACGGATTTTCAAAGCTAAATTTTCTCTCCCTGCATTATTAATACATATTTCTATTTTGTACCAAACACATTGTCATGAAATTAATAATACTATCCCGTTCCTAATACATGCTACCAAACGAAGTAATGTGTTATGTGTAAAACATGCTGACTATCTTTGCTCCTTCTTGGTTGCCCTGCCAGCTTCAATCATGAAATAATTTTAAAAAAATATTCGTAAACTCACACAAATATGCAAAAATAATGAAATGACCGACAATTTACTTCAGCGTAAGAGTGCACAAAGGATGCATGTCACTGTTCCTAATCTAAAATTAAGGTTTGCACTATGGAACCTTTTTTTTTTGTATTATTTGACATAATTAAGAAGCAATTAAGGTATTTAGAAATAAAATTTTATCTGATTTAGTACTTGACCATGTACGAATAGTAAATCCAAATTTGGTATACGAAATTTCAAAATTACAAATTATCTGTTCTTTCACCTGATTTCAAATCAGGTATCCTAGTTTGTAAATTTTCAATTCAAGTACTCCAATCCTAATTTAAAAAAAACATTATAATTCATCTGAGGGATTCTCAATATCATACAATAGACTATCTCATTTACAGTATTGGTGTATTTAATCCCATAAATTATAGTATTTTTTATTTCAAAATTAATTTTGAAATATTTGAATTGAAAATTTATAAAATACGGTATCTGATTTGAATCAGTTGAAAGTATAAATAATGTATTTATAATTTAAGAAAAATTATGTGGAATTGGTTGTGAGTCATTATCGACCCCAGACAACATCAATCTAACAGACTCCATTTTATAAAATAATTGAGGGTCCACACAAAAATACAAAAGTTATGATGTCAAAGCTCGGGCCTCTAATATATTTTTGTTAGAAACAACTCAAGACAAATTTGTAAGTAAAATATCAGTATGAGCTTGATTGGTGATTTGGAGTGTTGTTAAATAATTTTAAAATCTTCAGTTTACGGTGATATAACGTTTATTCTAAAAAGGAGAGATTGTGATCTCTGATCATAAAAAAAATTAAGTAAAATATAATTGAAATGTGTAACCTTTACTAAAATTGGACCTAAAATATTATGGGCCCTACACTGTCGTATTTGCTGCCCCATTAAGGATATCTGGATGTGTTCTAAATCACAAAAATATCAACACTTAAATTTATCAGTTAATGTTAAATTTTTATGAAATTTTTTTTAAGTAAAATATAACTTCAACAAAATTGGACCCAAGAAATTATAGGCCCTCCGCCGGCATCTCTGTTGCCCTATAAATCTTGTTCGATGTATACTAAATCACACTTAAGTAGATTTATCTGAAGTTTGTACAAAAGCCATTCATTTATTAACATCAATCAAATACAATTTTTTTATATGCTTAGGTTGTGTTTGGTTTATGGAAAATTTGGTGCAAAGGAAAATTTGGTGGACAATTAGTAAAATTCAGTCTGCTAGAGTCCAGTCTGCTAGAGACCAGCTCAAGGATACCCAAATTATGCTCATCAACAACCCAGCTGACTCTTTGCTTCAGGATTCGGAAAAACACCTCATTTCTCAGCTAGCCAAGCTATCTAAATGTGAGGCAGTTCATCTTCATCAGTTGTCAAACATTCAATGGGCCAAACATGGTGACCTCAACACATCTTGCTATTTAAAATTGTCTTTTAACTTCATGCCCTCTAGTGAATCCTGTTAGCTTGCTGTTTGGATTTGGAGGGGGATAATGGCTAAATAGTAAATAGTAATAAGTATAAATCAGTTTCTCTTTTAACTGCTATCTAACTTATTGTACTTGCATGCTTTTGTGCTGTTTGTGTATGTGTAGGTTGAGATGATACAAAGAGAAGTTTGATTGATTTGTGGTGAAAAGCCATATTTGAGAACCACAGAGCTCATGGACAGACGATTTAACAGGGACCATGAAGATGAAGCAAATGACCTTGAGAATGAAGGGCAGTTGGATACTAATGGAGTTGATAGATACTGGTCCGAGACATCTGACAAAAACATGTCAAACCTTGAACCACTTTTAAGGAGGAGGATAAATACTACCTCACAGATTGCAATAGTGGGCTCCAACGTATGTCCCATTGAGAGCCTAGATTACGAGTAAGTACTTTTTTTACTGCGCTTCATATAGTACATGTGGCCATCACTTGTTGCTTTCTGGCACCCTCTCTAAACTTATGAATTACTGAGTTTCAGGATTGTTGAGAATGAATTATTTAAACAGGACTGGAGGTCGAGGAAGAAGATTCAAATATTTCAGTATGTTGTCTTAAAGTGGGCATTTGCTCTTGTTATTGGACTGGGTACTGGACTAGTTGGCTTCTTCAACAATATATCCGTTGAAAACATTGCTGGCTACAAATTACTGTTAGTCACCAATCTCATGGGAAAAAACAAGTGAGCCTCGTATCTCTGATTGCTTTATATGAACTGATTTACCATCTTCAAGTTGTGAATTTTACCTATTATCTAGATTTATTGTGCCACCTCAGAGTATCATTACTTTTTAGGACATGCTTGATATATCTTATCACATCATGTGCTCTTTTGTTATAGTGATGTAAGATGATGCAACAGACCACTCTTGTACTCCGAAAAATGACAACATGATCCTTTGGGCCTATAATTGATGAAAACAGGACAGTAATCGATAAGTAAATTTGTTAAATGTAGGAAAACTATTACAGAAACATGTAACAGTAAAGTACACGTGCACTATGAGCATCTGATTAAATGAGTAGTCTTTATGCCTATGTTACGCGATCGTATAGATTGATGCCCTTGTAATGAATTTTCTTTTTAGTGCAGATATATCCTGTCCTTTTTTGTATACACTGCCTGCAATCTTGTTCTGGCAACCTCTGCTGCAGCTCTGTGTGCTTTTATTGCTCCTGCTGCAGCTGGATCTGGTATTCCCGAGGTGAAAGCTTATCTGAATGGCATAGATGCTCATTCAATGTTGGCTCCAAGCACCCTATTTGTAAAGGTGAACAAAATTTTTCCATGGCTCTTTTTGGATGTGGTTCTTCATGCATGCTTGCTTTGATAACAGTGAGGGGTTCCCTCCCCGTATTGCCGGCTCTCTGCACACCTCTCTATATGAAATATTATTTACAAATGAAGATTATGTGTAATGAGATTAGCTACTAATCTCTTGACCGTGTTGGGGGCTTGGAAGTGTTCTGGTGTCTGGTAATCATTGTGTAGTTTTTTGAATATTTCTATGATGATCAGCCCTGTCTTATGAATTGGTGAACGAGAAGACTTAAACATTCTTGAGTGAACTGTTCTTCTTCTTAGATGATCTGTAAAACTTCAGCCATTTCCATTACTAAATAGTTTCAACATAATTCCATCGTATCTTCTTTATTTTGCGGTGAATTGAACTTCCTTCGTTCTTTTGTGTTTCAAAAATTATTATTTGACACTAAGCACATGGCAGATCGCTGGATCTGTACTTGGGGTATCAGCTGGGTTTATAGTAGGTAAAGAAGGGCCTATGGTACATACAGGTGCTTGTATTGCTTCTTTACTTGGCCAAGGGGGATCTCGAAAGTATCATCTAACATGGAAATGGCTTAGGTTTTTCAAAAATGACAGAGACAGACGAGATTTGATCACTTGTGGTGCGGCTGCTGGCGTTGCTGCCGCTTTTCGTGCTCCAGTTGGTGGTGTTCTCTTTGCTCTTGAAGAAGTAGCATCATGGTGCCTCTTATCTTTTCTCTGTATCAGCTGTGTGATTTTGTATTTACACCAATTTGAGCTAAAATTAAATGATAAAACACATCATAGCATAAAATGTGGTTACAATTCAGTGGGGATTCCTATAGAAGATTGGATCTTTGTTTTGAAGTACGTGATTTTATTTGGTGACTGTATTTCTGTCAAATTTCACCTAAATGTTTTACTCTAAGATAATAATAGATGCTCAATGATGTTTTGTTTGCTTCACAAAAAGATAAAAAAAGATAGTCTACTATGTGCTTGGTGATTTATGATGCAGATATTAATATATATATTTAGCGAATAAAATGTGTGACTAATATTTGCATCCACGTTCATCAGGTGGAGAAGTGCCCTTCTTTGGCGAACATTTTTTACAACAGCAGTTGTGGCTGTGACTTTGAGAGCTTTTATACAGTTTTGTTCGACTGGGACATGTGGAATGTTTGGGGAAGGAGGTCTGATAATGTATGACGTCAGCTCAGCCAATGTCATGTACAGTGCTTCAGATATACTAGCGGTGCTGCTCCTAGGAATGCTCGGAGGTATTTTTGGGGGTCTGTATAACTATGGAGTTGACAAAGTCGTCCGCACATACAGCATCATAAATGAGTAAGCTCATGTACTCAAAAACAGTTCTTGTGAACATTTGCATATCTTACCAATAGATACAATATTTTTTTGGCCAAAATAGGTCACGGAATATATATATATAGGGTGCGAATCCGTCAAGAACCCCATGTATTTTACGCGCTGCGAATCCCCATATTCTCCGTCCATTTCTGCCTAGATTCGCCCAGATGCCGCCAAGTGTCCACTTTCGGTGCGTGACGCGTGTTCAGAAGGGCAAAAATGTCCAAGGATTGATGTACCTTCGCATCTGCATGGACACGTGTCACACATGCAGGCGTAACAAACATGGGGTTCTCATTTGAACCCCCTCTATATATAATATATATATATTATATAGGAGGGATCCGTTGAGAACCTCCTTATATTGAGAATCTTGTGAATCAATCATATTCACCGATTTGTTTTGCCAGAGATGACGTTGATGCTCAACAACTTGTTAACATATTTGAAAACCCTGTGTCACATGAAATCGTAGGAATCTTTGTGATAAAACGGGCATTCCTAGATTGAATGACCCCTTACCTGCAATGCTTTGCTTTGGAGACTTTTGTAGGTCCTGCGATGAAAATGGTGACCAACAAAGCCATACTAAACTTGGTAATGCTCAAAATATGGCAAGAAAGAAATGTTAGAGTGTTTAAACAAAAGGAGAAGACAATAAAGAACCTCAAAGAGGAGACAACTTTCGAAATCTCTAAGATTTGGGCAAAAGTGCAGAGAATAAACTATACTAGTGCCTTTTATCACCAGAAGATCAAACTCCCAAAGTTGTTATCAGGCTCATTCCTGACATTCTGAGGGTCCTAAGCTACATAAAAAATGGGCCATTGGACAATATTTGTGCCAAAAAAATCATCATTATATGTTATTTTCACTATTGATTTAACTAAAGATACCTAAAATAAGTCTATTTACAATAAGAATCTAAACTTCAACATTCTTATATCATATTTTTTTCTTACTGGTTTATGAATCGCATGAAATGATTTGAGCGAGTTATCTAATTCTTGAAAAGTTGTCACTTTTGTTGATTCGGTGATTAAATCATCTGTCAGAGCTCTAAAAGAAAATAAGGCACAAACTATATGTTCGAAGCCAAAGGTTACATGTCTTATCACCAGAATAAATTTCTTTTTAACATAATATTTTTTTATTGTAAACTCACACCGATACAACATTTTCTTGTCATTTAACATTTTAAAAGTTACTAAAATTTGCAATAGAAAATGAGCAACACTTGTTGATTTCAAAGTTTCTTAGCATTTTATTGAGTCCAAAGTCTCTTAGCCAATATTAGCATATGAGCAGTTTATCGAGTCCAAAATTCATATCTAATTCTTAGTAATTTTTCGAGTCTGAAGTTTATTATCTAACATGTTGATCCTCATTAGGTACTCATCTCAGATTATATGGTTGATCTTAGCATATGAGCTGCTGGACAAGAAGTATAATCCACCTTAAGCTAAGTCTTCCACTTTGCCAATATTTGAAAGATTCCTTCACGTCGCCTGCCCCTGCTTCGATTGTAGCCACTCCAAGGTTGAGAGATCCACAACGTCGCTTGCCAAAGAGCCACCGCCCTCCAGATCTGAGCGTCACAACCGCACAGGGAGCCAAACCTCTGAAATCCTATGACGACCCTCTACCTGATTCCCGATTATACAGCACCCAGCAAATAACCCTCCTGTTGACCAATCAGAAGCACCGTAGTCCGCAGCCGCTTCTCCTTCATCTCCAGCTTCTTTAGATTAAGATCTGACAAATCGGACTTCAACCCTAAGCTTCTCAGAGATTCTCGCGAAACAGAATCCTCCTCCACATCGTCATAGTTCAGTTCCATTCGTCAAAAGCACAAATTAAAAACCACCAACGGCGAGCGGCTGCCGCTCTGAATGGTGGTGATGGATCGAGGAATGATGCCGGAGAGAATATTGTGCGCTGACGGTAGCGAGTTTAACGAGCCGAGGTTTGAGTACATCTCCAATTCTATTTTCCCATCTCTTCCGCCTTCATCTTCTTCCGTTGAGTTTAATATTGTTCTCCACCTGCTTATGTCACGTTAAAGACAACAGTTTTGTATGCATCATTTGAATGATAAGAATTTAGAGCCTGAGAGCACACTGTTGGGAAATTTCATTCCACTCATCTTGATTTAGCCTGTTAGCTGGTTTAGGTTTTACTCATTAAAATGAAATTTGTAGGGGTGGGGACTGGTGTACTACTTCAACTGCCATTCACATTGAAAACCCAGGGCTTTATCTTAATTGCTTAAGATGCATTGACTAGCTTTATTGATGTGTCTTTAAAGAATTGGTGCAATTGAGATGAGTAGTAGCTCACTATAATTTTGACCCTCCCTTGTCACCACAACAATTCCTGTGGTGCATTGATTTTGTTGTTATTAGACCCTAGTACAAGTCAAACTCGTGTCCTAATCTATGTATGAGCAACTTGTATAAAGGTATAAACACACTTGCTTTCATAGAACATGAATGTTTTAACTAGGAAGCTATTTTGCTTAGACTTGGTCCTAACATTGGTGAACAATTTGTTCACTAGATTATTTTTAGCACTGGTGAACAGCTTATTCACCAAATCCGATTTGTAGGTGAAAAAGCTTTTTTATTTAGAGTGGTTTGATTCAATGTGATTTTATTTTATTTCTTGAATTCCAGATGTGTG
>NQLW01000079.1:1121421-1138112 GCA_002312845.1 Kalanchoe fedtschenkoi
CAATTTGTTCACTAGATTATTTTTAGCACTGGTGAACAGCTTATTCACCAGATCCGATTTGTAGGTGAAAAAGCTTTTTTATTTAGATTGGTTTGATTCAATGTGATTTTATTTTATTTCTTGAATTCCAGATGTGTGATTTTATATGTTATGCTAATGAGGTGAATTCACGATTGTTTATCATGATAAGCTCATTTTTTTATGTTTGTGAGCTGTCTGTTCACCATGGTGGTGAACTATCTGTATTGGTAAACTATTTATGTGGATAAATGACACAGTTGTTTAGTTTATATTATGTTAACTGATGAGTTTACGTGATTTCTATATAGGTGAAATGTTTGATCCTTGGGGATTATAAAAAATGAGAAGATTGCATGGTATGCGGCTATTAGAGGAGACAAGGTAATGCAACTTCTTGAGAGTGATTTGAAAGTTAAAGAGTACGAGCTTTTGAAGAAACTTTAGAGATGCCGTTAAGGAGTGTTGATGGTTAAGCGCATGGGTTCTTGATGAGGATGCGGCATTTTTTGATGGGTTGATAAGCTGTGGATTTTTTCAATAGCCTGTAAATTTGCCTAGAGGAAGCAAAATCTCTTTTGAGATAAAATTTTCTGCATTGATGAACTGTTTGTTCACCATATCTGATTTTTAGGTGCAAGAGCTTTTATGTTTAGATCGATTTTATTCATTTCCAAATGTAATGTTATTTTTTCTCTCAAAAGTCTATGTATGTGATTTTATTGATTGGTGAGTTTATGTAAATTCTGTATTGGTGAACTGTCTGTTCACCATAGTGGTGAACTATCTATTCACCATGGTGAACCAAAAATTCACTATCATCGTGGTGAATTACTAGTGAAATGTAATATTCATCATTTTTGCCATCTACTTATTTTTAAAAATTTTTAATTTTTAATTTTTTAACAAATCAAACCACAGTGGTGAACTATCAATTCACCATGGTGGTGAATAATCCATTCACCATCATCGTGGTGAACAGAAATCAGCTAACAAATCTAAACGATTTATTCACCACACAATTGTGTGGAATTTTTTTTATTTTTAAAATTTTTTATTTTTTATTTTTTTAAAATTTTTTATATTTATATTTATTTTTATCTATTACATTTGAAATGTCTCAAAATCAGAAAACACATGATTAACTCACATTTGGCTTTAGTCTAAATGAGTGGCTAAGAATTGTCCACTATTTACAACGAAATATGTGTTTACACCGGATCCTTCCCCTATATATATATATATATATATATATAGGGAGTGGATCAAATGAAAACCAGTTTGGATATGTAAACTGTGGACAAATTATATCCTTTGATCTATATCAATCAAACGGTCAAATTTAAATGTATTTTTATTATTTTATCTTTTATTATAGCATCTCCTTAATTTTAGCATCCAACATTATCTTATTTATTGACCATGATCCTCTCTGCCAACAATATAATTTCAAATAAATGTGTTCTCTATCATCGTTGCCTAATCTACCTTGACCGAAAGTCAATCCACTGAATCAGAGAAGACGGGTTGTGATTTTTTGACGTCTGTTAGTGCGTTCGCAGATATGGATGATCGATTTTTGATCGGGCGGCAGCGCCTAGGGTTTGGCCCCTTGTGATGGGAGTCCACTGGAAGAGCTTTTGGATGAGGAAGACCTCCCTGACAGCGGTGGGAGGAACGCCTTCTTTGCCCACAATTTTTGTAGAAGGAATTCTCTAGGTCTGTGGTACGCCGTTGCCATCCTACAGCAGTTGCGACACTGAACCATCTTAGAATCCAAAGCGATTTCGAGAGTGTGTTCCGGCTGCAGAGTATCCGCGAGGGACAGAGAGGTCAAGGCAGGATCCTAGTCATCGTTGGTGCATATCTGAGTTACTGAATTTTAAATGGGTGCACATATGTGATTGTGGTGCACATCTGTATTTCTGGATTTTAAATGGGTGCACATCTGTGTTACTGGTGCACATCTGTTTTTCTCGGTTATAAATGAGTGCACATCTGTGTTCTTGGTGCGCATATGTGTTTCTGGGTTTTAAATGAGTGCACATGTATTCGTGGTGCACATATGTGTTTCTGAATTTTAAATAGGTGCACATCTGTGAAATGTGCACCAATAAAAATATGATATATGATAAAATAGACAACATCCGTGAAAGAGAAAAAAAATCTGGTTTATGCCAAAATAAAAAGCAACCGTAAAATTTGTATCTACGTATTGTATCTAGCAATGTTGATAAACCAAAGGTAAAAAATTTTACATTTACACTTTCATTAGTGCACTGGTTCATTAGTGCACCACATTGTAACTGACCCATTAACTTTTCTAATATTTCTAAAAAGGCTTACAAGAGTAAGCTTACAGGCAGCGAGAAAGTTCATCGTCATGTGGGCAGGGATACTATGGCTCGAGGCAACAAAGTTTTTACTGGGCATGTTGATAATGCAGAACAATTCGTAGGTGCACAGCAAGATCAAGTTCTGAAACCTGATGGTGGACATGAAATACATCTGTTCCCAACCGAGACTGAGGTACAAAATAATGCTGATGGAGATACACGGGCTTGTGTAGAAAGCACTTTGGCTTGGGCAATAGGAGATGACAGTGTTTCTACAGAACATATTAAGGTTGTAACTGATGCACCAGTTGCGAAGCAAAGTGAAGTGGCAGAGCATAAGATTGGTGAACCAACGACAATTGTTTCTAGAAATACTGAGGTACAAATACAGACCCAAAAAAATTGGGTGCACTATTAAAAAAGTTTGTCTTTCTCAACATGATTTTATTTTATTTTATTGTCTTTTCATACCACAGATGTAACATATGGAGAGGGATGGGGCTGGTTCAGATTATGAAACACTATGTGATGATCATGATTTTACATTCGACTTAGGTGATGACATTGTAAAATAAAAAGGAAAAATATATGATAACGAAATTAAGTCTTAAAAATATAAGAAAGAGAAAAATCTTGCAGGAAATCTAACAGGGGAAAGAGAAAAATCAGACGCTTAATTCCTTATTTTAAGGAGTCAATTATGGAAGGGAATCCAACCACCCATAAAATATGGATTTAATTTTCTTTTGGAAAATAGATAATAAATCTAGAAAAAATCATAACCGTTGGATGAAATATGGATCAACGATCTAGGATGGTTCACAGTTTACAAATACAAAGTGGTTTTCACCTGATCCGCCCCCTATATATATATATATATATATATATTCATATATTTCACACATATTTTCATCAGTTTTATACATATATTCATCAATTTGTCAATAATCATCAGACATATACATATATATTCATCAGGATTACATCCATATTCATCAAATTAACAATTATATCCATCATATGCAAAATAATTTGAAAAAACTAAAAAAAAAAGAAACACCCCATGTTTATATATATTCATTAATTTAATACATATATTCATCAATTTTATACATATATTCAATAATTTAGTAATGTATATATAGGGGCAGATCGAGTGAAAATCTATTTGGATTTGTAAACTGTGAACCAATTAGGATCGTTAATTTTCTTAGAATCAATGCATCAGATTTAATTTGAATTATAAAAACAAAAATGACATTAAGAATATTTTAACACATTAATCGGATAATAATGAGATTAATTAGAAAAGCATATCTCATTCCCTAAATTAAATCTCCGAAACCGTCAAATCCCACTTGTCACTCCTCCGATAAACCCACTACTCATGCGCTCCACTTTTGTTCTCGGGAGAGAGCTTTTACAACCGTCATTCTGGTTGTCGTCCTCAGGAGGCTTTGGTTTTTTTTTCTTGGCAACCACAAAGACAGTGCCCCACCGACCCTTCGACGATCGTTTCCACTAGTTTAATTTCATAAAGTTGGAGAAACTGAAAATTTTCATACTGTGGGTGCACAAAAAAATGGTGAAGACGACACTCAAAGTATTGAAGCAGTTGAAATCCAGTAATCAACTCATTCTGAAAGTGAGAAAGCTTTCATTTTTTTAGTGGTTCGTTACCGGTGCACGATGCAGTTTCTATTTTATTTATTTCGTTGTCCTACTTCCAAACCGCTAACTTTCTTATTTGAAATTGTTTTTCCAATCAAGTTCTCGGTCAGATTCTTCCAGCATTGTGGCTTCAAAAAATAAACCGGTCAGAACAGGTAACATTCTCTTTATTATGCATTTTGAAAGTAGTTTGTGAGTGGTTATGGTGAACACAAATTTTGTCATATCATATTGATGCAGCGATTTATCCGTACATGATGCACCAACTTCAATTTCTCCCTACATTGGATATTGATGCAACTTCATTATTGAACTGGTGCACTTGTTTAACAAAAAAGCTCAAAAATGATCACAAATTTTGACATATGTTGAAACTGATGCACCGATTTCTCCCTGCATTGATGCACCAACTTCAACTTCTCCCTACATTGGACATTGATGCGACTTCATTGCTGAACTGGTGCACTATTTTAACAAAATTTGTTCAAAGAAATGCATATTGGTGCATAATTTGTCATTGAAAAACATTCAAGGACCAGAAAAAGTAGCAGGCTTGGTAGGTTTACTGGCAAGATATTTAGTAACAATCCCAATGCGGCTATTCTGATTGCAAACAGTGATAGTGATGGTGAAGACGTTAATAATCAAGTGGAATTCCTTCATGAAGCAGGTAAAAATGTGGTTTATTTTGTTTCTCTACTTATGTATATTATTCTGGTGCATACTGATTTGTTATGCACCATGTAAAAAATGTTGGGTTCGATTGAACCGGTGCATACTCAAGATTCAGATTTATGATTTCGAGACACTGACATTGATTTTCATGGCCACGGCTGAGAAGAAAAGAAAGATAAACAATGCAGGATCCTTACCTGAAGAGAAAAAAACTAAGTTATCCATAATGTCAGATGCAGCAGCGAGGAAGCGAAAGGGTAAAGTTTTTATTGTTGATGAATGTGCACCAGCATGCTTGAACCTAAGCCATGTCACCCTATACGCGGATCAGTGCAAGTTCAAGACAAGATGTTCACCTCAAAGGCTTCAGCAGGTGTTAGGTGATATGTATAAGATAAACAGAGAGGATATAAAGTCACTGGGATTTTGCAGTGTGCTTGCTTTTGGTTTTTGGGAGCTTTCATCACGTTTTGGAAGGTGGCTTGTAGAGTCCTTTAATTCAGTCTTAGGTCACAACGACAACATGTTTCTGCATGTTGAAATTTTGTGTTGCCTTAGAAAATTTTCTTGTCCTGAATTTTCAACAAGGTGGAGAACGTAGTGAGAGCTCATCTTGTGACTGACACGTATAGATAGAGAATCATACTAACATAGTCGAGTAATATGCATGCATCATGCTGCTGCCGTAGAGGTGCCCATTGACATTGGTCAGTCTCTATCTGTTCGATCCAACATGCAATTAAGTCAATTAATTTTAGTTCATAATTGATAATCGTAGTATTCTATTTACGTTGAGTAATTTCTCAAGAGTACCAAACCATTAAAAAAAATAAAAAAAATTAAAATTCAATAGTAATGATTCTAATTTTAAAAACGATGGTAAAAAAATAAATTTTTTATTGTTCTCAAATTTTTGTTATTAAAACTTTTCAATCTGAATAAAAAAAATGCATTCAATTTGTACGATTTTTTTCTTTAACAAAAGACATACTGAAATGGTAGTTAATATAAATCTACGGGAAATGAAATGATATAATAAATAGATTAAGATTTCAAACAACCAATTAAATTAAATTCACTTTAAAGCGATATAATTTTGAATTTTAATGACTACTCTCTCTGTACTCTTTTACTTGTCGCTTAAAATACCGTGCATTAATTTTTAAACGCAAATAACTCAAAATATAAATATTATAAAATTATGATAAAAATATATTATCAAAGTAGAATTCGATATGAACATATCGAGATCTATCATCACAATGTTTATCATAAAATTTCACATACAAAACGATAAGTCAAACTCAAATCTATAAAAGAAAAACGATAAATAAAAGTGGACAGAGTGAGTAAACTGAAACCGTCTGTTGTCTATCAAACCAAACAAAAATAGAAAGCTTGAATTTACAATAATTTGTTTATTTTTGAGTTGCACTAAACTAATTTGGGTGTATGGGTTCGTTATAATAAAGGAAAAACTGCAAAACTGAAAATGTTTGAATTATTTTAGAAATTACGGGTTTAATTATCAAATTTTATAATTTAAAAGAAAAACATTTATTTTGAAATTATTCTATAATTGATTAAATTACAACTAACCCAATAAATTTTAAAAAATTACAGCTCAAATCCTAATACTATAAATAAAATTTAAAAATTACAAAACTTTATCAGTTTTACAACCAAACAAGTTACACTATTATTATCTATCATATCTGACTATTAATCCGGACTATCAAACTTGGGCTTAGAGATTTAACAGTAACTATTCTAAAAATTATCAATCTAGATTATAATTTGATCAAGTACGGAATTGTCAGAAATGATTTTTTTTAAAAAAATATAAAATTTGATAATTAAAAACACAATTTGAAATAGTTCATACAATAAAGGGTCACGTGAGACAAGGAAGGGCATCACATGAAGGTCTTGAACAAAAGTAGACTTGTGTAATAGAAAAAGCAGGAAATAAAGGCAGAAAAGGAAACAGAGCGAAAGCATATTTTCTCAGTGTTAAAAAGAAGAGCGACAAAACAAAAAGAAAGAAAAGTTGTTACAAGTAGAAGGCGCACTTGAGAAAGCCAAGCCCTCCTCTCCACCATTTCTTCCCTCAACTTACATGGAAACCCTCAAAAATCTCAACAAGTTCTGGCGGAACTCCACTCTGCTTCCCTCCGCCACCACGACTTACTCCGCTGCTGCTGCTGAGCGAGTTTGTGACGAGAAGGATGAGGAAACAGAGCAGGAGGAGGAAGAGGAGGAGTCCTTTTTCGAGCTGGAGTTGGTAATGCTGAACTGCCGCCGGAGTGAGACGAGGGGGCCGAGTAGGGATGATAGCTTGTGTCTGAGCTCCGTGGAGATGGAGGGTAACATGGGCAGGAGGGTTGTCCCCGTGGAGCCTGATCTGAAGCCACACTCTCCCCTCAAGTTCAAAGTAAGTCTGTTCAAAAAGCCCAAAACGGAGCAGGCCGCGCCGGATCTGAAGATATCAACTCTGATCAGGGAGAACAGCAGCAGCCCAGAGGACCCCTCGCCTCCCACCGACCCCTCAAAGCGCGACGTGATGCACAAGTACCTGAAGCTGAAACTCACCAGGCCCTTCAACGTCAGGGTCGCCAAACGCAGCGCCAGCGTGGCGGCCAAGTCGAGGCTCTTCGAAACCCCGGCGCCGGAGGGCGGGTCGAGAGCGCAGCTGGGGAAGAGCAGATCGGCGTCTTCGGTTAGCCGGAGGGATGACTCGCTGCTGGAGCATGATGAGGGGATTCAGAGCGCCATTCTTCACTGCAAGAGATCATTCAATTCATCCACAGGTACACACCCACCTGCTACTACACTAAATTCCATCTTTCATTAATCACATTACAATCGTGTTTGAGTCATAATTGCATTTATTGGCATCATCAACTTCTGGTGCAGCGGCATCAATGCTTTCCAGACCCAGCAGCGACTCGACAGAGCAAGACGCCGTGCCAATGCCGAACATCATCTGACGAGGGCTGCTGTTTTTCATAACCAGACCAGCTGATGTTGTGGTAGCTTAGCAGCAGAATAGATTAGTTGAAGAAGAGGCTTCAAGTAAGAAATAGGAAAATAGCCACTCCTACGTCTACTGCTGTTGATGTATAGACTGCAGCAGCAGCGGAGTGATATTTGACTCTGTTTTTTTCATCTTGAATTGAACTGAGTTGAAGTTTTCCCTGTAAATAGAACAGACTATTTCTTTGTTTTTTTTATTTGCCACTTAACTAAAAATATTTATTCACTTTTTTTTATCATTTACCAATCTCAGATTCTCAATACATATTTTATAATCTCCTACTATCTTAAAATCAACATACAACATTAATTAATTTATTTTTTTCAACAAAAATATTCTCTTTCATCTTTCTCATCAATAATGTCACTTCTCTTTTCTCTCTCTCATTCATCTCTCCACAACTTCATCTCAATCCTCCCCTCAATTCAGCATCTTCTTTTGAACGTCCGTCGCCTCCATTTTCATTATAAATCCCACCATCCTACCGTCGATTACTCACATGTCACCAAATCTGAACCCATATTCACCAGGCTAACAACAGAGAAGATAAGGAATAAAAAAATCAGTTTCGCTCCATTCCGTCCCAAAACCATAGGTTTGTAACGACATCCACTTAGATGGAGAAGGAGTGTCGTAAGAATACTCTCTCAGTCTAGTCTGACCCCTCAATCTCTTCCTCCCTTCACATACCCAAACCATCTAAAAATTCAAAAAACAAAAAATTTCAGACCCCATATTCACCAGGCTGATATTAGAGATGACGACCAACAAAACCAGTCTCGCTCCCTTCCCCTGCAAAACCCCAGATTATAACCAGATCCAAATAGATGGAGAAGGAGTGTGGCCATCGTCATCTCCATCTCGGTACCGCATCTCAATCTCGGTATAGAGAGAGGAATGATCACCAAACATTAATTAAGCCTCAAAAAACAGAAAAAAAATCAATCAAGAGATATTAACTCTATCCTTGATTAACTAGTAATTATGGAAATTAACACCTTCCTTAATCTACGAAATTTTTTTGTTGCGAGACTTGTAATACGGGATAGAGAGAGTAATTTATCAGCCTTGTGGCATTGATGTGAGGTTTCTAACTTTCAAACATGAAGTAACAATTATAATTAACTCAATGTAGGACGTTTTTAATCAAAATTTAAATAATTAAAAGTAACAAAATAAACAAAAGCAACAAAAATCAGAAAAAACTCAATACATTTTATATTGATTTCGAAAATTCAAATACAAATTAAATCAATTGATTAATAAATTTCATAATTTATATTGATAAATATTTAATAATTGTGTATTTTTATATATTACAAAAGCAACATTTTTTAGGATAACAAAAAAACATGTTTATCATATTACGTATTCTGTTAATGAAATATCGTTATATTCATCAGATGAGTTGCTATGTTATTAAATGAATTATTATGTTCATTAAATGATGTGTTATGTTTATCTAATGAATAATTGATTTTAATTTCGTAATTTTTGTTAGATATTTAATTTTTATAATATAATTATTTTTCATGTTTTGATATTTTTATTTTTTAGCTATTTTTAAAAAATTATGATTTTTTTATATTTTTGTATTATATATACACGACGAGTGAGTCTGAAGTGTAAAAATGATATTTTTTTTAAAGCAAGAACACTCATCTAATAGATGTTTTTGATGCATTCATAAGTGATTGGTGTTTAGGGCATCCTCATTGAAGTTTTGTGGTAAGGTTTGTGCCAGGTTCGTGATGGTTTGACAGCGAACCGCTTCGACTGCATGAAGCGGTTCACGAATGAATAATATACGACACTTTTAAGTTAAAAACGTACATAAAATTAAATATACCATTCACAGTACATGAATATATCTTTAATCACGTTTCAAAGATCTAAACATGATAGAAGATTGATATTTAATCATGTTTGGAAGGCGTGATTAAGGATCAACATTGATTTTTAATTACGTTTCATCCCTCAAAAATAATTAAAAATCATATTTTTATCGCATTTGAAAAGTTAAAACGTGACTAAAAATATATTTATGATCCGCTTCATGCAATTGAAATTATTTCATGTCACAAGGCAAAAAATCATCATCTCACATCACCGTAAACTTACCACGTCTAATTTATGTTCTGACATGAACCTCTTCATAAAATCGCATTGCAGATGCGATTGTGTCCTACACACTCTCATGACTCACTGACTATAGCAAAAGATTTCATTTGCTTGGGTTTTGTATTTTTATTATATTATGTTGATTTTTTCGTATTGGAGTTGGTATTCAGCAAATGAAAATGATGAAGTCACAGCTTTTTTCATGGGTCAAAAGATGTTCATTCATTATGATACCAGACTGAGTGTACTGTACACTACTAGACTGTAAATTCCTAGTTCCCAGACTGACCTCTTCTCTTCATCATATTTTTAAATTACTCCTGAAACGACCACGACCACTCTCTCCTCGCCACTCTCTTCAGTGTCTCTGTGGCCAAAGGCAAAGCCACTCAAATATTGTAAATTACAGTCATTTTTATAGCAAGAATTAATTACCGTCCACCCACCGTGACAATTTTCTTTCAATGTACTTCGTCCGTCTTCTAATATATACTCTTTTCGTCCTCTTATTTATTTCGTTTAAGATTAATTTGAGTATATTAAAATGAAGTTAATGCTAACGGTTGAACAAATTTAATGAGTGAGTGGTTAGTGTTTTTTTTAAAATTTCATGTAAAAAGTAAAATTGGTAAATTATTACTGGTGATGAATGATTTTTTATTGATTATGATACAAAATTTATTAATGTTTGACATTTTAAGATAGTTGTTGATATTAAATACGCATTAAAAATTGTTAAGTGACAAGTAAAAGTAGACTAAAAAAATCGGTTAAGTAACATGTAAAAGAGGACAGAGGGAGTATTATTTAAGGTTAATTTAAATAGGTTAAAGTGAAATAAATGCTAGAGATTGAACAAATTTAATGAGTTGATGGTTGATATTTTTTAAAAAAATTGTGTAAAAAAAAATTTGTAGATTATTACTGGTGATTAATAATTTTTTTATATATTATGATAAAGAAGTGATTAATATTTGATGTTTTAAGATAGTTATTGATATTAAATACGCATTGAAAATTTTTAATTAATAAATAAAAGTGAACAAAAAAAAATTTGATTAAGTGACATGTAAAATATGATAGAGAAAATATTTCTAAATTAACAACACTAACAAACTTTCATAATGTTGTATACATAGTACTGCTATGTATGTTCGATAAGATAAAATTATTAATAACTTTCATTTAAAATAAAATAAATATTAATAATCATAAGAGATGGATTCAGATGACTTACAATCAAGTCAAAAAAATTTAAGTACAAAATCACATTTGACCAAACATATCCTTAGTCGTCAATTTTTTGGTGGTACGTACTTTATGTGACAGCTGAATTGCTGACCACTTCCTAATTTTATATGACATTTGACACAATTTAAAATCACATCATTTCGACTATTTTTACTTTCGATTTTATGAAACTCCAAAAAAAAATTATTATTCCTGAATATATTCATGTTTGTGCAGTAGACAAATAAAAATTGATGAAACTAAAACGGAAGGATGAGGTTGAAGATAGGAATTGATGCAATTTTTTATTGGGAGTCGCATGCACCTATATTTGAATTTTTGATCTGAAATGTAAAAAAAAGTACTTTATAATGTTAATTTGAATTACTATATACAAATTTGGATCCAGATTAACTTTCACTAAATCTAAATCCGAATTCCATCTCACTAAATCTGGACCTTGATTATCTTTCACTTCATGTTATTAGTTTTAATTTGAACTATTTGACTTAAATTTGGATGCGAATTGAAACCCCAAAACATGCAATAACAGAAAAATAAGCGGTCCGGCGCAACTTGCTAAGGTTAACTTGAAATAGCACTAGAGTTTATTGGTATCCACATACAAATAGTGGATACAATGCCTACATAGTACTAGCTCCGAAAAGGAAAAAGAAACACTCGCTCTCAATGGTGTTGCTTTAGTTTTACAATCGAATCGAAAACAAATTTAGAAGTAACGTGATTTCTACCATAAATCATCAATTTACTTTTATAGTGACAATGAAATTATTGATCTTTGACTCGTCGGTCAAACTATATAACTAAATGGATATTATCCATGAGTCATATCAATAAATTCAATCCATTTAATTTATTTAACATGTCAGATTTAGGCTCATGTTGGATCAAATTATATTTGGACTGAATCTTATTCGGTTTTTACCCAACAAAATATTTACTATCCAAATGTATCTGACCATAAAGGTTTTTTCATAATTATCCATGGACTAGAGTCCAATAATCATAAGCCGTCTCCAATTAGACATTATGAGTCACAAGTATGAATAAATTTAGTTCTCGAGATAAACAAACTCAAATCACTATGAGTCTCTAATTGATTTAATGGAAAGATACTAATAATCTACCACTTGTAGACAAATGAGTTACTAATCATTTTGTCCAAAAATATCTTGAATGAGCAGAAAGAAGAAAATGTGTTATCCTTATCATGCCCAATCATATTTCTCGATCTTCGAGTAATACTGACATATCAAATGGTTGACATTCAACCTATTTGAGCACAATTACACATTTCTCTCCTCAGTCATTACAGGATTCAAAGATATTTATCTCATCATATGATAGTGAGAAATCCATCTTGCTGGCTCATATTCATCATCATGATTCACAATATATCCAAAAATCACCTTTATAACTATCAAATTTATCAGTAGCATTTGATGATATCAAAACAAGTTAATCCACAAGTAAGAAAACTATGATCAACTATATATATAACATAAAAATTCTTACAATAATATTACAAGCAATTCGGTTTGTACTTGTTCCATAAGATGTATTCATGTTATTAATTTGATTGTGAAATATGGTCATAAGCTAGTCCACATGATAGTCTTACTAGTGATTAAGAATATTTTAGAATGACGTTGTTTGTAAAATAGAATTTCACAATCAAGTCATGTGCTTGATGATTTATCGATAATTTGTTATTCATGGAATGAGAGTTAAATATTATTCTAAACAATTCTATGAACTCAATTACTGAACTGCTTCCCTTGGCCAATAAAGAAGTTGTTAGCTTTTAGAGAATTGGCTCTTAAATGTTATGATTTTTTAGGAGGAGTATTAGGTATTATTTTTTTTGCACTTATTGGGTTCTATTAAGAGGTGGTCTCTTATTATATTAAGCATTCAGTGAATCGAGTACTTGTTCTTTTTCTCTTAATGAATGTTTAGAAAGTCTGAATAATTTGTTACTAATTTTATTTCTGAATCATTTAGAGGCGATATATATACGATTATTATAAGTATATCTTTATTTTTTTATATCTTTCTGGAATCAACTCTGCCCGGATTGTACTTCAATCAGAATCACATCAATACCGACCACAGCTAGATTCTTTAATCAGAATATCACACACTTCATAAATAAATAATGTTTTTATAACATTATTATAAATTTTATTTTTATTTTTATGTTGTAAAATTATAATTTTAATTTTAATTTATATTAATAAATCATTATATATTAAGATACTTACAAAAATAAATTATCAAATGAAAATAAATCATTCAGTAATCAGATGTGGTTTGACTAATGGTCTGATCATTTGGATTCTCATACAAATTCAACATTCATCTCTTAATTTTACAGAACAACGCCTTAGTTGGATAATTTTTGGACAACCATTTTCCTCCAAACTGTTTATGATTTCTCAGTCACAGGTAATCCAAAGCCATCTTAGTTCTCTTTTGTTTGAAACTATCTATCCTTCTCAAATAGTATTTCACGTTATGGTTGGACTGTCAAAATAGGTTGGCAACTAATATCTAGATAGCATAAGATGGGTTTCTTGCCTCATGACACATGTTCTCTATGTTCTTCTTAATCAGAGACTAAGTGCCATCTTTTCTTTCAATGCCAGAAAATCATGGGTCTGGTTGTTTCTGCATTATAAACTAGCCAATGTCCTCATGATCGTCTTTTCTCCGGTCGGCATCATTTAATATCATAGACAATTAACAATCAATTTGGGCCAAAACTCCTAAAACAAGTCAATTTTCTCTACGTATCAGTTTTAATTTATCACTTTTAGAAGGCCAGAAATTCTAAAATTTTTAAAGACATTTCATTTTCTAGATCCATCATTCTTTTAATTATCACAAAAGATTGTAAATTGAAGCCAGGCTGCCTCAAATCCATTCCTTTTTCTAGTGTGAATATTCATTAGGCTCATATTATCGATCATCTAGTTAGATAGTTAAATTCCTGCCCAGTTAGTTGTGTTTTCTTTCAGTTGTTTGTTCCTCAACTTTTCTTGTCCATTATTCATCAATACAAGCACCTTTCTCCAAAAACATATGCTCCCACCAAAACAACACCCACTACATATGTGGTATGCTCAACGGATCATCTGTGATTCATGAAGAACGCGAAAATAAGATCTGTTAGTTATAAGTCTTACATATTCAGATGAATGGGTATTTTTTAATAAATAAAAAAACTTGAGATTCTCTTATGATATGAATGCACATAAGTGCATGCTTGAGGTGTACTCAATATCCAATTGAAACTTGTCCAATATACAACTCCATTATTTAAATAAAAGATGAATTCAGATTATAAACTAAAGTCCTTTCTATTGCATTTGAATATCACCATTATTGTAATATTTACAATAAATATTTTCAAATCTTATTTTAACGAAACATTTCTTTAGTCCCGCAAACGTACTAAAATGCTCTATAGTGTAGTTCAATAACTCTTATTGAGAAATATTTTCTCAAAAATCATTTAATATGTCATACATATATTTTTAATAAAATGATGCTATTTTTAACCCTTATGTAAACATAAAGTTCTTCTTCATTTTAATAGAAACCAAAATTTCTTTGATTATCTCTTTTAAATAAAGATTATATCTCCAAGATGACTATTTCAATATGATAACATTGAAACTTACATATTTTCCTAGTATAAATGACGATGTAAAATTTTAAGGTCTTTTATACACATCCTATTACAGATTGCTCTTAAAGTAAACTGTTTCAACATCCATAGGTTATATTTTGAAAATATTATTATGACTATTATCATTCAAATGTATTTATGTATTCCGATAAGTTTTTTTAAATTCAAAGCCAATAAATAAATAGAAACTTATCATCACATCTTAACTATTGAAATATTTCTACTTATGTGGACTTTTAAATATCCACTTTCTTTCAATAATCATTATACTGTTTAAAGAATCAAACAAAGGTAATATTTTATTTTGGCCATACATATTCTATTTTGGACTTTATGACATGAATCATTTCTTGAAGTTAAGGCCCATCAACGCTTGAAAATCATAGGTTCATTTTCTTCTATTAATAATAGATGACAATATTAAGTTGTTAAGAAAATGTATCGTATATGTTCACCACTTACCCTTTTAGATTTATGATCTGCCACAAAAAGAATACTCACAACTTTTTGTACGTTATTCTCCGAGGATCTCGAACTCTTTCAAATAGCACTCCACTCCAACTAGTTTTCAAGAAAAATAAATTCCCATTAAAATTGTACTTTGAACGAAAAGTTTTTGCGTCCACTTCACTGAAGAGAAATGGCTCGCACGCCGACACAAATGTGATAATGTAATCGTTGATAGACTTATGTAAATAAAAATTGTATTCCCTATCTCACTAGCAAGCAACAAGTTAGATTGAACTCATAAGGACAAAGAACCTGAAACCATTAGTGATGATAAGAAACAAAATAAAAGAAAAAGTCTCAAATGGGGGGTTTTGTAATGAAACTAGTGAAAATCGACCTGTAAAACTAAGACGTAGATAAAATTAGTAAGACATACGCGTAGCTCTGATGATAACTTGTGATTGTACTAGTCATTGATACAAAAGATGAAATCGTGTTAAGAACTTTATGATAAAAAATGTAAAATATAA
Organism: Kalanchoe fedtschenkoi; assembly: GCA_002312845.1. Lineage (NCBI taxonomy): Eukaryota > Viridiplantae > Streptophyta > Magnoliopsida > Saxifragales > Crassulaceae > Kalanchoe > Kalanchoe fedtschenkoi. The sequence continues at coordinate 1,137,205 of NQLW01000079.1, forward strand.
AATTAAAAAAAATAAAACAATATTTGAATATGGAATAGAAATAAAAAAAACTCAATGTTCTATTTGATCCATTTAGAAGGTTATCTTATTAATTAAAAGATATTTTTTATTTATTAATTAATTAGTAATCTTATTTATTTCAATTTTTTCTAATTTAAATAACATTCAAAACCTTTCTTAATGACAATATATTAAATATATCACATTATCATACATAGCATTCACATTTAATGAGTCTTAGATAATTAATAAAATATATTTCATCCGTCCTAAGAAAGTAATCGTTTAAGGTTAAACTAAGTAAATTAAAAATATATTAATATTAGCAGTTGAGCAAATTTAAAAGGTAGATGATTAATTTTTTTAAAACTTTCAGGCAAAAGTAAAAGTAATATACTATTACTGGTAAAGAATGATTTTTTATTGATTGATGTGATAAATTTTTACATTTTAAGATAGTTGTTGATATTAGATACTTATTGAAAATTATTAAGTGACATGTAAAAGATGACAAATAAATGACAAGTAAAAGAGGACACAGGGAGGTAAAAATAAACTTTAAAAAGAAAATAAAATAAAAAATTAGTCCAAAATTGTCCATAAAGTTCTCAACAAAAAGTATTTTTTAACGGAATATATATATATATATATATATATATATATATATATATATATAGAAAGAGAGGGTGGATCAGTTGAGAACCTCCTTAAATTGAGAACCGTTGTGGACAAACTTGGACCAATCATTATTTACATGAAACAACAATGTATTAATTATATGGTTTCCTTTTTTGAGTTCATTTATTATTCTGTATTAATTATATGAGATTTGTTTTTTATTTATTATGAAACAGATTTACTTGCCATTTTGAGATTTCGTTTTGTATTTAATTTACCGGATTTTTTTG
>NQLW01000079.1:1139212-1158715 GCA_002312845.1 Kalanchoe fedtschenkoi
ACTATTAGTGTACATGGACTTGGTTGGTGAACAAATATTCACTGTTATTATTATGTTTATCATTATTGTATATTTGAATAGTGAACATGGTTTCAAATTATGAAATTACCTGATATTTTTCATGATTTCAGATAATTTAGTGAACATCTAATTTCCGATGTACATAAAGTTGGTTCAATACCAATGTTCACTACAACAATAAAAATTGTACAAATCTTCAGAATAAAATGCTCTCTTTCAAAAATAAAAAAAATCACTATATATTCATTATTTTGAAAAATAACATTCACAAATTAAAAAAGTTATAACTAAAAAAATCTAAAAAGTTCACTATCTGAAAATTCAAAAAATTTAAATATGTCACGGTGAACATTGATTCAAAACTTTTAGCACTTTCCATATCTATCACATTTAATGAGTGTTAGATAATTAAATACAGAATAATAAATAAACTTTAAAAAGGAAACAAAATGAGTGGTCCAGAATTGTCCACAACGGTTCTCAACTTAAAGAGGTTCTCAACGGATCCTTCCCCTATATATATATATATGCATATATATATGGGAAGGATCCGTTGAGAACCTCCTTAAGTTAAGAATCATTGTGGATAATTCTGGACCAATCATTATTTACATGAAACAACAATGTATTAATTATATAGTTTCCTTTTTTGAGTTTATTTATTATTCTATATTAATTATATGAGATTCATTTTTTATTTATTATGAAACAGATTTACTTGTCATTTTGAGATTTCATTTTGTATTTAATTTACCGGATTTTTTTTGTCTAGATTCTTTTTCTAATTTAAGGAATATGAATAGTGAACATGAGGTTCACTGCTTAAATCACTATTCAATATGTTCACCACTTAGGTTCACTGTTGCAATATGTTCACCACATGAAGGTTCACTGTTTAAAAAAAATATAAAAATATAAAAAAACATAGTCCGAAAAATGTTCACTATTCATATTTCTAAAAAATATGTAAATTAGAAAAAGAATTTAGACAAAAAAAATCCGGTAAATTAAATACAAAATGAAATCTCAAAATGGCAAGTAAATCCGTTTCATAATAAATAAAAAATGAATCTCATATAATTAATAAAGAATAATAAATAAACGTAAAAAAAGAAACCATATAATTAATACATTGTTGTTTCATGTAAATAATGATTGGTCCACGTTTGTGCACAACTGTTCTCAATTTAAAGAGGTTCTCAACTGATCCACCCTATATATATATATATATATATAGGGGAGGGATCCGTTGAGAACCTCCTTACGTTGAGAACCGTTGTGGACAATTCTGGACCAATCATTTTCTTTCCTTCTTTAAGTTTATTTATTATGTTTTATTTATTATGCAACATTCATTAAATGCGACAGATTTGGAAAGTGTATTTATGTATTATATATAATTAAGTATCATTAATGTTTTATTTTTTTATTTGTATTTCATATTTTGTAAGCTTTAGTGTTTTTTTTTAAATTTTTTGTAGTGCACTTTTTTATTGTGTCACTGACGGTGAACATATTCACCGTCAAAAATTAGTGAACGTATTCAATGGTGAACATTACGAAACAAATGTTCACTATACAAAAAATTACACATACTCATAAAAAATAAAAAAATCAGTAATTTTCAAAATTTGAAACCATGTTCACTGTTTTGTATAAAATATGTTCACTGTTGAAAAATTACACATTGATAGTGAACCAACAAGCGGCAATTGCGACACCCAATGATACCATTCGTTCCATCGCATCCAACCGCACCATAGATCAAATGTAAACCACTGCAAATCTGGTTGGAAGTCACTGTATCGAATGAGGGAGAAGTGGAGAAGACGGATGAAGTATGGGTTCACGGGTGTCGTCAACCAAGGATCGGACCGTAAGACAATCAAGGCCTTGTCTGGCTTGAGTAGCTTCACCATTTTAGAGATGTAGATGTTGAGAGACGACGAGTTTGAAATTTTAGGTAAAGATCTTCTCACAGAGAAGCAAAGAAATAATAAGCCTATGATTTTGAATTAATAAAATGGATCATAATGGAAATAGAAAATATTTGGTAATAAATATGATTGGATTTTAATTACTCATTATGCGTCATTAAAAGAATTTATGAAGATATCCGTTATTAAACATAATTGCCAAGCATAATAAATAAAGTTGAAATAAGAAAATATCATAATCAAAACACAGTCGTTTTATGTATAAAATGATTGGTCCACATTTGTTCACAAGGTTCTCAACTTAAAGAGGTTCTCAACTGATCCACCCTCTATATATATATATATATATAAATATAAAGGGGAGTTCAATTGAGAACTCCAGAGTTGAAATAAGATAACTCCATGACATTCGTTCGATCAAGCAATGAGAAGAACATAATTAGTTAGGATAAGAAGTAGTGGGGTAAGTGAGGAGGATACATGTCACATTTTGAGGTGGGGTAGAGGGTATAATAGTCCACTAGAAAAGTGCACTTTTTTAACATGTGTCCATCACATGTCACCCGCATTCTTTCTCCTATTTTTAATTTATGAAATCAATTTATGTAATTATCTTAATTTTTTTGAAATCAAATTTCATAATCAATTGTTAAAAAAAAGTTTAATTTAAGATTTATTTTTTATATATTTTTAAATTTTTTTCTATAATTCAAAGTTTATATTTCATAGTTCAAAGTTTAATGTTCGAAGTTCTGAATATGAAATCTGAACTATGAATTTTAGATTTTGAACTTGATACTTTTAGCATATTTTTTAAAATATCCCGGTGTCTTAAATCAAATCTTATACTTTTTACATATGATACAAAAAAATCAATATAATTACATAAATTAATTTTAATCTATTAGTAAAAATTAATGAGTTTGAACAAAGGAGAGAGTGCATGTGGAAGGTGGACGACAAAGATAGTAGGACACATGACGAGTTGTGTCTGACTCATGACTGATGGGTAGTAGGGCACGTGGCATCACTTTTCGTAAGAAAATTGAGAACTCCTCTCTCATCCCAACCGATCAAGTAATCAGATGGGCCTGATTAAATGTGAAAAAAATAGGGGAGTATGTGAAGTAGACATATGTCACAGTTTAAGGAGTGGTTGAAGTATAATGGTTAGTTAAAAATGTACTTTTTCACCAATCTTATATCACCCACCATGTGTTCTTATAAACTACTGCCACGTGTCACTCTGCACTCTCTCTCCTGTAAATCAATTTATGAAATATTTTTTTATAAACTAAATTCAAATTCAATAGGAAAAACGTAAAGTTTAATTAATACCCAACGTACTACAGTTCAACTTGCTAAAGTCCTTAACTATGAACAATTTGACATTTGAACTTCGAATTTTAAACTTTGAACCATAAATTTTGAATATTAACTTTGAACTTAAAAGAATGTGTTTTCATAAAATATATCCAAAATGGATTTTAAAGTAAATCCTATACTTTTTTTTACAAATAATTATGAAATTTGTTTTTTAAAAAATATTAAAATAATTACTTAAATTGATTTTAAGAAATAAAATAAAAAATTAACATGTTTGCATGAGAAAGAGAGTGTAATTTACAGATGGATGAGGAGTGACAGACATGTGGCACTCACAGAATAATTTGTAAGTATGAGACCGCTTCTAATTGAATGTATAATAAATATCAAACCATCCTTATAAAATAGACACATTGTGAGAGTCTTGATTCGCTAGATGAATGATTCTCAATGAAAATAGAATTCTCAATTAATTTTCTCCCTATATATACTTTACGCTATCTTCCACCTAAATATCCCATGTTATAGACACATGAGCTCCAGATACCACGAATTTTTTCTGGAAACGGGAGCATTTGCTCTCCTATTCTCTCACATTAGGCGTAGATACATCCCTAAGTTTCAAACATGACTTGCTGCATTCCGTCATTTAAGTTAGTGTTTGCCGCACCAACACCCTACGCTAAATTACTTTATCAAGTATTAGTTTGGTTATCAACAAAGTGTTGATCTAATGGTCTTGAGTTGTTGTCTAACAACTCTAAAGTTTTGGGTTCAAGTCTTATTGGTACCGCATTTACGCTTAGATACGCTAGAAGTGAGCGTAAACTGGCCCGCGGTGAGTATGAGCGTTCCTACCAAGATGGAAGGAATGTGTGGCCCCTGGTCACTGTAAAAAAAAGTACTAGTTTGGTTTGAGTGTTTACGGAGAATATTCTTATCCATCTCTTAATTTCACGACAACTGCCTCGCCTAAGGAGCTCACATCTGCCTGCTAAACTGATGGGGAAATGTGTGATTTCGGTAGGGAAACCGAGAAGCGCAAAAGAGAGAAAAAGGGATTCAGTGTACATGGTTAGGAGTCTGGATTGTACGTGTTGGTTGGGAGAACATAGGGACGCCAAAGAGCTTAGGTTTTCGATCCAAGGTTGTCTGATTACGTGACGTGACTGACTTCAAAAATAAGCCTCCCACACACCACAAACCACATGAACATCAGGAGTTATTCTTCTTTCGTTAGTTATCGTTTAAAATTAAACTGAATAGATTAAAAATATATTAATATTAGTGACTGAACAAATTTAATAAGCATGTGATTAATTTTTATTTTTTAAAATTTCATGTAAAAAGTAAAATTGATAGATTATTTATAGTGAGAAATGTTTTTTTATTAATTATAATTATGAAGTGATTAATGTTTGATTAGAGTAATTATAAATATTAAATACATATTAAAAATTATTATGTGACAAATAAAAATAAACAAATAAGTACTGTTCAGTGACAAATAAAAGAACATAGAGAGAATACATGTTCATTGTTTACGTGGGATATTGCTGACCGACTAAGAATTTGTAACCAAAGGCAACCCAATGAGTAAGTGTCGCCATCAACTCAAATAAATAAATGAAAAATAGAAAAAGGGTCGTGAACTATCACAATTTATTTAATTGTGGTCTGAACTACCACGATGTTTGAAAAATGGTGCAATAAAGAAAAAATTAGATTGATTTTGGATTATGTTTAAGATCAATTTGTTCGATTTCTTAAATATAATTGATCTTATTGAATTTGTTGAGGATTATGAATGATTTGGTATGAAAAGAAGTCATTTTTTATGTGTACAAAATGATATTATTTACTTTGATAACCAAATGACATAATTTTTGCACACGAATCTAAATTTTTTAATAATACTAGTTTAAGAGTGTAATAGTATATTTTATTTTAAAAAATCAGACCAATTTTGTTATCACACTTTTTTTGAAAATCATGATAGTTCGAACCGCAATTTGGTAAGTGGTGATAATTTTTCACAATAAATAAATAGAAGGCTTCACTGATGAATGTGATTTACTTTTATTTGATTTTCACTAGTTATAATAATTGATAAATTTATAAAATATTTTGTTTCTAAGAAGATAAGTATAATAAAAAAAATAGAAAATTTAGTTTTTTTGTGTGTGTTGCCATTTATGCTACAATTTGTTGAATTTTATCTTTTCATCATAATGTAATGAAATATGCACCTTGGAATAGACGTTTTGCGTTCCTTTACCGCGACGTAGGCAAAATGTTTATTGTCACACTATCCCTCTGTCTTTTTTTACATGTCACTTAATTGAATTTTTTTGTCCACTTTTATTCGTCATTTAACACTTTTCAATGCGTATTTAATATCAAAAACTACCTTAAAATGTCAAACATTAATCACTTCTTTATCATAATCAATAAAAAAATTATTCATCACCAGTAATAATCTACCAATTTCACTTTTTGCACGAACTTTTTTTTTAAAATACCAACCATCTACTCATTAAATTTGTTCAACCGCTAGTATTAACTTCACCTTAATCTACTCAAATTAACATTGAACGACATGTATTAGAGGACGGAGGGAGTAATACTTTTATATATTACATATATCTGATTGAAATATTTATTCAAAACAAATTAAAACATTAAAGCTGTGTTTGGTTTAGGAAAATTTTGATGAAAAATAAGTAGAAAAATTAGAGGAAAATATGAAAGAATTTTTTTAAAAAATAAAGAATGTTTCAACATTTTTCCACCATTTTTCATCCCTAACCAAATAAAAGAAAATAGGATAGTTTCATGAGGAAAATCCACTTTCCATCAAATTTTCATTTCCAACAAATTTTCTCTAAATCAAACACACCCTAAGAAGACACATAATATTCAGTTCTTGTATTGAATAATCATATTGAATCTAAAAGATACATAACAAGTTCAAATCATGTCATCTTTCTTGAACAACAAGTTTCTGAAAAACTAGCAAGTTTACAGACTATATGTGTAAAACATGCTGACTATCTTTGCTCCTTCTTGGATGCCTGCCAGCTTCGATCATGAAATAAATTTTAAAAAATATTCATAAACTCATACAAATATGCAAAATAATGAAAGGACCGACAATTTACTTCAGCATAAGAGAGCACCAAGGATGCATATCACTGTTCCTACTCTAAAATTAAGGTTTGCACTATGAAACTTTTTTTTGTATTATTTGACATAATTAAGAAGCAATTACAGTATTTAGAAAAAAATAATTATCTGATTTAATACTCGACCATGTATGAATAGTGAATCCAAATTTGGTATACCAAAATAAATTACCTGTTCTTTCACATGATTTTAAATCAGGTACCAGAGTTTGTAAATTTTCAATTCAAGTACTCCAAGACTAATTAAAAAAAACACTATAATTCATCTGATAAAGTGTGGATTCGCAATATTATACAATAGACTATCTCATTTATAGTTTTGGAATCGGTTGTGATTCATTATGGATCCCCGGACAAAATCAATCAAACAAACTCCATTTTGTAAAATATTAGTGGGTCCAACACAAAAATAAAAAAGTTATGCTCTGAAAGCTCGAGCCTCTAATATATTCTGTTAGAAACGATTGAAGACAAATTTGTAAGTAAAATATCAGTACGAGCTTGATTGGTGATTTGAAGTTTTGTCAAATAATTCTAAAATTCCCAATTTACGATGATATCGCGTTTATTTTAAAAGGGAAAAAGACTGTGATCTCTGACCATAAAAAATTAAGTAAAATATAATTGAAATGTATATACCTTTACCAAAATTGGACCTAAAATATTATGGGCCCTACACTGTCGTATTTGCTGCCCCATTTTAAGGATATCTGGATGTGGACTAAATCACAAAAATATCAACACTAAAATTTATCAGTTAATGTTAAATTTTTAACTTCAACAAAATTGGACCCAAGAAATTATAGGCCCTCAGCCGGCATCTCTGTTGCCCTATAAATCGTGTTCGATGTATACTGAATCACACTTAAATAGATTTATCTGAATTTTGTACAAAAGCCATTCATGTATCAACATCAATCAAATACAATTTTTTATATGCTTAGGTTTGTTTGGTTTAAGAAAATTTTGGTGTAAAGAAAAATTTGATGGAAAATTAGTAAAATTCAGTGTTGGATTTAGATGAAAAATAAGAAGGAAAGAAAATTAGGTGGAAAATTGGTTGGAAAAAGTGATTCTTATCTCTAAACAAATATATCCAATCAAATTCAATGTATCTCAAACAAATAACCAACTCTTGAATAAATTCAATGTATTTCATCAAGTTCAATTATGAAGTTCTACATATTTTGTATAAAATTTTTCATGATAATGAAAAATGAAATGTATTCTTTTGTATTTTCTTTGACATTTTTCTTATGAAACCAAATAAAAAAATGTTATTTTGTTGTTGTTATTTGGCTCTATTCGTATATCATATTATGTGTTCAATGAACCGATCTTATTTTTGTTTGATCTGAATGATAATTTGTCAATTTTGATTCATTTGATGATAAATTTGACTTTTGAGTAATATAAGTCTCAATAATCAATCTCATCTACTGATTAAAAATATTAAAAATATATTTTATTCATCCTAACCATTCAATCAAATCGTACTTTCATTTTTGTATTTTTATTATATTTCATGCTACATATGAATAAATAAATTATATTTAAACATAAATTTGTAATTTAATCATAGTTTATATTTATTTTGTAAATGTGAAAATAGTAAAAACAACAATATCATAAAGTGTGTAAAAAATTAAGAGAAAATCCTCAAAAGGGGTCCTGAACTACTACCACTTACCCAATTGCAGTCATAACTACCACAATTTCTAAAAAATGTGCGATGAAAAAAAATTAGACTGATTTTCTAAAATAAAATTTACCATTATACTCATAAACTAATATTGTCAAAAGACTTAAATTCGTATGTGAAAATCAGGTCATTTTATTATCAAAATAAATAATATCATTTTCTACACATAAACAAAATGATGTTTTTTCATACTCAGTCATCCATAATTTTCAACAAATTTAATAAGATCAATTATATTTAAGAAATCAAACAAGTTGATCTTAAGCATCAACCGAAATGAGTCCGATTTTTTTTTCATCACACCCTTTTTGAAAATCGGAGTAGTTCAGACCGTAATTGAAAGTAATCAGAGTAGAGCCTTTTTTGGGATTTTTTTTAAAAATTAATTATCAAATGAAAGTAAATCATTCAACAATAAAAAATCAGAAATATTCTAATAATTAGTTATATCATTTCATATATATTTTCATACAATATTCATCTCAAACAACACTTGATATAGTAGGGCAAGTTAAAGGCGGGGCAAGTCAGTTAAGAATCCAACACGAGCTTCATCCCAAATGTGATAGTGAGAAGATGCTTTGTTTTGTAAGAAAGCTTTGTTAAGGTTACCCACCCACGTAGGGAAGACAACCTCATCACTCATTCTTAATAACCTTCCTCTACAATACTCTCTATTTTGCATGTTCATATTTGGAAACTGCTGTGCGAGAAATACTAGAAAATATGCATGATGATGATCACCCAGTACCAACGAAGGAGATGCATCACCAAGTACTTCTTTCTCTTAGTCTTCATTACTTTGATACACATAGTTCTCCTCCTCACCATCTTCCAGGCAGTTTTACACGTCGGCTGTCCTAAAGCAAGAATTTCCCAAGTCACTGTACAGCCTCTCCATCTCAACTTCTCCTCCCCTCCTTCTCAAACCACAAAACTTGCTTCTCTACTTACTTTACACAACCCAACTTTAGGCAGCTTCAGGCTTGAGAATGGAAGTCTAGCATTCCTATACAAGCAAGAGACTGAGATTGGCGTGGGATTTATCAATGGAGTGAGAGTCAAGCCCAGATCCATCAATACACTGAAAGTAATCACAGCTCTGAATTCCAGAAGTGTAACTAAGCAGGATCTCGGCAGTTTTAGGGATGACATTGATTCGGGTCTGCTTCCATTGACTGCCCATCTTAAGCTGGATGGGGAGATACAACTTGTGAAATTTGTGAGGAGGAAGGTAGCAGTGGAGAGTAATTGCATTATGTTGGTCAACCTTGTTCTGAGAGACATTCAAAGCTTCAAGTGCCAGTAATATATACGTCTCTGGGCCATGTTTATAAATTTCACCCATCTGTATCGGTGAAAGTCATTTAATAGATTTTGGAGTCCAAATTCTCTACGCATAATTGATGTGTTGAAGGGGTGAAGATTAATGCATAAATTGAAGTGTTTTGACCGTCTATGATAGTTTAATTGGTAGTTTAAATGTTGTCTTTTGTAAATGACTTACAAATACTACATAGTATATTCAAAAATTTAAAAATATATGAAAAAAATAATAAAATTTCAAAATGAGCAACAATTTATCTTCATCAAAATTCTCAATTTTTATTCGCTTGTGCCAACACAAGCATGGTTGGTGGTGGAGCCGGGCAGTTCCTGAAAATGAATAGTTTTATAACTAGCAAGTGTACAATTAATTGAAATTTTTTTAAATGGGATTCCGATTTAGACGTCAGTTATCAATTACAATTAGAACTATCGAAATGTTCAAAGAGAAGCAAATTAATTTAAAATGTCACATCTGATTTGATTCATCAAATACAATTGATCTTATCAAATTTGTTTAGTAATAGAGTCGGTTTAATATGAAACTTAAGAATTTTCTTGTGTAAATAAAATGATATTATTTAATTTGATGACAAAACAATGTAGTTTTGGAACAAGAATATAAGTGATATAGTAATATTAGTTAAAAATTCAATTATAAATTTTAATTTAAAATACCAGCTCAAAATTTTTTACCTCATTTTGGACATTTAGATAATTCTTACCATAATTGGATAATTTGTGATAGTTCAGGATCATTTTAGGATTTTTTCCACGAATTAAAATGGAAATTTGATGTTGCTAGTACATTTGTTACGCCCTTCCATTCATTTCATAAGCTAGATAGCTAAAATTAGGGGTGCACAAAATCCGATCTGGACCGGAAAATGATCCGGAACCGGATCGGAATGGACCAAATCGGACTGGACCGAAGGATTTCGGTCCGGTCTTCGGTCCATCAATTTTTGGATTCCGGTCCGGTCCTGTAACATCCCCGACTCCTTACTGTTGATATTATCTCACACTTAGTCGCCCCGTTGGCGGTGGGTTTTACCTCAAAAGGCCTCGACACTAAGTAATGAGTCTTAGCCCCTCATAAGGAAGCTAAGGGTCTCCCACCCAACTGATGTGGGATGTAACAGGTCTGGTCCAAACCCTCTCACAGGGGGGCCGTCCTCGGCGATGTGCCTCATTCGGCGATCTGGCCGGAGACTCTGTCGGACTAGGTGGTCAGCTCCGATACCATTGTAACAGCCCCGACCCCTTACTGTCGATATTGTCCCACACTTAGTCACCCCGTTCGGCGATAGGTTTTACCTCAAAAGGCCTCGACACTAAGTAAGGAGTCTTAGCCCCTCATAAGGAAGCTAAGGATCTCCCACCCAGCCGATGTGGGATGTAACTGGTCCGGTCCAAACCCGGAATAATCCGGTCCGGACCGGAATGGACCGGTTTGGTAATTTTTTAATAAAAAATTTATTTTATTAAAATACTTATATATATCTTATTTAATATATAAATAAATTTATTTTAATTCACATTTCTAATAAAATTTAATTAATTTTTTATGATTTCGGTCCAAACTCAGAATTTTCTGGTCCGGTCCAGACCGATTCAAATCCGGTCCGGTCTTCGGTCCTTACCATTTATCGATTTCGATTCCAGTCCAAAGCGGTTCCGATCCGGTCCGGTCCGGTCCGGTTTTGGACCGGTGAACACCCCTAGCTAGAATAAGGGCTTTATTTGATCAAAGAAAATTGGACAATTTATTTTTAAAATTCAACTAAACAAAGCATATGCCCACTTCCAACTAGGAATGTCAATGAGTCTAGTACAGACTCATTTAGAATGACCCAGACTCATACCCATTTCATTTTGGTCCGAACTTAAATCCGGATCCAATAATTTTATAAAAATTATATTCAAATTCAGACCCATTATTTGGACCCATTAGACCTAAAATCAATTCTTCTAATATTCAACTATCAAAGAAAATAAATAAATATCAATTTATACAAATAAAAAATTATGAAAATATATGTTTATATTTAAATTCATTTTAAAATAAAATTAATTATTATAAAAATTATTTTAAATTTTATTTTATTTTGTTAAAAAACATTTTTTATTTTTTGAAATATTTTTAAAATCAATAGCTTATTGATCCTCATTTTCACTGGATCATGAACATCAGATAAATGATACATAAGTTGACTAGAAAAGGCAATATGATTACAAAGACTTCACCCACCTTCCATATGAATATAACTCAATCCTCAAATTTAATCTATAAGCCAAAAATATCGACGCATAGATGTGTGCCAATTTATCCCAAATTTGCGTAGGTGTTGTATCCTTCATCACTTACATTCCTGTGAGCCCTAACCTAATTGTACTCCCATCTCTCTTTGGGATAGATTTTCAAATATTGTCACTCATCCTGTCTGGTTTCTTCTCTCTAAGGCTTTCATCAAGTCTTATTGTATTAACAAACCCTGCATAATAAGCCACTACATTATGAAATCCGTCTTCCCATTAGTGTTTGGAACATCAATCTTAAAAGATCGCACATCCATCAAATAATTGTTTTATTTCTCAAGACATATTGCTTTCCTCCACTAGAATAAAACATTAAAGATTCCCAAATCCAATCTCCATAGTTCAGATTTAAGATTAGAGTGTTATCAATCAACTGATAAAAAATATCACAATTAGACCATGTTTAAGCCTCCGATCATCAGGTTGATCTCAAAGGTGCAGTGCTGAGCTTTCACGGACATTTCCCACATCTTCTTTAGAAAGCTTTCTTATGCGATGGTGGCCTCCTCATTTAACTTCGCTCTTATACCGCTTGTTAGGATGGTTCCAACAATATAACACATGCAATAAGTCAGACGCAAACACACACACACACACACAAAGTAAGACCATAAAGATTTGTGTTTAAAAGATCAACACTCAAAAAACATTTTATTATTTTGATGAACAAGCACAAGAATAGAGACTTGTTCTCATCATTTTTGCTTACCAAAGTTCACTCATATAAAACTTTACTCTCTCTTAAAGATCAACCCACTATTTATATTAAACATTAATCTCAAACCATCTAGAATTACTAATCTTAATATGTCTAGAACTAAAGGCTTCCTTACAACTTAATATGAAACAATTCCTAATTTTATTTGTTTCCAAATTACTAATTAATCTTAGTAAGAGGTTAAGAGAGATTAACCCAGAACTGTCAAGCTAAAAAGGAAAAGAAGAGGTCTAATCAGTGGCGGTTCCGGTCCAGAACAGACCGGTCTTAATTTAATGTAAAAATAATATATTTTTAATTTGTATACACCTAATTAAGTTTAAAAATATTATATTTTTTATTTTTGTACCCCAGTCAGCTTAAAAAAAATTTTGCGCCCAAAATAAAATTTCTAGTTCCGCCACTGACTCTAATTTTACCTTAGAGGAGGGAAGCTAACATCCAAAATGGTTACCAGAAGAATTCTCGCAAAATATTGATGAAAATTGAACAATTTAAATGGACATATTAGAAATGTTTTTTAGATTTACAAAATAACTTTATTTTGAATCATATTTTTGTTAAGTTATATTTTGTGTATTAACAATTTTTTCATTAATGAAATATACTTATTAATTTTTCAAATTATAAATACCATGTATCTACTTAAAAGGATAATTTAGTATGATAATTTTATCTCCCATTCATAAATACCCACCAAAAATTTTACATGTACTTTTCAACCCAACACCAAATAATGTGATATTATAGAATAATATACAATGACATCTCAATAAAATTGTTAAACTTCATACCACCCAATCAAATATACCCTAATGTGTTTGTTAAAATGTAAGAGCTGAGTGCCTCACAACAAAGAATAGTATTGAAGGAACACCCAAGGAACTCCACTCACTCTGCGGTCAGCAGTTGCTAATTACGAATCCTCCAAAGGCTGAGTCTGAGTTTGTCTTCTTTCACGACCTTCGACACAGCAAGATAGGAATTTGAAACAAACATAAGTCCTCTCATAATATAGAGGTTACTCTGACTGAGTTATCAGCTGATCCAGTAAGGAAAATGGGTAAGGTTGGGTGCCAATCTACAGTTGTTATGGCTGCACTGTGAGGTAGAGTTCTCAGCCCATTCATATCACCTTGGACCTAAAACAATTAAACTCGTCAAGATTTACAAGTGAACAAGGAATCAGAAATGCATAGGATGACGGACACATGTTTTACAGCACTCACCTGATATATAGGAGCTCTTACTAAATCTGATGTTACCAACAGTCTCTTCCCATTAGCATCTAGTGCCATTTCATGTCTACAACTAGCACTCGTTGGCTTACAAAACCTGTTGTGGAAAACAAGTTAATTAATAATTACAAAAATATGACAAACTCCCTTGCATGTAACGTCTAGAATATGCATAAAGTTTTGATAGATACACAGCAACAGAAGAAGCTGTGACAAAATGATTTGTTTTGTTGGTGGGTTATAATATCCAACCGAACTGCAAATACAGCAACCCCAACAACAGCAGAAAAAACAATCAACTGGTTTGATTTGTTCCTCCAGCTTAAGACTATTTTTTGTATCAAATTTTATTAAATTTTAAATTTCACCGCAGTTTAATTAAGCTCAACCCATTTTCACAAATTTGACGTCACTTTAACTAACTTAATGTCCAGACACTTTTTTTGTCTTACAAAAATCTTGAGTTTAGTTCAGTTCAGCTCATTTTAATCTGAAAAGACACACCCTAAGTACCCCTTTGACAGAAACTTATCCCCACCAGTTCACCTGTCAACTTAGGCTGCCCAAATAATTGCACCACACGACTTAAAGAAATGGATTGGATGAAATCATAACTGAATTTTAGATGGGGTATTGTTCATATCAGGGATTAGGAGGATCAAAGTAGTGCTCATCAGTACCACTACAAATCAGAAAATTAATTATTACATCAAGTTGTCAACGTAATTACTACCTGCTACAGTTTCTTGACCAGAGTACTTGGCCGGGATTTTGCAAGCTCCATTCAAATATCTAAAAGAAGCAAATGAAATAAAGGCACAGTTATGTCCCTATATATTGCGACAATCTACTTGAATGACAATTCCTTAAAGTTGATATCATTTCCATCAGTTATCCCATGCTGAAAGGACTCAAGTTGTAACTACTCACCTTTCCATCTATGCCCAGGCTAAAAATGCTCGTTTCATCTGGTCCAAAGAGAATGGAGCTTATAGCAGAATCATGAGCAGGCCATCCAGTAATTTGAAGGCCAGCAGCCATGTCTTTTATTTGATTAAGGAATACATATATACATTAGTCTTTAAGTGATAAAAGGAGGGCGGGCCTCCCAGCTCTAATTACTATTCAGAGGATAAGGTAAGGCGGACATACAGATTAGTCCAGAAAAAAATCAGCAAAGCAATGACTTCATTTTAGAATTCAACAATGAATGTAGGAATGTATTAAACATAAACATAATAGTCTGAAACTTTGTAGAAAACCAAAATAATCGTAAAAGATAAATTACAAATCCAAATAAACTCCTTGAGTGTTCGGTAAGGATACCAAACATGTGTATCATTCCATCAATTGCAGAGGCTGCTAAAATTTTCCCATTATGATTGAAGCATAGGGATGTGATTGCTGGAGGATCCTCACCGAGAGGAAGAACTGACTTCACTCAAATCAAAAGTTTGTCAAGTCTAAAAAAATACAATGAAATTGCATGGAAAACCAATCCCCAACAAGAGGAAAGACTGACTTCATTCAAATCAAAAGTTTGCCAAGGCTTAAAAATACAATGAATTTGCACGGGAGACGAGTCCTCATCAAGAGGGAGGACTGACTTCATTCAAATTAAAGTAGGGGCAAGACTAAAAAAATCAAAATAAAATTGCATGGAAGACCAATATGTAGATGTCAAAAGTACATACCATAGCTTTCCAAGTCTTCATGTTCCAAACAGTCAATGAAGCAAATCCAAGCGTCTGTATGGAATTAGTCACTTGACTGCAAAGAAAAGGGACCCATTAGATAATGAAGTTTCCTTCAACTTTTATTATTAAAAGAAAAAACAAATGATGTCTCAAGTTTAAATAGTGATCTCTTTGACTCATCGATCCCAAAAACAGCCTTCTCATAGAATAGCATACATTATTGTACTTGAACAGATGAAACTCGGTAAAAACAAATTTGCAAACACCCCCACAAGATTATTGAGTGAAATTGGCGGTTGAAGTTATCATTACAATTAAATAAGGATCAACGCTTAGTGATGATATGACATAGGATGAAAATGAGTGAGGCAAAGGAGCTAAAATGATGTACCCTTTGGATGCAGCAGCAGAAACGAAGATAGGTTCCACAGGGCTGCATTTGACATCTAAGACCCTGAAATTGAAGCTTTCATTAATGCCAAGAACGAGTTAAAAGGGCGCAAGGAATGAGGATGTTCATCAGACAAACCTAGAAAATTGCTTCGATGTGCTCAGATCACAGACAACTCTTTTGGCATCAACATTCCATGCTTTAATCCTTCCATCAGCAGTTCCAATCAGAAGCTTCCATAAAGAATGTAATATTTAAAAGCAGGAACGCTGAATTTCAATTCTCAGTACAGTGAAACATAAGCCCTTGACAAAATTGTACTGTTCATAAAACACACCAATCGGTCAGATTTACAATCCCAGTCGAGTGCTGTTATCTCTGTTCCACAATAGATGGTCGCATTTCTTGATGATGGAGTTGATGGGTCATACGTCCATATCCTTTGTAGTTGATAACGTAGCATATGGTACCAAGAAATGGAAAAGATGGATCGCAAAAGATAGCAAATCAGACATCAAATAAATTAAGATACCTGAAGTGATAGCAATAAAGGTCATAATGCATGTATTACAGACGTTGGAGGCGAACATTTATTAGTACAACCTCCGCCCCTCTAGAAACTAAAGCTTTAGCAAACAATCAGAAAAAATGATGTGACCCAGAATACTATACCCCTCACGTCACAGTGCGTTTACCTCACTGTGCCATCCACAGAAGCACTAGCAATGTTGTCACCAGAGGCCGAAAAGCGGCACCGACTAATTGGGCTAGTGTGACCTAGAAATGTTTCCTGGAACCATTGATCAATTATAATGTTGAGGTCAATAAAAGGACACAGCAAATAAATCACGGAATCAAATGCATTAAACAGGAAGTACAACAAACAAAAATGAAAAAAAAAAACATAGTATGCAGTATGACCTGGAAGTCTACTTTCACTTCCGGTAGTTCTTCTAATGCTGTCTCCCCATTTTCTGCAATTAATAGTCATTTAAACTAATTGGGTCAAACATATGAGGTATCTTCAATAAAATTCTGCAGCTACATAATTCCATTTAGCTCAGGAAATATCTTTCCGACATTTTTACAAATTTACCTGACAAATTTGATTAAAGAAATATCATATCAACTTGAAAATACTTAACCAAGAGCTTACTAAAATTTGATTCAGCGTATCAAGTCCCGGTGCAATTACCCCAAAAAACTTGATTAAAGAAGTAAAGGCAGAGAAAATTTGATTCAGCGTATCAAGTCCCGGTGCAATTACCCCAAAAAATTGTATTTGAGGATCTTAACCTACTGAACGAGCCATAACACGCACACGCAATATCACCGTAGGGCATACATGGCATGATAGAAGGTAATTTCATACCAGTGTAGGGACTGCCTTGTCTTTCTTCTCCAGGATGAGCATATGATGAAGAGCATATGCTATCACTTGACATGAATGATATAAATTTTTGTGGTGCATTATAATTGTAATGCTGCCTTGACTCTGATTCATCCAACAAAGGAGCTGAAGATGCGACTGCTCCCTGGTCATCCTTGCAGAAGGGTATGCCTTCTTCACACATGCCTCTCAATAGAGATTCAGCATTAATCGTAGGAACATCACCAATTTGGTCTTTTTTGACAGCCGGAACCAAAGCGGACTCACTGTTAAACACATAAACCCGAACACTCATAAAAACAGAATATTGCAGTCACAGTATGAGTACAAATTGAGCTACTGAGAAAAAATTATAAATTTTTTTTACCTCTTTTGCTGGATTAAGTGAGCCTCCTTTTCCTCCAACAAGGCCTGGAGTTGAGACAACTTAAGATTGAGCTGTTTAATGTCTTTCTTGAGGCGGTGAACCGTATTTTTCTCAGAGCTGATTTTGAGAATAGCAGGGAGGCGTAACAAATTAAGGGAAACATATTCGTTCAAGAGATACAATTTATGAACAGATTTGATACACACGGAAATATGTATGCTAGGGAAGAGTGTGGGAGAAGGATATGAGATCCGTTGAAGACGACACAAAAAAAGTTCCTGACTGAAAGTTGGAGGGCATCGTACCACTCCCTTGAAAAGTAAATGCGAAACTGAGGATCCAAGTTAGGATTCTTCAGATAAGGAATGGCTGCACATCACAGCTGGTCAACACACCAGGCAACAAATAAAAGAGAAGGAAAAAGGCGAGAAAAAGAGCAGAGACAGACCTACCAAACCAACAAGTCCAATCAGGGTTGGTGTGCAGCATGTCATTACCTTTCATCCCGAAGAACTCGACAACCTTCTCGGTCTTTCCAGATTGGAGAGCATGAACAACATAACATCGCAGAATAGAAAGCTCGAGTTTCAGCAAGGTCGCCAAGTAAGCACTTTCGGCAGTCGAGGTGATATAGCGCTTGAAAAAATTGAGGAGGGAGAGTAATTTGTCGGGCTGGAATTTGGGGATGTAGACGGAGAAGATCAAATTGAGCATCCGGTCGACTTGAAACCCTTTGCCGATATCGGTTCCGAGCTCCGCATCAAAGCATTGAAGCGTGGCGGTGAAGCCCCTAAACACGAGAAACTCCCGAACAAGCTCCTCACCGTACTGCATATTCTCCATCTTCTCCACCACCACTGCACTACCGTTTCAATGGAGGCCAACTTCTTAATAAAATTCATAAATAAAATTATTCTTTAATGCATTCTATTTTATTTTTACATGAAAATTTATAAAAAAATAAATTATATTAGATATATTCCTATTAATTTGACAAATTCCTTAATCCTCCCCATTTCGACGGAGACTTCCGGACACTAGGAATAAAGTTTTAAATATTTTTTAATTAATATAATTACAAAACAATCAAAATAGAATTCGAACTCCGATCATGCATTTTATAATTGTTCACTTTCCATTCTCATTACCACCAAACCACATCTTTAATGGCCACGATGAGTGTAAACCGATTTAGAATGTGTTATATTATATGTTCAAAAATTAAAATCAATGGATGATTTGTCATGTTGTATCGATTTTAATATCTAATTCAACTAAATAAAACCCAACCAATTAATTTATATTTTACAAATAAAATTTTATTGTTGCATCTAAACATAATAATGCCCGGCCATGATTTTTGTACAATCTCAATATATATATATATGAAGTGGATCAAATGAAAACCCTTTCGAATATGTAAACTGTAAACCATTAAAATCCGTTGATCTTTTTAGATCCGACGATTCTGATTTAATTAAATACAATCAACGAATATGATTTGTTCACAGTTTACATATTTAGAAGGATTTTCACTGAATCCGCCTCATACCTCACCATCTCCTACCATTAATTTCAAACCCCCTCTAGCACAGCCTGCCTCCCCTCAGATTGATCCATCACACCCCTCCTTTAGAAGCTCCCTAAATCTCAATTTTTTGTCAATATACTTTCAAATTCTCACTTCATAATTTTGAAATCCACTTCAGCAGTTGCTCTTTTCCTTCACCACTCTGCTTTTTGGGCATTCCTCCAATCACTTTTGGTTAGATTTTCCATCATAATCTCATCTTCTTATTCAAGCCCTCATGATAAAGTCATTTCACATGTGATTTTTATATATTCAATATCATCAAGAGACTACACAGCTCCGACTCGTATCCTGA
>NQLW01000079.1:1173031-1188142 GCA_002312845.1 Kalanchoe fedtschenkoi
ACTTTCTCATATAACATGTGCTTGATATGTCCCTATCAAAGGCATTCAGCTTACGTTCTTTATTATCACTGCCGTACTTGATATTTTGGTTTACCTGCATCACAATAAATACTTATAAACGTAAGTTACAAAGAATTACCAATGTGAGTGTGACTAAGAGGGAAGTGCTCATCAAGGGCAGACAGAATCAATTTCAAAGAAAACAAATAAAAACATGAATCATAAAATAATGTTGAAATCAATAACTCCATCTTCGGTACAGGTTTTGAAAGGGGTATAGCATAATAATACCTTTACACATGTTTGGTTTAATTTTAGAAACAAGTAACGATAAACTGTACCGCTCATCTTCTCTTTAAAATCTGTATTACATAGGGTATTAAATATTAATAATACCTGATGAGGATGAGGTATTATGAATACATGAATTATCCATACTTGTAACAGAGACTATAATGGTTTAGGAATACCTCCGTATCAAACTTAAGGGTCTTTACACAATCTGCATCCATTTTACATACTAAGAGTGTCTTGCAATCCCTGTCCAGGTTGCATATCAAGGATGCCATAAACATGTCTTCTTCACACTGTAGGATACAGGAAAAAAAGAAGACTATCAAACATAAAACCACAAGGAAAGCATAGAGCAGCTATATCAGCTTCAGGGTTATGCAAGGAAATCTGTAAGTTCCATATTGATCTACAATCAAATATTAGCACTAATCTAACGGCTATACTATTGAAAAGAGTCGCACAGAATTTCCAGAAGGCTTATGTTATTATTTGCCTACAGTTTTGGAAGCGATGACGATACCATCCCGATGTACATTTGACAACGTCACAGACGCACAGGCTGGCAAGATCTATCATCTACAATCATGAATGATTTCAATATAACGAAACGTTGCTTGCTTTGCAAAAATATGAGTAACACACCATGTCCTTGCATTTGAAGCGTCCAGTTGGTAAAAGCAATGAGTTCTTCCCGGCCTTTGATGATAAGGGCAAACGGAAGCAACGATTTCTAGAATACACCGCGGAGTCTACAAAGAGTTGACTCACAGACCCGTAAGACGCCGAGTCTTTGCAAATGAACAGTTTCTGAAAGAGATCCTCACTATCCTTCGCATTATCTATACGAGAGCATATCTGGTCTTGTAGAATATGAGAGAAGTGAGAATATAGAGGAGAACCATAATAGAGTTATGGAAGAGTAATCGTAGAAGTAATTCTAGAAGCTTGTGAGTTACTCACTTACTTGTACTTGCAAAGAATTTAGAAAAATAATGATTCAAGTTCTAGTGGTTTTAGGATCATCATTATCTTAGTTTTAATCCCCAACTTCTGGTGAGCGAAATATTATAGAAAATTAATAATTCATGTTCTAGTGGTTTTAGCATAACCATCATCTTAGTTTTAATGCCCCACAGAAGGGTCAGCGAAATATTAATAGCTAAAGACACTCATAATAGTGATGGCGGAGTTCTAAAGAAGGAACCATATTAGATAAGGAAAAACATTCAAAGTAGTTGTCAGTAGTCACTATCAAGAGGAAACAAATATTCATTATAATTCACCAAGGGATACCTCATTTACAAATGCACCAGCATGTATGTTATCTTTGAATGCAGCACCCGGTACTCGGATAATTAAATGACGAGAAAATTTATCTGCATACAAGTAAAAAAAAAATCCCAATAAACATACCCGCCCTGCAATATACACATTCCAAACAGTCATTTAGAAGGTTCATAAAGAAAAACGAATAATTAATACCACCGATAGATGCATTTAGATAGACCTACTGTGCAGATGTCATTGCTTTAGGGACCCTAAACACTTTGTTAGTAAAAGTGGAAACCATCCAGGGCTCTAGTCATTGAATTAAAAATTAAATGTTATAGTTGATCTGTCCCAACTAGTTTACAAAATTAAGCTCCAAAGGCTGAATGACATCCACATAAGCTCGAGTAGACAGTAACTCTACCCATTCCTGCTTTGAGATTACTTCACTGACTGTCACATGTAAAACAACTTAATGGACCATCAAAAATTGAAACTTAACCAGAAGTCTTAATGATGTCACATTTAGTGTTTACTTATGGAACAGTTGATTTAGTCTCCATCTGATGGTGACAAATTAAGAACTTCTCTTTATGGTTTCCAGCAGGAACTTGTGAATTACTCATCACATCATGGCACGGAAATCTGGCGGCCAAACCTCCAAGGGCATCCTGCACTTTCATGCTTCCTGGAGACTCATTCACTCGCTCATTAACGTGCAAGGAAAATTCCAAGCAAAATTTTAACTTCAATCTCTGCTAAATTATTTCTGAATCAGAGTTTTGCTTCCTTAAGCAAGTCAGCTACAATTGAAAATAAAGTTTACTCGCTAGAGCTACTGAAATCTGAGGGCAACCTCTGACACACATTGTGCCTCTTTTTCTGTAATCTCCATAAGAGTCAGATAAGGTCACTCCTAAAGATACAACATGAATGAAAAGTACCCTTATAAGGTTATCCGTGAAACATCAAGACGAGGATGAGGACACCAGGTGGATGCATCAAAAAGTCATGCTTGCATTTCAAAGAATAAATTTCTTAGAAAGGAAACAAAAATCATGCATGCCTTCAGTGGAAGAATCAAGCTCAACTATCCAGTCCACACATCCATGTATTGAGTATTTGTCACGCAATGCTTCCAGAATTACTCTTATGAGTATATCAACCATTTCATCTCCGTTCTTATCATGATTATCTTTCTTACTGAACTCCAAATCAAAATAGAGATGACATGGTAGCCCCTGAAAACAAAACATAATCAAACCTTTAATGTTGAAAGGGCTAGATGAAGGGCAGGAGACACTTAAAAGTTAAAACACAGAAACTAGTGAAATATTCGTAAGTGCTATGGAAGACAACAAAGGAACGTTGATTTGAATCATATTATCTGTGTTTTCTAAACAATCCTGTGAGCAGATAAACTCACCTCTAGTATAACTTCATAGTGGTGTCGATGATTTGCTTTAATGCCCTTGTACCTGAAATTCATAAGGATACACAACAACTGCAAAGTTAGTAGAAGCCATTTGATCACCAGCCTCAATCATTTACTTTTCGTCTTCAGAGTAATCATTAAGCAAAAAGCCTAAAATATGACCTCCGCCAGAACTCCTTATATGATGAAACAAGAAACCTCCTCTGCCCACTAAAATGATCTTGATAACTAAAGATACGAATATTCTGATGCTCCTTTGAGAAATTTATAGCTTCTTCTTGCCGTGGAAATGTGGCCCATACTTCCCTGCTCAGGGATTAAAACACAAATGGCTTTGTAAAAAATAGATCAGAGTATTAGTTTTTTGCTGTTACGATGGATATTCATTCAGTACTGGTACCTTGGAGATTCAAGATTAGAATGATCACTGATATCTGAACGTATTTCATGTAACAAGCGCAACAAACGAGACTGCCTCTTAGGAGGAAGACCACGTGGAGATCCATAAAAGACAATGGGAGAGAACTGCTTCCTGCTGTTGATTTTGTTTGCTTCTGTTGATTTTGAAATGAGCTGCTCATAAAAGCATTTGATGAAATGTCAAAATCCAATTATCATCAAGGTTAGCCTACCCAACAATAAGAAGAGGACAATAGGGAGCTTTATCGTTTCAGTGAGTGATCCATGCGTATCCTTTTTTTGTACAATCATAAAATTCATACTAAGTACATGATCACAGTTCACGAGTATTCAGGTTTGGTTCGTAATGAAGGAAATATACTTTATCAGCAAGAAGCTCGGCGGCGCCTTTGGCATTTTTATATCTTCTTTCGACTGACACTGATGCCGGGCTATCAGACTGTCCAGATGTGTCATGATGTCTAGGTTCTCGTTTGCTTCTTTTTCTTTCTCGAAGTGCTGACTCTGTCGGATTAAAAAATACGAAAAGATGATTACAATAGATTTGGGGATGTTTAGGATGCAGAGTAGTAATCACTAATCACATGTGCTGACCCTAAAATTTACAATGTGAATACTACTTTATCCTTCCAAGTGGAGAGAAAATTCATTAATATTAGAGAATGTTAAATCACGCAGATTGAAGAAATGAAACTAAGAGTTGTGAAACCAGTGATGGTGCATACACCACGGGAGCAAGACCAGAACGGTTTCTTGTCTGAGTGACTTGTATTCATCACACCCACATGTAAGGATTTGAAATATAATAGAAAGAAAGTCCAGTGTGAGGGCTGGGGAAAACTTGAAATGAGATCGTAGAATTGAAGAAAGAGAAAGAGGATACATACGGGGAGGAGTGATGCCACACTTGAAGCATTCAAACAGTCGATCAACATCATCCATCTCCACTTTTTACGCTTCTCTTCTTCAGTCGCAATTCATTTCAAAGTTGCAGTGGGAAAACTTTAGCGCTTTATTTTCTGAGTTGGGCAGTCTTCCCGAGTCAAATTTAAGGAGGACAGGAAAAATATCTAAGGAAGGATTGTTACTGAGTTTTTCTTAGGGTTGAAAGAGAGGGGTTTGTAGGATTTGGAAGCATTTAAATGAGAAGAGTCTTTAAGTAAAATAATATTTCTTGAGGAATATTTTTTTCCTTCCATTTTCTTTGGGAAATAATTTTTTTACTTTTCCTTTCAAATTCTTTCTTTTCCTCATTTTTCTTTTCAAATTATTTACTTCACATTCCCTCCAAACTCAGAAATACAGTGTTAAGAAGAATGGGAGAGGAAAAAAATTGAAATGAGCACAATTGAAAAAGTGGAAATGAAAGAAATTATAAAAAGATTATTTCTGGATTTAGAGTGTTTGATAAAAAAATAAATTGCGTATTTACTCAAGTAATCTTGTTTGTGTTTATATTTTATCTATTAAAAAATAAAGAACGCAAGGCAAATAAGTAAAATGCATCCCTTTTCATCCAAAATCACCCCATATTTGTCCAAATTGGACAGAAAGGAGATTGATTTTATGTCCTCTCAAATCCCTCTTATTTTCTCCTATTCCATTCATAGAAATCTTGGGAGGGAACTTTTTCTTCTCAAATCTCTCCTCCTCTTCACAATTCAGTATCACTAACTATCTAGATCAGATCCATTTTTTATTTTTAAATTTAATAAAAAAAAGTTGTTGGAGGAAGAAGTAAAAAGATGTCAGATGATTCCATAAATGATAAAAGAGAGATTGAAAAAAATATAAAATTCTACAAATATTTTTTAGTTAAAATAATGTTTTAATAATTAATTATTGTCAAATATATAATATAAAAATATAGTTATTGTCAAATATATATTATAAAAATAGTCTCACACACTAGCAAATTTTAAAATGGGAGTTATGAGAGATTGAATGATTTCGTTTGTCACCAAATTTCTTTCTTGCTATGAAAGTACGAAATAAGTAGCCATTTATGAAATCTTTCAAAATCCTTTCATTATTCAATAGAGTATTAGTTTATTCTATTTTTGGTGTTTATATATAAGATATTTTAATTATTTCCGAATGATTATAGGTAATTTATAATTAACCTTTTCTTTTGTAGTCAAATTATATAAAAAAATGATTTCAGAAGAGGAAAATGACTAAAAATATGCAAATTGGATCAAAATGGGATAAGAAACAAACTTTAGGGACTGATTTGTCAAAATAACAAACACCGGGAGACTGAAATACAATTTCTAGAAATCATGCATGATCTAGCAAGAGCCATGTTGTGCTCAAGCACATACATAAAAAACACACCAATATGAGTCAGAGCACACATGCATAGAAAACACGCCAACATGAGTCAGATCATGTTGCAGCACGACCTAGGTCGTGCCAACGGAAGAAAGTACAAAAACATGTTCGAGCAATGCCTTCAGCAAGACTCGAGTCGTGCGCTGGACAGTGCTTACTCAAAAGGACCACAACATGATTGTTTTTTTAGCACAGTCCGGATCATGCGGCGGGTCATTCTGGCACGTTTCGAGGATAGATTAGGGAAGATTTGACTTTATCCTTCCAACACCTCTTTTGGCAATAATAAATAATCCTTCAAAAGTTTCTAAAAAAAAAAAGATAACAACTCAACTATGAATAAAAGATTTAATTGCAAACTAAAATAAGGCTGGTACATCACAACACATCTTCCTGAGGCGGGATATCCAGTTTCTTATCTAATATGCAACTAGACATTCTTCTGTGTTGTGACTGAGTAGCACATGGCCTTTATATGAGTTGTAACTAAATATGTTATGAGTAATTCTTTGGTGGACTTAAGTCCACATCATGCCCATATGATATAATTTTGACCATTCGAAGTGTGACAAGTAACATTTGACTTTAGAAAATGTCACTCGGCACATCCTAATTGGGTGCACTCCACGAAAACGTGGTGAGCTAAATTCGCCTAAGGATTAGGTGACACGCTAGATCATCTCTCACCTTAAACATTTTGTGGACAAAACTATCATTACGTACTAGATGTGCACGAATCAATTTTCAATGGTACATGTCCATTAATACATCAAATATCATTCTACCTCTTTTTGACCATAGGTATGACAAAAGTCGTTGACTTAAGATGAAATTCATCACTCTTCAACTTTCATAGTATCATGCTCTTCAACTTCAGGATCATTAGTAGCATTACCAGAACTTTCTTCTCCCTTTTAATGGTATTCAATACTTGTTAAAGTTCATTCCTCACATATTATGCAGCTTTGATCTTTTTATGTATTTCATTTTTTGTTGTCTTGGTTCTTCAATTTGCTTGAGCAATGAGGCTATTATGCTCTTTGCAAACGTGGAGCTTCTCTTCAAACTGTATTTGGGTGCAGATCATTATCATGTCCTATCCCAAATCATTATGGATGGACCAACAACTCTTTTTTCATATCAACATCTTGAACCATACACATCATATGGATTAGGCTAGGATACTTTCAAACTTGTCCTACAATTTTTAATTCTGCCATCATCAAGATCATGTAGATGATGCCGCCTAGGTTGTAACTCGTTCTACAAGAAAATAAATCATGGAATGGATAGAATATAATGAATGGTGGAAACTTTGATGGTGAACCCATCTTCTAGCTACTCCAAAAAAAATGAGAGAATAGAACCCAGGGCCGGCCCCGGAGCAGGTGCAACCACTCCGGCCGCATCGGGACTCTGATTTCGAGAGGTCTCCATCCTATAGAAGCTACTTACAAAGCCTCCAGGCAGAGGCCTCATTCGTGGAGGAAATCGGACATTAAGGCCCTTGCTTGAGGCCTCATGTGAGTGTACCATCAAGCTTGAAGTATTTCTACCTTATACATATGAGGCTTGGAGTATAGGTAGCCTAAATATATAAGTTTGGATACTATGAAGAAACCTGAAGTTAAGCGATGTGGGACAAAGGAAAGAATTTAATTGCCATATCTCACATTCACCAATATGCAGTGTAACAGGAGACAAAAATTCACTGTAAATAAACAAGTCATGGCCTCAATAAAATCAAGCTAACATTTGGCTGAGAACGTGTAATACACAGTTTGAGCAGTGTAATTCAACCTGATGTTGAATGATGCTTGGACTTGTGCATATAATTAAGTTTTTTTCATCACCATAGGTCTACTTATTTTGTGAACAAGTGCCTGTTGTGTTAGCCTTTCTGTTGTTTTTTTACAATGGAGGCTAATAAGAGATATTGTCTCCTTGTGCATTTGGTAAAGCTTAAGTTTCACATTTTAAAATTCTTGTTTTCAAAACATTTATTAGCCTTTGTTAAGGTGAAGTGGCTGCAGTCTTGGTCTAGCTTGGCTTCCTGACCATTGTGCGAGTAGGGACTATTAATTTTTAAAAGGACCTTTTGCATTGTTTGGGGCCTCAAATTTGGTCTTGCACAGGGCCTCTAAATTGTTAGGGCCGGTCATGATAGCACCCCTAAGGTGGTATACAATAATATATAAAGAGGAGTTCGTCCTAATTTGCAATCAAAACAATAACTACAAAGTGAAAAATATAACAAATAAAAAAGAAGAATAAAGCAGCAAATCCTTTTATTTTTAGAGCAGCCACTCTTGTAGCAATAACTACTTATTTTTAATATATTTATCTTATATTTGAGGGTCCATTTCGTTTCTTACAAGTGATATCAGAGCAAAGGTTTTATTCGTGTAAATGACAAATTTTTACAAACACAAATTTCAAGATTGACAACAACCAACTATGAAAATTAAAGTATTCAAATGAAATGTCTTCTCGCATCATAAGAATTATGGAATGTCATTGAAGAAGAGTATACCGAGCCTGGGGATTTAGGAACAGAAGCTGTCTTGATAGTTATATAAAAAGCGCACTAAAAGAAATTTGCAAAAGGGATTAAAAGACATTGATACTAATTTTTCAGAGAGCATGCAAATTAGATGTGAACAATGCATTTTTATATGGTGATCTCCATGAAGACGTATACATGAGCTTACCTCTTGGATTCTATCTATCTGAAAAGAAGAGTGGACACGTTTACAAACTTTATAAGAGTTTTTATGGACTTAAACAAGCTTCCCGTCAGTGGTATTTGAAACTTACTAATGACCTACTACGTTTTTGTTTTGTCCAGAGTAAACATGATTACTCTATGTTCACTATTTGTCGTGACGTTGACTTTGTTGTTCTTCTGGTTTATTTTGACAATTTAATCCTTACTGGTACATCAGAGAGCCTCATGTCTGAGATCAATTCCTTTATTCATGCCCAATTCAAGATTAAAGAAATGGGCTCTCTCAAATATTTTCTTAGCCTCGAAATTGTTAGATCTCTAGCAAGCTTGTTCATCTGCTAGCATATTGATTTACTTACTGATGGTCTTAGCCAAAGAAGGCGATAAATAAAAATCGGGTAACTGTGTGGTTCAGTTATAGTGGATGGAATTTCCAAACGAAGGAGAGAATTGAAGGTTGTAAAAAAGTTGAGTGATAGTGTCAAGACAGGATCATTTCACCCTCTATTCTATGAGCATTGAGCTACCAATTGCGAGAATTGGAGCTGTCTTGATGTTTAAAATAGTTATAGTCATTAAAGACCGGTAAAAGTTGGAGGAATAAACATGATATTTGCTATTTTGGATAGAGAAAATATCATGTTTCTTTCTTCAAATGTGATAATTGCTCTATCATAAATGTGTAAATATCATGTTTCAAAGAAAAAACATCATATTTGATTACTTTGATAATTTTATGCGGGTTAAATAGTACGCTTCTAACTCTAACACGTGATAGTTGATGTGTTCATGAACTTTTTCATACTAGTGAAGTTGCTTTTTGTCAAAAAAACCATAAACCAACTTCCAGATCAACACAAATTTGCCAAATAAGTTTTACACTCTGACTTGAAGCTAACCATAAACCTTTTTAATGTATTGTACATGCCCTTTAAAAAATTCAGTATTTGCGCAGAATGGAGCAGCGATTTGAGTACTCACTAATGTTTGCGTGCACTTTGATGCATGTAGTGAAGAAATGAAAAATGTTAGATTGGGGTATCAAAAACATTATGTAATTATAATTTTTAAGGGATATATTATTCAGACAATTTAGATATATTTAGGGTATAAAAATACTGAACTTGAGGTAAAAATAGAAAAAAAATAATTTTTAACCTAGATTAAGGATAATTTGGATTGAATTTGGATGAACATTTATCCTGGGTGTCTATGCATTATGTATCTATCACTGTAAGTGGGGCATCTAAATTCCAAACCATTGCTAGAATACTACAAGAGCACAAGAATACATATTATTATTAACGGATCACCCACTGTATTTGTGACTATCGATGTGGCATTATTTTTTTTTAAAATAAAAAAAACAATTTATTAATAAAGGAGAGTCAAAAAGCCTGACTCGGGACAAAAAAAAAACTTCGGCTCATTAAGCCTGAAAAAGCGGCACTAACAATGACAAAAGACTTATAGGAGGATGTCACCCAGCCTCATAGCCACAAAACAGACCAAGGACAAACCTAACTAGACCTGCAAAAAAGAGAGTGATTGACACCCTACCGGAGCGCTAACCTCACATCCAAAGAGAAATCAGAAGTCCGAGAAGAAAAAATATTACCAAACTTATGAGCAAAATTTGCCAAGCAATCAGCAACACCGTGAAACTTCTATTACACTATGAGAATACAAAATTGCATACTATCAATTCATTTTATTATTTTGGTAAGGGTGTCAATGGTTAAGACCAACACCCTTTTATCAAGACCGGGATCCGATATATTTTATTTGAGTTTAGACTCAATTCCAAACTCATTATTCTCATGCCAATATCATTTGGATCTGAACGGAAGATCTAATTTTAGACCTATCTGTTTCATTATCGTTCTCTACACACTCCATTATCAAATAAAATAAAATCAATTAAATATAAAATTTTAATTATTTACGTAAAAAATAATAATAATATTTTTTATTTATTATGTTTCTAAATTATACTAAAATTTTTTATTAATTTTATTTTCCAAAAAATATATTTTTTTAAATAATTTTTTATTTTAAAATTTAACTAAGATTGTCTTTTACTTTAACTCAATTTAACTTCAACTAGATTCATCATAAAAGACTATCCAAATAGAAAGATACACTTGATCAGGTGTACTCCTTCCGTCCTCGCTTTCGTTTTATAGATTTGGGTTTAACTTGTCGTTATGTATGTGAAATTTTATAATAAACACTATAATGATGTATCTCGTTATGTTCATTTCAAATTCTACTTTAATAATATATTTTTATCATAATTTTATAATATTTATATTTTGACTTATTAACGTTCAAAAATTAATTAATGATATTCTAAGCGATAAATAAAAAAGTACTGAAAGAGAAAGTGTGAGTCACTGAGTCTACTCAAGGCAGATGACTATATGTGTGTGATTCTTATACTCTAGCAATACATTAATATTGTAACTGAGTATATTTGTTCTGTTTTTGCAGAGCAACTGACATATTGGAAAACAGTTCAATTTATTTGCTAATACAGGCCTCGTGACTTTACTGACATGGAAGTAAATGGAGAAGCATGAATGAAAGACTTACTGAATATTACGGACTAAAACATAATGGTTTGTTCTCGAATTTGAAGAGAAAGCAAAAGAGAAAGATTTGGAAAGAAAAGAAAAAAAAAAGAAAGGGAAGATTTAGAGGGTGAAAAAAAAAAATTGTTCCTGAGTTTATGAAAAATTAAAAACAATTAGAATAAAATTATTAAAGTGACCCTATATAATAAGTTAGGAAAATAAAGACATAATCTTTAGACACCAAATACATCCCTTTTCCTCCGAATTGGGAGGAGAGAAAAGAGAGTTTCCTCCTTCCAAATCTTTCCGAACCCCATTCTCTCCTTGAAAAAAATTAACAATCCAGTCCCCCTTCTTCTTCCCTCCCCCTCTTATTTTCAACTTAACACTACCTAAAACATACTACCAAACGCGAACACTTGCAATTAGAATCGTTAAATAGAAATTGAGAGTGAGCCAGTGGTGGTGGTGATGGCAGCCGGATCATCTAGCGGGGCTCCCAGAGTCGCAGTGGTGGTGTGTCTCCTCAAAGACAACACCAAAGTTCTATTAGGGCGGCGGCGTTCCTCCCGGGGCGACTCCACCTTCGCCCTCCCCGGTGGCCACCTCGAGTTTGGTCTGTCAGTGTCAGCTATATGTCTCTCTCTCTTTTTGATTCCCAGTGTTTATGAATGATTTCTTTGGTGTTTTGCAGGGGAGAGTTTTGAGGAATGTGCTGGGAGGGAGACGATGGAGGAAACGGGTTTGGCCATTCACAACATTGAGCTCCTGACGGTGACGAACAATGTCTTCTCGGACGACAACGCGCATTACGTGACCGTGTTCATGAGGGCCACGTGTGTGAATCCGGAGGAGCCGCCGCGGAATATGGAACCCGACAAGTGCCACGGCTGGGACTGGTACCGCTGGGACAATCTTCCTCAACCGCTCTTCCATCCTCTGCAAAAAATGGTCCAGGACGGCTTCACCCCCTTCTACACCACCTGAATTCATTCAGAATTCTTTAACTCTTAAAACACACAACCTTCAGGTTGCGCTTTGAAGCCTCCTTAATGCCCCCAAGTTACCTAGCGAATTATTATTATTCTAGTGTTGAAGATTTAACCTTTTTGTTTGCAGAATTTAAGTCGTATTCTCATCAGCGTAGTTTAAGATTTGAGAATTTTAAGAAACATAAACACCACTGCCATACCAAATGAGGTGTTTGTAGCTTATTTATTATCTCTTGAGATAAAAAAAAAAAAAAATTCAGCTCCATAAAGCACATTCAATTGTAGACCTGAACAATCTGGTTGTCTGTGCTCCTAAAAAAACAAAAAACAAAAAACAAATGTGGTGTACAAATTTCCGCCATGTTTTTTTTTTATATATATATCTTTCAGAAGTGCAGACTTTGATTACATTGAAGGCGGAAAAATGGGGAAGGTTCTAAGGTTTACAAACTAACCCATCATACCACGCTGCATTGTTCTTACTCTCACTCAGCACATTATTTCACACTGCTTAGTCGACTTCCTCCATCTTGCTCTCCTCAGTTGCATCTTCCTCTAGAGCAGGCATTTCAGCATCTTCCCCGGCCTCCTCGTCCTCATCAATGTTGAGACCCAGTTTGAGCATCCTGTGGATCCTTGCCGCAAAAGTGTTGGGATCTTCAAGGCTGAAACCAGACTGGAGAAGAGCAGTTTCATAGAGCAACATCACCAGATCCTTAACAGATTTGTCATTTTTGTCTTCCTCTGCCCGCTTTCGCAGCTCCTCCATTATGCCATTGTCTGGGTTGATCTCCATTGTTTTCTTGTGGGATCATGGCTATGTCAGGAGGCTGGAGCTGCCAGAAAATGCGCTCTGGAAAGGTATAGATGCGTATTTGAGAGATGATCAGTTCTTAGAGATTAGGATCCCAAAATATTATACGGATGATGGAGCCAGTGGAAGCAATCCTGGGAATAAAGCTTCTAACTCAAGTTGAAATCCATTGAAATGTAGAGTGATCAGGGCACATGCCTTTGTTTGGCTTTCAGTATTGTTGTGGAACTCTTTGATATGTCCTGTTATATAGGACCATCAGCATCAAACAGCTTAGCATTTTGAGCCTAATATTGAAGATTAGGGGTACATAAAGATTCACACACAGGCTTTTTGAAGCAGTGGGTAGGATTGGGGAAGTGATGAAGTTATCAGCACATCACATTAAAGAAAAACCTTAGACATATCCACCTTCATCATAATATTACCATCCCGAACCTTTTTATTTATATCACGAACAAGCTCATGAGCAAACACTATATTTTCTTGAATTCTTTTACCAGGAACAAACGTTTCTTGCTCTAGATTTACCAGATTGGGCAAATAACAATTGAAATGATTGTTTAAGAAGTTTTGAAATAATCTTATGATGAAAGTTGTAGTGACTGATTGGCTGGAGGTCGCTAATAGAAGTTGGATCTCTCACTTTTGGAATGAGGACAATAAGAGTGGATGTAACAGAGGTTGGGAGATAGCTATCTGGCCTGAAGAACCTAATAACCGCTTCCAATAAATCCTGACGTACTGATAAAACCATGAGAACTAGGAGCGCTAGATGTGTCGATAGCCTACCTAACTTCTTTAAGCTCTTGAAGGCTTGGATCCATGACAATCTGATCATTATCCTCTTGAGCTATTGAAGAAGGCAACAAGTACTCACTTTTGGACCACAAAGAGGTTTTTGAAATGGAGAGCCGTGATGTTGCCAATATCATCACCAGGCCCGGCCCTGATGCTTTAGCCTGTGGGTGGCCGCCCAGAGCCCATCACGGATCGAGGCCCAACACGTCAGAAGTTTAGTCCGCAACCCACGTCAAATATATAGGTAAAACTCCACATAATCTAGTAGCAAGATTCGAACTTACGCCCTTCTGCAAATTTCATACTGAACAAACCAACACGGCTGCATCACTAGTTAAATTATTTCATCAGTTAAAAAAATAACCCATAATTGAATCTCGCCCAAGGCCCACAAAATCTCAGGAACGGCCCTGATCATCACATGCATCCGACTAGATCTTGTTAGGCAACTGAATGTTGAATCTTGTCTGCTGATGGTGTATCCGCATTGCTAATGGAATAGCTTCGAATTACTGGCTCCCTCCTTATTCCATCGAAGCCTGCTCTTCTCTTTCATCAAGCTATACTGATGCTAAATTTTTTTCACTATAGTTTCATCAATCTTCTTGATATAAGATGCATTCTGATGAATATCCAATGCATTCTGATGAATATGGAAGCAAAAATGATGAATGAAAGACCAAAAATAATCTGATAAATATAAAAGCAATTCTGGTGAATATATAAGCAATTCTGGTGAATATCCAATGCATTCTGATGAATATCCAATGCATTCTGATGAATATGGAAGCAAAAATGATGAATAAAAGACCAAAAATAATTTGATAAATATAAGAGCAATTCTGGTGAATATATAAGCAATTCTGGTGAATATCCAATGAATTCTGATGAATATCCAATGCATTCTGATGAATATCCACGCAAAAATGATGAATAAAAAACCAAAAAATAATCTGATAAATATAGGAGCAATTCTGGTGAATATATAAGCAATTCTGGTGAATATCCAATGAATTCTGATGAATATATAAGAAAAAATAATGAATTAACACCAAAAAATAATCTGACTAATATAGGAGCAGTTCTGGTGAATATATAAGCAATTCTGGTGAATATCCAATGAAATCTGATGAATATCCAATGAATTCTGATGAATATGGAAGCAAACATGATGAATAAAAAGACCAAAAATTATCTGATAAATATAGGAGCAATTCTGGTGAATATATAAGCAATTCTGGTGAATATCCAATGAAATCTGATGAATATCCAATGCATTCTGATGATATATATAATGCATTCTGATGAATATGGAAGCAAAAATGATAAATAAAAGACCAAAAATAATCTGATAAAATATAGGAGCAATTCTGGTGAATATATAAGCAATTCTGGTGAATATCCAATGCATTCTGATGAATATCCAATGCATTCTGATGAATATGGAA
>NQLW01000079.1:1188170-1203263 GCA_002312845.1 Kalanchoe fedtschenkoi
TCTAATGAAATCTGATGAATATGGAAGCAAAAATGATGAATAAAACACCAAAAATTATCTGATAAATATAGGAGCAATTCTGGTGAATATATAAGCAATTCTGGTGAATGTGGATACATTTCTGATGAAGAATGGGTGTGTAACACGGTTATTGTTAAATACAAAAAACGACGTCGTTTAATTGAAATATGAAATGAAACCATGCTTATATATAATCAAAACGACGTCGTTTGGATTTAAATGAAAACGACGTCGTACGAGGGAGTAGGTACTCCCGGAGTACACAAGAATTTGCGGTAAATGACCGTCAATTAACCCAAAAAAAAGGATTTAGCGGAAAAATATTCAGAAAGAAACTGACCGGAACATGGGGGTTCTTGAGATCAGTCATATGCCGACCGCTCGAAAATTATTGTCGTAAAGTGGACGAAAATTATCGAGGAGATTTTTCAATACCGCCATTTCGGTCAACTGTTTTTGACCAGAAAACTATCATCGTAAATAATTTTTCTGACAATTTGTTAACTATATTTATAGGCAAAAAAATTAGTTTGTGCAAATTAAAAATTTAAATAATAATTATATATATTACAATAATGGAAATTCATTAATTAATTATATATACAACAGCAAAAGTGAGATTAAGTGGAGAATGATATAATCGATGAAGCAGATTTCGATGTTGTTGAGAAAGATTGATAAAAAAATAATTTGTTTATGAGAGCTGGAAAGAAAAATTGTAATAAAACAGGAACGTAACGAAATTTCATTTTTTGTATCAAACAGTTAAATAATTTATGGTGATGACAAAATGACATAATTTTGAAATTTGTTAATCAATCATTTAGCGACTTGTGTAAAATAAATAATTTTCACTTTAATTTATATTTTTGTATGCAGTTGTGACGGCTCTGAGACTTTTACTCTCTTTAGTTTTCTTTTGTAATTGAGACATAAAACCTAAGAAAATTAATTGTGTTTTCAGAATTTCACAAAGTACCAATCTTACTCTAAGGGTATGAGGAAACAAGAAATTCTTGGATGGCTATAGACACCACAAATTGGAATTCGTTATGTGTGACAAGTGACGATTTACAATTGGTTTGAATTTTTTTTTATTTTTCAACGCGGCATGTGACAAATTTCAATTGATAGTGTCTACCATGACACAGTCCACCCAAAAATCACTTATGAAGAAAACATGTTTTATTATTATGAGTGTGAATGTCTTAAGTAGGGTTTCAAACACAATATGTACCCTTCAGTAATATAAGTTTATTCCTTGTAATAAACTCTTCTTTTGTCTACAAGTTCAAATAAAAAATGACTATTACACTAATTGGTTCGATTTTGAGAGTTAATTAGTTGATTTGATTATGGTTTTAGCTTTTAAAAATTGGTATTATTATTTGATTTCATTCTTTTTACGAATCAAATCCAACTAGAGTATTTCACTTTCAGTATGTTTGTATTATATAATAGTTATAATACTATTTTATAAAAAATACATTTTCCTATATGAATATAGTTTTATAAAATAATCAAGTCGTATCGAGATATATGATTTGATTCAATTTAATTTCTAAACAAAAATGATCTATTTAATTTGTTTAAAAATTTTCAAATTGATTAAGATGTCATTATGTAAAATTAAGTACTGAATGATGTATGAGAATCTTAATGATATAAATAATTATTATACAACATCTAATTTCTGATCGCTGAATGATTTAATTTCATTCGACGACTCCCTTTCTAAAACACTTTAATATATTATTTTTTTTACCATTTTCACATTTTCAAAAATAAAATAAATGTGATGAAATGTAAACTGATTTTAAAATATAATTTATGTATTCATGTGTAGCATGAAATCACTAAAAACAAAAATATAAAAAATAAAAGTGTGATTAGACTGAAGAAGTGGGATGCATAAAATATATTTATGATAACACGAGTTTTGATTAAGCTTTGGATGATTCAAAATCCAATAGTAACGCACGAATCAGACTTTTAAAATTATTACTTAATATAATACAAGAATAGTAACTTTTAATAGACCCAATAACAACAAAACAATATCTAAATATAAATCTGATTGAGTTAAAAATATATAGAAAAAAACCTACTTAAATCGTGGTCTGTTCGTCTGCCAACTAAACTTGAGATTGGTTTCCGACTGGATCTGTAAATGTTATGAGTGCCAAAATGATTCAAGAATTTGACAATGTGGCAACCCAAGGGAAACTCAAATCGAGCTGAAACCCAAATCAAATTTACAAATCAATATAGACGCACGCACAAGGAAACACAATCGATCATATGAATCAATACAAGAAGCCAGTGACGACTAGAAGGACCGGCAACAATGGCAGGCAGCAACCCATCTGTGGAAGCCTGCTTGTTGTTGCACCAGACTTGAGCCTCACACCATTTTTTGCAGCATAAACACCTTGTGAGTCCACACCTGCAACACCCTCAACATTCACCCGACGACTAGTCCGCCACCAAACAAACTTGTATCTGACACTCCCATTCACATGCACTCTGATCGGCGCTGTTCCGTTAAGCAGCCCGGCTGCTGCCACCTCTGTCCAGTTGACACCTCTAGTCTCTCCGCTCCCGGTCTTGACAGCCTTCTTGTGATGCCCCTGGTAGAACCCTGGGACGAGATGACGTCAGCAATTGCGGAGGATCGGTTGGGTGGATAGTGGAAGGAAGTGGTGAGGTTGCGGTAGTGGATGCCTAGGCCGAGGTTTGGGTTGTCGAGCTTGAGATGGAAAGTTAATAAGGTTGCATTTCGGCCTGATGTGGTGGATGATATGTTGAGAGGTGGGACTTGGAGGAAGAGTATTGAAAGCCTTGGGGCGTGTGCGGTGACGAGGATGATCCATGCGGTGAGCCATGTGAAGCCGGCGGTGAGGATGGTGCTGCAGCAGTATCTGCAGCACTCGTTTCCGGGGTTGCGGGGAGGAGGCATATGTATATATGGTGAAGTTTCCAGCAAGACAACGTGTGTATGTCCAGGAGAAGATGAATGAATGAATGCACACACACATTAATATATGTATGTCGGCAGAGGTAGACGTGAGAATATAGAGAGACGCTGAAGACTTGCACCTCAAAGAGCCGTTGACTTGTATGGCTAATCATTTGAATGGAAGTCCAAGTTGTCAACTTGTCATTGTTTTTATTTTCAGCCATGAGACTCTGTCAGTCTGTCTCACAGTCATGTTTTATAGAAGAAAATAGGGCTGGCAACAACGTGCACGCTCATCCCACTTAGGGTGAATTTGGAACGAACGAGAAAAATTATGATTAGGAGATGCATGATTGTGAGGTATTAGAATTTTTCTTAATTATTTATCTAGATTTTTTAAAATTTCTTTTCAATAGTGACTTGGTCATTGCATATTCTTTAATTAGACCAACATAAAATTAATTATACACATTACTAATACTACTACATATGATATTACCATGGTGCTTATTTAATGTATAAGACAACGTTTATGAAGTGATGTCTAATCTATCACCATAATAAGTCCTGAATTTGAAACACTATCTGTAATAAACACTTTAGACAGCGCTTCATACTCAAAAGCATCGTCTAATGAAAGCTTGTTAGACAGTGCTTCAAGCTCAAAGATATCGTCTAATATAAGCACTTTAGATGACACATCAAGCTCAAAACCGCCGTTTAATATAAGTACTTTAGAAGGTGCTTTTGATCGTTGTCCAATATCATTTCTAAAATTAAATTTTTTTTCGGTGAGTTTAGACTGCGCTTTATACTTAGATCGTGAGTTCCGATCCATAAGTGAGGAATTGAGGCTGGAGAAGTTGGAGAGATCCATGAACGTCTAATTAATCTCGCAGTCTTCCGGAGAGATTCATGAGGCGGATCGCGACAGTGATGCAAGGATGTAACAACAGGATCGTGAGCGTGCTGGTGAGCAGAGATAACGAATCTGAGTTGATGTTGAGGTTGGACAGGAGAACGTTGACTCCGGCCTACTCGAGGATTTGCGTCATGCAGTGGAGGACGTTGTTGATACCGATCGACAACTGCAGAGACAGGAAAAAAATATATTGATTAGCAAGTGAAATCATTAATGATAATCGGTTTTCTTAGAGTGTAAGTGACAGATTATCAGTTGGAGGATCTGGACGCCATCGCCAACCGCGTGTTTGACTCCAGGCTCAAATAGTTGCTCCGGCTAGAGTCAGAATGTGTACAAGATGACGATGAGCCGCGAAATTAATCGGACGAGGAGGGAAAAAATGAGCCATCGTGCATGCAGGATCGATACTTATGATGGTGAAGAATAGAGTCAACATTGAATTACATCTGTGAACTGAAAGAGAATGAAAGAGAAAATAATTTCATATATAAAAAAATATGTCATTAAGTTGATTACAATTGTGAATCGTTGATAATTTCAAATACGACGGTCCGTAGATGAATCTTATCTTTTTGATATCTAAATATATAAGATAAAGTACATCTAATTGGTCTTGAAAATAAAATATTAGATTTGACTTTAAAAGGCATTTCTAAGTCATAACCGCCTTCTAAAGTGCATCACTTTTTTAGATGACACTTATGACTTAAAAACACTTTTTAAAATGCATCATTTTAGAAGGCGCTTATGACTTAAAAGTGCCATCTAAAGTAATTTTAACTTTAGAATGCGTTTTTAAGTCATAAGCGCCTTTTAAAGTGACTTAGCCTCTTTAGCATCTAACTTAATATGTAAGTTAGCCTCTAACTTAGCCGGTATGTTCACATCTTGGCCAAAAAGGCTTTCCGGGTAGGTTACCAGTAGGTTAGCCTATTCGATCAAACCCTCAAATTTTTTACTACAACCGGTAAGTGAATCGATAAAATATTATCTTAATGGTTAAATTATTTTTAACCGAAAGCCATATATTTTAGTAGCTTTAGACGGCATTTTAAGGTAACAAGAGTTTATAGTTGTGACTAAACATGATACTTATGATCCAAAAACGTTATCGTAAGTCTAAATGACTTAAGACGACACTTATTTTTAATAAGCACCGTAAAATATTGACACATAAGACGGCACTTGCGGCCTTCAAGCGTTGTCTTAGCTCTACCTTAGTAGACGATAAGTACAAAACGACGCTTGAAGGCCACAAACACCATCTTATGTGTCAACTTTTTACGACGTTTAGTAAATATAAGTGTCGTCTTAAGTTAAGGTGAGTTTTCCATGGCGCCTGGGTACCTATAAGCACCGTTAAGTTTATGGAAACGACATGGTATTATTTTCCTTAATTCTAGACAGTGCTTAATACTGATAAGCGTCTTATAAAGTTAAAGCGTCGTTGTATACAAACACTAAACTGTAGTAGTGAAATGACATTGATCAGTTTAATGAGAAACTATTTTATCTATTTGAAAGATGAGAATTGAGATTGTTATGTGCAGTGGCGGAACTAGATATTTTGCTTTGGGCTATAAAAATTGATATATATTATTAAGATGATTTTAACTGAATTAAGTTATAAAAATGGAAGATGCAATTTTTTAAGCTGAAATTGTGTCACAAAAAAAAAAAGAAATATAATATTTTAAACTAAATGAGAGTACAAAAATAAGAAATATAATATTTGTAATCTTTATTGGTAGTACAAAAATTAAAAATATATTATTTTGATATTAAATTAAAAATAGTTTGATCTGAACTTA
This sequence comes from Kalanchoe fedtschenkoi, assembly GCA_002312845.1. Classification (NCBI taxonomy): domain Eukaryota; kingdom Viridiplantae; phylum Streptophyta; class Magnoliopsida; order Saxifragales; family Crassulaceae; genus Kalanchoe; species Kalanchoe fedtschenkoi. The sequence goes on from NQLW01000079.1 coordinate 1,193,887, forward strand.
GGTGGACAGCTGTCCCCACTATCCTTCGAGTGATACGGCCACTAGGTATGTGCTTTCTTAACGTAGACCATATCGCGATATATGAGCGTTCACATACATCTGTTCCTACAAAGGAGATTTATGTTGAGAAGAAAACTCTCGTGATTCTCGAAGGTGTGGGAGTGGTGCAACCACTTACCTCTTATGATAATGAATACTCTCATTAATGATGCTATCAATGGGTCATTTACAACTTACGAAAATTGTTAGAGTTTGTCCTTAAACAAGTTATACATTCATATTGAACAAAGTTTGGCTGTCTGTAAAAAGAGCTGAATTTGTTCATAATTAATAGTAAAAAAATATTTTATTAGAAGTCGCTTATAATTAGTGAATTATAGTCTGCAGCTAATTCTAAATAAATATATACGGTCATGCACAGTCAAATAGTAGATGTGGGTTAGGTAAAAATCAAGTAGGATTTTACCCAGATTTGATTCAGCACAATTCGCACCTAATTTGGATACATTAATCAAACCGAAATGTTTGATCCATGAGTTTAACCTGTGGATCAAAGCTCAACAAAAACTTCATTCTCACTGTATTTAGATGGCTTGTGAGTCATCAGACCACTACAGTTTCAATTGTGTTTTTGATTTGACTAATAAACACGAAACACATTAAGAGAGTTGAAAGTTTTCAATTCTTTCAGAGCTAGTAATCTAAATTTGGGGTATAAATTACTGTATGTGACTGTCAATATCGGCACGACATCTTACGTGCTTTTTAGAAACAATTCAACTACGTAAATCACACAAAACTATAATAAATTTACTATTTTTTAGAAGCGTATGTTTTAGTTTAAATCCTATTTTTTGTTTTCCATTTTAAATTGAAACCATCAATATGCGTGAGGTTTCAATTAGAGTCCAGGTCTTTATCTGATGATTTGAATTGAAACATTTAATAGTAGTTAACATATCCTAATCCAGATTTGTATATGCTAATTTGGATTACAATCACAATAATAAAAATAGAGTATGGGATGAGATAGTCAAAAACTTGATTTTAAAATTAAGGTCTTGTGTTCGAATTCTCATGGTGGTGGCATTTAGCTCACTTTTGTGAGCATCACCTCTCATATCATCGTTCCATTTTTAGCTCAATATGAAGTCCCTTGTAATGTTCTAAAGCGTACTATTCGGTCCTTACTAATATTTTTTTTTGAAAAAAAAAACATTAACAACAACATTTTTTTGGACTTCTGAGTTTTAATTTATGTCCTCCAATTCAGAAATCCAATTATTTTTTGTGCACGCGATTATTAATAAGAACATCATAGATGATCTTATTATAAGATTGAGAAGAACTTTAAAAGCTCCTCAAAAGTTTATGCTAACATTATCATAATGAAAATGCTGACCACCAAATACGACGATTCTCAAAGTATACGGGAGCACATCATATATGGGGGTGTTCGACATAATAGTTAGATGAAAAACTATGAAAGATAAAACTAAATATAAGGGATCCATTTATTAGAGGCATACCTCTCATTCTCTTTCGAGAGCATGTTATCACCATGAGTTAAATGGATAACCTATGATTTATGAAAAGACCAATTTTCAATAAGAATAAGTTACTATCCTAGCGAGGTGGAGCGATTTCCTACAGTAGTATCACATGACAGCACATTGCCTCGGTATGCTAATTTGTGTATTGTGGACTTACATTAATTTGTCATTCTATTAAATGTGGAAAATGTTGGATCAAATCTCGAGTAACCACCTCACATAGTCTTAAGGGCCAACAAAGTGCCCATGTAATGTACGGTGGAGCTAATGAACAGATTGGTTATGTCCCCATGGCACAACGCCACAATAATAAGGTGAGGCCAGCTCCTCTTTGATCGATTTATGTAAAAGAATTTACCTAACTTTACACCCCTAAAACAATTCTGATCAAATGGTGGACGGTGTGTGATGGAAAGGTCGTCTTCATGCATAGAGCAGTTGCTATCAAAGAAGATGACGTCGGCCTTCATGGCGACATTTGAGCCCTCCTCAGCTGGCGTCATTCATTCTAGCGTTTCTCATCAAGGTATTCAGGGTCGGTGCAGTTGGTAAATTTTCTGCCAACTAGTCTGTGTCTATGATCAGCTGGTCGTAGCTAGACATGTGGCTTGGACAATCTGGTAAAACATTCGACAATACTGTAGTTGAACATCATTAGTTTGAGATGAAATACTTTCAACGGTTACATATGTTGCTGCATGTTTGATTTCAGTCCTTTGTTTTGTTCTGTGTTCTATAAGTGAAATGAGCCAATGGTTTATTCCTTCACTCAGCACTTGCTTGGCTTATTCGAAAGTAAGTTCATATTTGATAGCTTTTAACTTAACCTGACAGACTCACATAAGACACGCGCAAGCTTGGTGCTTCATATCTTCATGCACACGTACCTGTGATCCGGTGCAATGACAGCTGAAGCAGCCTACGCTTCTGTTCACCTCAAGACCCAAGAAGTGAACATTTATTCAGATACAAGTACACATGAGCTTTATAGTGACGTATGTATACGCACTGATACTGATAGTGATAGCTCCTTCTCTTAGTCTTAGATCATTCCTATGCTGGTGCTGCTCCAATCGCATTTCTGAGGTCCCAGTCTGCACATGGCTGGAATGTTACGCGCTCTCCTTGCCATACGCATTCTTTCCTCAGCTTCCCACTGTGCCTGCTTCCCACTCTTGCTGATAGCCTTCTTCAAAGCTTCGCAAATGCAGGCCTTGTCAACATTACCCATCTGACTGCAACAAGCCCAGAGATGAGAGCCAGTGGGCGGGTCGCCAGTTGCCGCCTCTCTCACGTAGTCAATGCAATAGCCGATGTCCCTGCTGCGTGGCACCTCCGTGCAGGTCCCCTCAGCCGCATTTCCAGTCATCATCAGGTCGTCGTCATTATCATGGGACACCGAGGTTGTCGTGCGGATGACGCTCGCCTCGGCCACGGAGAGAGCCGAAAAGAGTGCAACAAATATAACCAGTTTCACCATTTTCAGTACCTACCTCGATCTGTCTCACAGCTTGTGATCGAGCTTATTCTTGTGCATGTGGTCATATAAAGAGGAGCCCTGGGCTTTGCATGGGACAAACGTGTCTATGGTGTGCGTGACACGCAGCGGCGGATACATCTTAATGAGATAGGAGCCAAATATAATAAGAAACCATGCAAGTTCTGAAGATGCTTTATTTGATGAAGTTATTATCTAACTGACACCGAATACATTTATACATGCACACATTGAAGACGACTTTATCTTATGAGTTCCATTGAGTTCTGTTTATGTGCATAATTGACTCTCAAATTAACTCCCGTCCTGCTCCAATGACATATTAGTTTTCCTCAGGCTTAACAATAAATCCGTCTCCAATATAAGATGATGCCCGGATTGGCTCTTATCTTTCTCAGGTATGCCTTGTAATAATTGAAAATCAAGTTTCATTTTTCTAAGCTTTATCTAATACTAAGTACTCAATATACTCCCTCCGTCCTCTAATACATGTCGTTTACGCTTAATTTGAGTAGATTAAGGTGAAGTTAATGCTAGCGGTTGAACAAATTTAATAGGTAGGTGGTTAATAATTTTTTGAAAAAGTGCGTGCAAAAAGTAAAATTGGTAGATGATTATTGATGAGGAATGTATTCTTTATTGATTATGATAATGAAGTGATTAATGTTTGACATTTTAAGGTAGTTGTTGATATTAAATACGCATTGAAAATTGGTAAGTGACAAGTAAAAATGGACAAAAAAATTCGGTTAAGTGACATGTAAAAGAGGACACATGGAGTAATTGACTAGGAAAAACTTTGCCACGGTAGAAGAAGTCTTGATGATGTCCAGTCTGCTAACTGGACTTTGCATTCGAAATCAAGAAACGAAAATAATTTATTTTCCTTTTTTTATAAAAATTATTATCATCAATGCTCAAACTTGCGACATCGGAATGAGTTTTCATCAACCAACTATTAAGCTACCATCTCGATATATATTATTTTCTTTTAGATAATAGCAACTGGCTGTCAGAAGTGTTTTCTAGTCGGTGATTCTGATGTCGAGGTTTGTAGTTGAAAAGCGGTCGATGATGAGGTTAGCCAAGTTGGTTAGGGTCATAACAGTGGTGGTGATATTTATAACCATTTTCTGAAAAGCTTAAAATTGGAATGAAATTTTAAAAATTATGAATTTTAGAAGTTGTTTTCAATTTTGTGCATGTGTTAAACTCTTTGATGATCCGTCCTCTCCAAATGTTCTTCCTCCTTTCTATAAGATTTTGCCATGTTAATTGCTCTAAAGAACATCATACGCATTAATATTACTCTCTCTTCCAAATTAGATATAATTTTCTACCTAATGCACTCATTACTTATTTTACCTTTTCAAAAACTGCTAAATGGGTCAATCAACCCGGCCTACAAGTTGGAAAAACCAACCCAAGCCCCCTTCTCTATCACCTCTTGTTACTTGGTACACACTTCTTGTATCCTTCCTGCAGATCTGTAAACCTCCGGTCAGGCAATGTGACGCTTCTTTAGATTTTCGTTCGCTTTGTAATTCTTAGTTGAATAGTTCGGATGGCCTGGATGAATTTCATGCGCAATGCAATTCTCATATCCCTTTTTGTATGCCTTTCTTTCATAATTCTTTTTGTTTGGTTAAATTGGGTTGACTCTATATAGATGGGTGAAATCAGTTTTCCAATAAAAAGTAAATTAAAAACTTTATATAATAATTCAAGTTCCATCCCACTAGTAGCCAAAGCTCATAATTTAGCCTCAAAGGGCGAGCGAATTATTAAACATTTCCTTATTAGACTTAAATAAGTGATATTTTCAGCCAAAGTAAGACATATCATGTGCATCCATTACAATTATAATTCATGATCAAGCCCGACCCTGACTGTATGTGTGTGCATGTGTGTGTGATAGCTACACGTAAAGTTACAAAGTGTTCCATTGATCTCTTTCTTGAATCATTTAGAAAATGAAATGAGAAAAAATTCAGTCTTAAGTGACTTCATAAGAAAAAATATTTTCAAAAAATCATTCTAGTAATATGATACATCAAATTTGTCTTGAGAAATAGTCTATATTACTATTATCCTTACTGTCTCTATTACATAATATAGTCATTGAAGCACCAACACATTTTACATTTTTTTAGTATATATTTTAAAAATTAGTCAGATAAATCATTGAAATTACTTTTTTATAAAGCAAAAAAATAATATTAAGATAGATTTCATATAAAAATGTTAATAAATGTATTCTTTTATGTCTATGTTTACAAAAAAAGATTTTTTAGCTCACTTTAGTGTCATCAATTATAAAAAAATCTATATTTTAAATTTTTCCGCATACATGTAGTCTTTAAGGTGCCCTTTTTCTCGTCTCCCTCAACGCCCTCAAAAATATCATAAACGAGCCTGTTCATGATTATCAAATTAACTTGGATCACTATATTCCCTATAATGTTAGATAAGCTCACAAAATGTAGTTTAAGAGAGATAATTCCTTATAAGTAATTTGGTATCATTAATGCATCCTAGTGAGTTTGGTCAGGACAACTTGTGTATCTAGTCAACTTAGAAATTGTAAATGATGTGCCTAACAGTCTCGCATCATTTGCTAATTACTGATATGGGAAAAATCTACTGGCTTTAAGACTCATTTTTTAGTGACTTGAATCATTCTCAAAGTATTTTTCATCATTTTTATATTTCTTGTGCATGTAGAACCAAAGACCCAAAATGAGCCTTGGAGAGAAAAAGGAGCAAATTAGTAGCCAAAAAAGAACAAAAAAAGAAGATTTGGAAAGGAATTGCAGTGTACTCGGTCGAGTTTGACATTACAAAGGATCATATTTGGACCAGGTACAGATCCAAAGCATCCCCAAAACTTTTTTGAGTTGTTCTGATCGAGTACTCAGTCAAGTATGAAAGGTCCCAAGGATCTTACTCAGGCTAGTAAAGTCATTTAATGACCTTACTCGGTTGAGTATATGAACTCTAAAGGAAGTTATTCGGCCGATCCGAGTAGGCTATAATGTTCAGCTGAGTAAGGCATTTTGCCTTCTCCATACACAGTCAAGTATGACCTGTAGTCAACTTTTAATGGAGGATTCATACAGAGAATACTCTCTCCAATGAATGGTAATGAACGCACCCATTCCCTACGTATAAGTAAAGGTGTTCTCACATCTCCTTTGAAGCATCAAGACGCAAAGCTTAATAGCTTCCCTCTCTGTACATTTTTATACACCTTGTACTTAGTTTCTTTTGTAGCTTTTTAATAGAAACTCATCACAATTTCCCTTCATAGCAGACTCTAGTTTCATGGATCTTAGATTATCTCTTTTTCTTTATGTTTGATTTTTAAAGGAGTTATTCTTTACTACCTATTTTAAATGTATTATCTTGATTTTAAAACCAAAATTCATATATTTGAATTATTAATTTATAATTCCAACTTAGAAAGAGTTTCATTGTACAATATTGATCATGAATGAAATTGCCGTTTATGTTGTCTTAGGTGTCGTTCTGTAAAATTAAGAGCTAAATGTTATATGAGAATCTGAATGGCCAGACCACTAGTCAAACCACATCTGATTGCTGAATGATTTGCTTTCATTTGATAATTTATTTTTTTAAGTATCTTAATATATAATAATTGATTAATATAAAATTAAATTATAATTATAATTTTACAACATAAAAATAAAATTAAAATTTATATTCATGTTATAAAATATTATTTATTTCTGAAGTGTGTGATATTCTGATTGAAGAAATTAGTTGTGGTCGATATTGATGTGATTCTAATTGAAGTACAATCCGGGCAGAGTTGATTCCAGAAAAATATAAAAAAATAAAGAGATAATTATAATAAGGAGAAAAACTCAAAAGGGGCCCTGAACTATCGCGTCCAACCCAATTGCGGTCAGAACTACCGCGTTTTCCAAATAAGGTGCAAACCGTTAATTTTTATTCACACTGTTAGTATGAATTAACCTCCGTTAATAGATATATTACTCTGTTAAAAAATATAAAAAATAAAATGTGAACCCCATAAAAATCGCCCTCCACTCTTTCTCCAGCTGCCTCTTTTCCCCTCACCTATAATCCCCCTCTTTTCCCCTTCAGCTCATACTAACAGGGCACATCGTCCGCCTCCGCCAAATGCTCAAGCATTGGCGCAGCATGGCGGCTCACTCCTGCCGCCGCATCCCCTCCGACATCCCTTCCGGCCACGTTGTCGTCTCCATCAGCGCCAATTGCACCCGCTTCATCATCCACGCCGCTTACTTGAACCACCCCGTCTTCCAGAAGTTTCTGAGCCAGGCCGAGGAGGAGTTTGGATTCTCCAACCACGGCCCGTTGGCCATCCCCTGCGACGAGCTCGTCTTCGAGGAAATCCTCCGCTCCATTTCTCACTCTGGACCCAAAGGCAGCTCGGCTCGGTTCGCTGGCCACGACAAAGCTCTCATATTCTGCCATGTGGACGTTTTGAACGACGCGGATTACTGGACCGACTCCAAACCCCTGCTTCATCGCACCTCGTCTCGGAAAACCACCTAGTGACTTAAACCGATTTTGAACCCGGCGAAACCGAACATGACAATTGAATCAGTTCACGGCCATTGACTCGATTTTTTTCCCTTTATTCTTTTTAATTTTTTGGTTCGCTCCGGTTTGGAAGGAGATGGCAGAAGAGTGTCGAGCTTTCCACCGAGCCGGACGATGTGCCCAGTGGAGAGGGGGATTACAGGAGAGGGGGGAAGAGGCTGCCGGAGAAAGAGTGGAAGAATAGTGGAGAGAGAATTTTGTGGGGTCCAAATTTTATTTTTTATATTTTTTAACAGAGTAATGTATCTGTTAATGGAGGTTAACTCATACTAACAGTGTTAATAAAAATTAACAATTTGCACCTTATTTGAAAAATGCGATAGTTCTTACCGTAATTGGGTAGAATGCGTTAGTTCAAGCCCTCTTTTAGGTTTTTCCCCTTATAATAATCGAATAGATGTCGTCTCTGAATGATTCAGATATAACATTAAAAATAAATCATTCATTCTTTTCAACATTCATTAAAACAAAAAAAACAAATACTTAATTTATTGAATGTTTAATATAATAAGAAACCTAAGAGCCTATTAAATTCAACAAAACGCCTTCATTTGGGTCTCGAACCAATCACGTGTACGTACCCCACCGACAGTTTTTAAATTAATAAATTAATATATTGACTTAAAATGCTTCTGGAAGGCCCTATTTCTTTCGCGTTCTGATTCTGTGTTTCGTCTCTCACCACTCTCAGCCTTATCCGAATTTAGGGTTTCCCACAGATCTCCCACCCCAGCGCGAAGCCCTACCTCTCGGATCAGGTGATTCCCACGCAATCTTTGTCTCACTGGTTTTGGATCTTGTGCTTTTGCTGCTATTCGATCGGTGAAACTTCGTCTAGTTACTGTTTCTTGATTCGTCCTAGAATTGGGGGTTTCCGGATTCGTTGATCTTTTCGTTCAATCGAGATATGATGGTGTTGGTGTTAGGCGTCAAGATGATATTTTGGTTGTGTTGATATCTGGGGGGCGTTGAATCTGTGTTGTGGTGTCTTGTACGTATTTATGCTGATGCTATGTTCGTATTATTATTGAATAAATTGTGTTCTGGATGGCTCAATTGATTGATCGATCTGGTTATGATTAAAAGTGAAATCAAAACAAGAATCTTTATGCTGTGTTTGGTTCAAGGAAATTGAGGAGAAAAGGAGAATGGGAAGGGAAGTAATTCCCATGGATTTTATCCTATGTACTTTGTTTGGTTAAGGGGAATGTTAAAATTTGAATTCTCATTTTCCATCTGATTTCCATTCCCCTAGCTTTCTCTCAACTAAACAAATAATTGATTCTCTTTTTCGCTCAAATTTTCCTTTCTCACTACTTTTTCCTAAACCAAACACAGCCTTAGAGTCTTGTGTATTGAGTTGTGCGCCTTCATTATCTCCTGATGTATGTTCCTTTTCTTGAGATCTGTTGTGAGTTGTAATTTTGCGGTCCAATCTTATTGTAGTTGTGTAGGTTTCTAATGGTGGATCTTGAAATTGTTTATGATTAGAGCTTCATAAACATGCCTAATCTTTAAGTGTTAGTTTGCATGAAAAAATTCAAGATTTTGAAAGACCACTTGAGCATTCCGGCATTCTCCGTTGTGATCTATGGAATTAGTTGTGTGGTAGATGTTCTGGTAAATTTGTTAGAATTTGATGGTTTTTTCCTTTACCTATCTGGGAGTGCATAAAGAAGTATTTTGGATTGCTTTTGAATTTGCTCTATTCA
>NQLW01000079.1:1205553-1241390 GCA_002312845.1 Kalanchoe fedtschenkoi
GAAATTTATATTTTAAGATTATTTCGCTTTGAGGAAATAACGATTAGAAAAAAGAAATAATGAAGGAAAAATAAATTCTCATATGTTTCATCTTATTATTCTTTAGTTTGATTAGGGGTGAGAAATTGCGGAGAGAGCGAAATATTATTTGTTTTAATCAAATTTTCCTTATAATATTTCATTAAATTTTCATTCCATCAAGTTTCTTTAAACCTAACATAAAATTTCAAACAAATTTTTATCTCATTCTTCTTCCACAAATATTCATTGAACCAAACAAAGCCTTACCTTTATATCAAATTAGTTGTAGTATCTACTCTACTTCACTCGACTATTAGTATTGTTGGACTGAAGAATTTTTTATCTTCGTTTTCTTTTCCAAAAAATCGTCCTTGAAGCAAACAAAACCTTACCATCAAATCAATTGTAGTGCTACTTCACCCGACTAGTACGTAGTCGTATTATTGTTCCACTGAACTCCTCCTCTCAAAAAAATTCCTGCTAAATTTCATTAGTGCCTGTTTGGCAGTGATAACAAGATTAGAGAATATTACAAGTGTCGGTATTCATAATCACATTTATTTGAAAAATAGTATAAAATCCTATTTGAAAAGATAAAATTTGTATTTGACCTTATAAATATTTATTTTATTGAACCAAACACTTCAATATTCAAAATCAAATTTCACGACCTTAATTTCAGCAAAAGGAATCAAAGTTGTCATGGCACGCCACAAGAACACAGATCGTATACGAGCAATTACAGCTCTCTAATTCGACCCCCTAGCTTTCTCCAAAAGAAAAAATTACTTAAGAATAATTCGGCCGATAAACAGTGTGTGAAAGCATTTGCAAGTGGGGGCGTTTTTTTTTTTGCGATGGCTAGGGGACGCACACCCCTTCACTTTGATAGTGACGCTCATACTCATTGCGAGCCGGCTCACGCACACTTTCAGCTTATTTAAATGTAAATGCGATATCAACAGGGCTTGAACCCGGGATTTGGATTGTTAGCATATATGTGTAGACTTGAACGCAAGTAATAGGAAATGATTAAGGCTGCGGTCGAAGAAAGAAAAATTGAGAGAAAGATTTATTTTTTTAATATACTATTTTTTTTGTTTGATCAGGAAATTGATAATTCATGATATTTTTTATTTTATAAAAATTTTCCATCTCTAATTTTTTCTCAGTTAAATTTTCCTATACCAAACAAAGCCTTCTCATTTTTTGTCAATTCGGTACTCTTAAATTTTCCCTAAATCAAAGAAGCAATTGCAAATTAGACAGACAATTCACAATACTGTAACGAGCAATAAAAACATCAGCCAACAAGCCCTGTTGATATCGCATTTACGCTTAGATACACTGGAGGTGCACGTGAGCTGGCCCGCAGTGAGTATGAAGGTACACTATCAATGTAGAGGAGGTGTGCGATCCCTGACCACCAAGAGGAGAAGTGGGAACTACTATTGATCTTCTTTAAAAAAAAAAAAAAAAAATCAGCCAACGAATAAACGACAAACATTGTCCATAATTGAGTAATTATGCAAAACAGCAACCGGGGCCAAGCTAAGCTATAATGAGTTGATGGATGGATAGATGGTGTCGTAGGAAGATTCTTTCTTGCTAGTACATACATATGTGTGGCTCACACATTTTCATGCCTCTTTCTGTCTTTCACCCATCGAGAGATACAGCCAGAGGCAACCTCGTTTCTTTCGGTACCTGCCAGTGCCACCACACAGACTTTCCGGTAGCTCAAACTCCCACTGCCCGCACAACCCGAAACTTAACTCGCGGCTTCTTTCACCTGCTTCGAAATTTATTCAAAGTTGTTATTCAAATCGCTGAAACTACAGCAGCAAAAGCGCATCTGGTGTAGTGGTATCATAGTACCCTCCCACGGTACTGACCAGGGTTCGATTCCCTGGATGCGCAATCTTTTTTACAATCTAAAAACTGTACTTAGCAATTCCAGTTTATTTTTCATACTAACCAGGACTACCGTCCACGGTTTCTTTTGGAATCAAACACCAAATCCCCAACCAGAGCTAGCTTAATCAAACCACATAAAAGAAGCTCTCATTTTGCTCGAAGAATGTCTACATTTGGATCTGATATATCTGATGGCCATATAAAGAAGAAACAATCTGAATCTGAACTTCCTAGTAGTCTTGATAAGTTTTTGGCGAAACACATGATCAAATGTTAAAACGTGGTAATCGACGTGGTAATAGGATTATCTAAGCACAGGACCAAGTTTAATTACCACGCTTTTCTCTTACAAGCGTGGTAATGAGATTTCCAAAACGACCACATTTCATTGGAAACCTATTACCACGCTTTCTCATATTTTATAATACCCTTTTCATAATAAGCGCGGTAAAAGCCAAAATCTGTAGTAGTGTCCATGGATCATCGGATATCCGGATTGAGTAAGGTGTATTCTTTTATAGAGATCCTTTCACGAGTCACTCGATGATGTGTGGTTAAACATAAACTCATATCTCCCACAAGTTAAGACTCAAATAAGTGAAGGGACCCGAACATTGAGAAGGATGACTCTGATTTGTGAAGATCTGAGCACAATAAGATTTTATGTATCCCAAAGTGCGTAAAGAGAGTAAAAGATATGAATCATTACTCAATGACCGTGAGAATAGTCATCATAATAAACTCCATAAATGATGCAAACATTTCAACAACAAAAATAAGAACTACAATGAGTATGAGGAACTAGCAGGAGTTTGATCTAGTGGTATGAGATGTTGTCTAATAATATTCAAATTTTATGTTCAAATTTTAATAATATCACACTTGCATAAATATGTTTAAAAAATATGAGAGTTGACTTGCAATAAGTCTAACCATCCTATCAAAATGTGAATCATTGTTTGACCCCTTACATTAAAAAAAGAATAATGAGAATGAGGGGCACCAAAATTGGCATATTCTCTTGTGGAGGATGTAAAAATACCCAACATGTAACCAATACAGTAACAACCAACATGTCTTGAGGGGGCAGCCAACTTCGTTGATGTGATTGATATTTACGCGACTGGGTTCCACCAATTTCTGTATAAAAATACCAACTCCATTGTCGTTTTTCATTCAGCACGCATATAATTATGGCAGAGTGAGAAGGGGAATAATAATAAAAGAAGGGGATAAAAAATTATCCTCACTTATCTAATTGCAGTTTGAATTATTATGATTTTCAAAAAGACTAGGATGAAAAAAATGGACTGATTTTCTGAATGAAATTTATAATTACATTCATAAACTAATATTATTATAAGACTTAGATTTATGTGTAAAAATTACGTCGTTTGATTATCAAAAAAATAATATCGTTTTAAGTACATAAAGAAAACAATGTCTTCTCATACTCAATCTTTCATTATTCTCAACAAATTTATTAAGATAAATTATATTTAAAAAACAAACAAACTAAACTTAAGCATCATCCAAAATCAGTATATTTATTTTCCATCACATTCTGTTTGAAAATCATGATAGTTCGAACCGCAATAAGATAAACGGTAATAATTCAAACCCCTTTTTAATTTTTTCCCTAAAAAACACATCTTACGAGAGAGTATTACATCATTCATAGACCAGCTCAATTACTAAGACTTTATGAAGCATATATAAAAATGGCTTCAGAGCATCTTTAATTTGGTGTAATATATCATCTTCAATACGACAAATATACAATATTGATTTTTGATGAACAATAACCTATCCAATTTGATGTATCCTTATTTTACTAAATTATTAATAAAGAGTTGAATTATGTATAAAAAGATGATATTTATTATCAAATATTATCTATTATATTATTTTTTCTAAAATGAAAATACTAAATTCAATTGTTAAATTATTTTATTAATATTGACTTTAGTTTCACTTAATTTACCTAATGATACTAGACTCTTTCAACCTAATCCATATTTAATAAACTCATTTCTATTCACGCATTATTTTTTATCTAATAAATTTTTTATAATAATATGCCAGTAATAATTTTAACAATGACAAAATTAATGGATAAAAAATTATGATTAATATTTTTTACAATTAATAATATAATAAGAGGTTACTAGATATGAAGTGACACTCATTTGAGTTAAGTAAGATATTGGCATAATGACATAATTTTGCAAATTTTATTTTCATTTCGGTGTTTTAAGACATCATCCTATATATTTTAAAATCTTAAACTCCTAATTCTGAATCATATAAAATCTGAAAATTCTTAACTCTAAGTATTCAGAAATCCAGAAAAAAAAATCCTAAAACCCTAAGGCTGTGTTTGGTTTAGGGAAAATTTGAGGAAAAAGAAAATTTGATGAAAACTTAGAAGGAATCATTTGTTTGGTTTAGAGAAAATTAGGAATGGAAAACTAAATAGAAAGTTATATGAAAAATAGGATGGAAATTTGTTTAAATTAAAGAATGTTTTAATAATTTTTACAAAATTTTCCACTCCAAACCAAACAAAGGTAAAATAAGATGAATTTTGCAAGGGATTCATTTTCCTCTAACTTTTCTTAGACCAAACACAGCCTAAAAGTTTGAAAACTCTAAAATTCTTCAAATCTAACGTCCTAAAATACTAGAAACTTATAACTTCTAAAATAAAAAAAATAACAAAACTATATTTTTTTATCTGATCTCTTACTTTACAGATGGTGTCACTTAATATTTATTTCTTAAAATTATTGCCCTTTTTTATGTGGTTGAATTGACAATATGAAAAAAATAATGTGAAAATATATTTAAATATGCCACTTTTGTATGAAATATGAAAAAAATATGAAAAATAGTAGATGGTGCTGAAAAAATATGCCACATTTGTATCAAATATATGTAGATGGTGCCACCTCATATTTATTTTCAAATATAAAAAAAATAGTACAATGTTTGATACAATACTTTGTACTTTGCAGACGAGGTTCAGAAAACTTGTGAAAAGTAGAAGAACAAATACTGGACCACATAAATATACGCATGGCACATGACGTATCAAAACATGCTTGCTTTGCCTCAAATATAAGCGCAGGTTTAGTTTTCTCCGGACACGTGTCGAACTCGCAGTGGTATGATAAACGTTTTATAGAGAAGTCCGCCACATCGAATCTCGGCCCTCTCGTATGGGGCTGAAAATAAAAAATAAAAAATATACTTTTATACTTTTAAAATTACTAGGAAAATGGTGGCATGCAGCAACCCTTCGGTTCGATGCCCGCACGGATTCGTCACTGCAGAAAAAATTTTCACTTAAAAGCCCCTTCACTGAGAATCCAATCTCCTATTTAATTTCCTCCGATCTCCTGTGACCTAAAAATTTAAAGTATCCGCTCTCCAGGCCGACCCATTTCAAAAAGCTCCCATCTTTACAGATTTCTTCCTCACTTTTGTTTTGATCCGATTTGCGTTGATTTTGATCCATTGTTGTTCAACTGCTGACAATTCGTCAAAAATCATGTCGTCCGTCAGCAAATCGGTAACCCCATCTCCGTGCTCGGAGATTCTCAGCAGGCAGAGGATCAGCAGACTGAAACTTTCAAGAACCAAAGTTGCGCTGGCCCTCACGCCGGCAACGAATCCGTTGACTTCTGCGGGTGTGTTGTCGAAGCCCCGTTTAGTGTCTCCAGTGTTGGTGAGGAGTTTTGGGGTTTTAACGGAGGATCGGAAGAGGGCTTTGGCGGTGGAGCCGTGCAGGGCTTATGAGGCTGAGGGTTCGGTGGAGGATGATGGAAGAGCGAAATCGGAGGCGGCCAAGAAGGCTAAAATTGGGGTTTATTTTGCTACCTGGTGGGCTTTGAATGTTGTGTTTAATATTTACAATAAGAAGGTTTTGAATGCTTTTCCGTATCCATGGTTGACTTCTACTTTGTCACTCGCTGCTGGCTCTTTGATCATGATCATCTCCTGGGCCACCAAGCTTGCTGAAGCTCCCAAGACTGATACCGAATTTTGGAAGACTTTGTTGCCTGTGAGTAAATTCTCGGCCTCCAGTTTCATCAGGTTACTTTGTGTTGTTTTGAAGTCCCGATCTTGTTGGGGAGTAGGGACCCAACTGAGCAGCTGAGCTAGAATCCTATTATGCTTGTTGCATTGCTACTATGAGTTCTGTGTCTGGGATTCAGAAATTTATCTTGTTAGTATATTTATGTGACTTACATTGATAGCAGTTTGGCATTTTCTGGTGTTCTGAACTCTATATTAGCAGTTTGTGTTAAGAACTCCATGTGTTTATTTGTAAGCAGTTTGTGATTACTGATGGGTTGGGTTTTCGATAGGTTGCTGTGGCGCATACGATTGGGCATGTTGCAGCCACTGTGAGTATGTCTAAGGTTGCGGTTTCTTTCACTCATATCATCAAGAGTGGAGAGCCTGCTTTCAGTGTGCTGGTTTCGAGGTTCCTTTTGGGTGAGAGTTTCCCCAACGCGGTGTACTTGTCGCTTATCCCAATCATTGGAGGATGCGCCCTTTCTGCCCTCACCGAGCTCAACTTCAACATGATTGGTAAGAGCAGCCACGGAACTGTGTTACATGATTTTTGTTAATTGAGGCCTGAAGACTCGTTGGAGTCTGATCATAATGCATCACTCGAGTTGATAGAAGTTAAATTTAGTGCTTATATTCAGGTTTTCCTTGTGCAATTTATTTTAAAAGACGAGCAATAGTAATTTTTTTTCATATTAATTGTTTGCTTGGCAGTTTACGCGAGTTATATAAAATTCGATCCAGAGCAACATGTTTCCTGAGGCACGTTTGACATGGAAACCGATGCACTAGTTGTTTACAATTCATATTGTTTCCGACTTTCTACTAATTTGTCTTACTTCGGTTCAGGGTTTATGGGTGCTATGATATCAAACTTAGCATTCGTATTTCGCAACATATTTTCAAAGAGGGGAATGAAGGGCAAGTCTGTTAGTGGGATGAACTACTACGCTTGTCTTTCAATATTGTCTCTCTTGATTCTCACGCCTTTTGCAATCGCCGTGGAGGGGCCACAAATGTGGGCAGCTGGTTGGGAAAATGCCATTTCACAAATTGGACCACAATTCATCTGGTAACTATTTTACAAACCGTGAATTGTAGTTTCATCATTCGGCTGTATCATACTTCGTTTTTTTATGTGGGTACATGTTTGTAAGTAAGTGACAGTATACCTTAGCCAGGTATTTGTTTTTCATAATGGTTATAACAGGGCTAACGTTAATTAAATGTGTATGGTTTGGCTAGTTTATCTTTTTATTTAGGCAAATTTTAGTCTTAGGTATTCAGTGATTTCATTAAGTCCTTTTGTTTATTTTTTGTTCTTTTCACATCTATTTGATTGTAAATGCGTGAGCTACCCCCGCTGATATACTCATCTCGGTGGGAAGACACAAACTGACACAGGTGTTCTACTGCTTTAAGGCTGTGTTTGGTTTGAGGAAAGTTATAGGGAAAGGAAAATTTGTGGGAAAATGAATCTTTCATAAAATCCATCTTATTTTCTCCTTGTTTGGTTTGAAGTGGAAAATTTTGTGGAAAGTAGTAAAACATTCTTTAATTTGAACAAATTTTCCTTTCTATTTTCCATTTAGTTTTCCATCTTCAATTTTCTCCAAACCAAACAAAGGATTCCTTCTCATTTTCCCTCAAATTTTCCTTTCCCTCAAATTTTCTCTAAACCAAACACAGCCTAAGAGAGCCAGTCTATCAAAATTTAAGATGCAGTCTAATCAATTTTCTTTGAGCATAGAGCAGTCGTGAGAAAGGAGTCCCATTCAATGTTCCCTTCAAGTTGATTGGGAATTTCCTGCCACTTGCATGTTTAGAATGACCTGTCATCTAAGCCTTTGTTGATTGATCACTGTGATGTTGTGGTCGTGAGCTCCTGCAGAGTTGTATTCATCGGTCACTTTGATGTTTAATTTCCCTGATTTTGTCGGATGACAGATTGTTTCGTTTTCATTAACAAGATTTTGCCTTATCGTTAACTGAAAGGATTGCTTGGCTTGTTATTTGTGTACATCAGGTGGGTGGCAGCCCAGAGCGTTTTCTATCATCTCTACAACCAGGTGTCTTACATGTCCCTTGATCAAATCTCCCCCTTGACTTTTAGCATCGGCAACACTATGAAGAGGATATCTGTCATTGTCTCCTCCATTATCATATTCCGCACTCCTGTCCAACCTGTCAATGCCCTTGGAGCTGCCATCGCAATCCTTGGTACCTTCTTGTATTCCCAGGTAATGATTCAAGCTAGTAAAACAAATCATATCTGTATCATTTGTTCAAATTTTATCCATTTCATTAAAATCAAATTACAGTGGCATACGGCTAATTGCTGACTTTCTGATAACATACCATACCCCTCCTCATTTCAGGCGAAGCTGTAGGAAGCAACCAGACTTGGAATCACTGGTACGAGGTACCAGTGGTAGAGTAAATGTGGGTTTTCGAGCTTGTTGAACTAAAGGTGGACGTAAGTGCTGCGTGTTGACGAGCATTTCTGATGCCTTATTTTGGCGGTGAAGGCTGCTTTGTTTATAGTTAAAATAAAGTAGAGAAGCGCTCTCTGTACACCAGATTCAAGCTATGGCTCTGGATGAGATTTAAAGCCATTCAACATAAATTTTACAAATAAGCAAAGGCAGCCTATGTACCAAGCCTTTTCAGTTTTATGCATGACAGATTAATGATATAAAAAACATTTAATTTTGTTTCTCTTGTTGTGTAGTTTCAAGCTTGAGGTAGTATTCCGAGTCTGAAATTGTACAGGAAGGAGAAGAGAGGAAAGAAATGTTCACGATATTTTTTTTGAGGGATTTGAGAGGAGTTGGAGAGATTTGGAGGGGGTGAAACACCAATTACGTATGGGTGGACCGAGAGCATCCATCTAGATGAGTGCTCTTGCTCTAAAACAACTTCGTTTTATGTCGTTTTCACTAATACAACTCTTATTCCTTAAATAAAAAATAAAAAAATCAGAAAAAAATTTAAAAATTAAAAGAAAAATCCAAATAAAAAATAAAATAATTATTTCAAAAATTTATATGTTTATATTCATTAAAAATTAGTTTATTCATCTCATGAAAATATTATCAAATCTGATGAACATATTTTTATGTTTTAAACAATTTAGAGATCATGATTTTTTATGGAAAGACATCTGACACTATTGTAGTCACAACATCATGGTAGTGATGATCATTGAATGCAGACCAAGCACAAGCGTAGATTCTCTGGTTGGTTTCCTCAAAACGTAGATTTACAGTTAGATAAGAATAAGGACAATATCAAAACGACTACAGTGGCTCAACAACGGTCTTTCACAATTCGTACTTAGTTATCAAGGGTATGGCATCAAAAGCTATAATTTTTATACAGAAGAATAAGATTTTAGAATTATGATGTAAAACAGCAGTGTCATTTTGGCGTCTGTTGAAGAGCAATCATACAATGAAATTCTAGAGAAAATTTGAGAATTGGACTATACTCACATGCACATGCCTGTTTTCAAATGTTGGAGGGCCAATAAAAGATACATTCGAGATGATGGGTTTGAATTTTAAATAATAAACACTAAGCACCATAGGTATAATGATGATTCATTCATTATAGCTGACCAAGCCAAAAAAACTTTTTATGTGCACCGTCAATCCCTCTTATTTCATCGTGGTGAATGACAAGTAACAACATAAGATTAAAAAACCCATTATCTATGATAAGATTGTTCTGGTGATATCAAGAGTACCTAGTTCCGATTTGAATATTAACGATTCAGATGAATATTATTAGAGTACATATCACAGTGAAGGTATTCAGATATATGCATGAATATTTGTTTCTTTAGTAAATTATGCTTATAAATTTTATTATTTAGAATTTTGTAAATGTTTTCATCTTGCTTTTTATGTTTGATTATTTGAAATACTAAATGTGAAAATAATTATGTATTTATGAGTTAAATTATTTATTTATAAAAAAAACACTACAAAATATGACAACAAGTATCGAACCTAAGAGAAGGAATTAGACAGTGTGTAACATTGCCAACTGGGATATCAAGTAAATTTGCTAATTTGAATCATCAAGCGTACATAACAATTATTTACATATACGATACTTTTGGGTCAAAACGTCGTATATGTTCAAACTACAACTCACATACGATGCTTTTAGATCAAATATGATGTATATGTTAAATTCTCAATTTACTTCATCTTCTCTAGTTCAAAGAAGTATGAAGAACTCACCAGCAGTCCTAACAGCTCCGATGAGGACAACCACCCCCAAATACATAATTTTCTGTCATATTTCATTTCTCAGATAATATTTATGTTCATGTGATCGTATATTACGTATAAATGTGTCTTATTTAACCGATTTGTATTGTATATTTACAAATTTGGAAAGAATTTTTTATTTCTATTAGCGTATCAGTAGCCTGAAAGGGTAATTTGTCGAATCATTTGAGTGTATGTTTGAATGTTAATATTACTTACTATTACGAGCTGGTTGACTGCCAAAATTTTGCTTGAATTATAAGTCGGTCATATGTTTCATAAGTTTGAATTTTAGAATAAGATATGAATGTAAGGTGTTTTTATCATTATATGTTTTTGCTTACTACTACGAGTTATTCTTTTGAGCGTTTTTGTCATTATATGTTTTTTCTTATTACTACGAGTTGTTCTTTAGAGTGTGATTTGTCGTTGAGTTCTTTTATGCTTTATTTGTTATTGATATTTATGTTTATGGTTTTTTGTTGTTATAGAGATTAGTCAGTGTTATACTAGTAGTTGTTCATTGTAAATTATTGCTTGTTTAAATAGTGAGATTATATAACATCAATTATTTATTTTTTGAGCAGCACAATGTCAACAATCAAGGACATGAGGGACATGAAGAGAGACGTCGCAACAAATCAGAAGAGTGGGGGAAGAGATTTCAAAAAGGGCGTAACAATGAAGATGTCAAAGATTGTAAAGTTGCAGTTAAAGGAAGAGCGTCTGCACGTCAAATGGGACAATCATGGTGATTCGGAAGCACCAAACGACAATTTATTCAAGAGTGAGCAGCTTGGTTTCAATGCGAGGAAGATGGTTCCGGTGACGGAACCAATATAATGTAGGCGTGTAAACAAAAAGTTTAAGGATTTCATTTGAGACACAATGACGGTAAATTTTATGAATTTATAATTTTTTTGTATGTTTATGATGAAACTAATAAGTTAATGTTTCATTATTTGTCGAAATGGTTTGCTGGGATTGAGGAAAATAAGAAACAGAGGATAAAGAAAGCGGGAAAGATAGAGGAGAGACTTGATGTCAAGGCTCAGTAAGAGGTACATCAAGGACGAAGAAACATACAGTACACTGTTTGAGAGTTATAACTTTAATTTATAAGCCGATGAGTTATTTTTTGTATACATTTAATATATTTCAACAAGTTCACATGATTCATGTAAGATATTTTGTTAACGCTGTACTAGGAAGCATTTAAAAAGAAAGAAGGAAGACGTAGTATTAAAAAATCTGGTGAGCAGAATGTCTGAACTAGAAGTAATTTATCGACTCACGATGGGTAGGACAAGATATGCTTTGGCTGATAAACGTCTAAGAGATCATTTATTGGCCGAATGAGTGCCAGAAGGGAAGGTGATGAGACATGATTTTGATCGATCGAAAACCTGTATGTATGGTTGAGTCAAGCCGGGAATTACAGATTAGGTTACACCTCAAATTGGTCAAAATGTAAAAAAAAATGTAAGTTTTAATTTATTTTTGAAATTATATCTATATATTTATTATATTTATATTAATTTTTCAAAAGTAGTTGAAGAATCATCAGAGTCGGGACATATTTAAGTCAAGTAGAGGTGAGACATTCTGTTTGAAGCTCATTCATGGCCCGACTATCCTGGTTGTGTTATAGTAAAGGGAAGCACATTACACCTTCGAGTATTTCAGAGTGAAAAACAGTCAAAAAAATTATAAGTATTTCCAAGATGAGAATCAGATGCAAGCATATATATGTCCTGTCGCATTCATGTGTAGGTACTAGCGTCAGGTGGGGTAAGATCAGTACAGGCCAGTGTTGAACCTCAATTTTGACATATGATTGGATGATCTAAGAATCCAATGCCTCCAGACAGGCACTGATCTCAGATTCACCATCACTAAACCCGTTCAGTAATATTTCTCAGGTTTATTTATTTAATTTAAAATTTATTTATATATTAATTATTTTCAATTTTTATTAAATTATGTTAACACTAATACTATATATTTTTTTATAGGTGAGGAAGAAAGTCTCCTCATCATGCAAGTCCGTATAAGAATATCATAATATTTGTGCCAATTAAAGAGTCTTGCCCGACACCACATGGTGAAGTATGAATTGATTGATCTGATGCATGTTAAGGGGTACATCGAGATAATTTTGCTAGAAGGACGTTGTGCTCCCCGTCCCAAATAAATGTCTTGGCCATATTCTAATGAATTAGACAGTGAAGACTATTGTTGCTTAGCCTTAGACGCTTATCAACTTCGACGGTGAAGTAAGTATTCAAGTTAATTTAATTGATATTTAATTTCTTTATTAGTCTAAAAATGTTTGTCTAATTAATTTTTTGATAAATATTTGTAGGCAATTGATCAACATCTATCATAATGGATTACATCTCAGGGAGGTGCTGGAGATCCGAAGAGTGGCACAACTTGTGCATTGGAGCGGCTGAGGCGCGCATTGGCAATGAGATGGATTCTAATGACTCCATGTTGATATTTTTTTGGCGTTGAGATCGATATTGGGAGAAGACTTTATGATGGAGTTTCAAAAAGACTCCATTGAGAAGCTATTGGACATGAAATCCGCACGCGCACCCATTATGCTTACATATAATAGGTGTCTTATTTTTATATAATTTTGAAATTTAATTTAAGCTATAATGATTTTATTTACTAATTTGTTTTATTTTTTGCAGTTGGTTATGTACTTGGATGGGGGACATGTGCAATTCTGAGCTCAAAATTTAGGTTTAAGAACCCGTACATGTTTGACAGTGATGGAAATGACCTTTGCACGAGGCGCGAGTTGATGTCCAGTCAGATGAGGGTGTCAGGCTGCAATAAGGAGATATGTTAATTTATCATGTATAACAACCTCAGAAGGTGATGGATTTATTTAAATTATTAAAATTTTCATTTGTATTTTGTGTTGTTAATATATTATTATTTCTGATTGTATCTGTTTGTTTTTATGTAGCTTTCATTAGACATTAGAAGTCATATTTCGCCCAAGATCGAATATTGTGTACCAGTTGGACAACTTGTCTATGAAACTTAAGGATGATATGTTAGACGTGGTGGTACATATCTTGAATGGGTAAGTGATGTCTTCTTAAATTTTCAAATAATATTTATTAATTTTTCCTAAATTTTATACTTATTTAAGCTATCTAAATTTTTAAAGGCATGCGTCGATATCATGATGATGGTGGTCTGAGAGCTTCTGGTTGCAGTAATAACCCGGAATGGAGATTGTTAGCGTTATGTTATCTCTCACTTTTATGGCACAGCCTCCAAACTCTTGAATGGAAGATCTTCAAAATATAAGTAGAATTTAATTATATAAAATATTATCGAATAATGTGTTACATAACACTATTTATCAGTTTTTTTATCGCAATGTGTAGATTTTCACATTTAGCGAGCAATCATATGTCGAAGCTCAAACATTGAAAGTTCAAGACGTTGTGGCTCAAACATCTCTAGAAATATCACAAACAGGCGTTTAGGAGTGTTTGATAGCTAAATTTTTTATGAAATATTTATTTCTAATTTTAAATTCTAAATATTTATTTTTTAATTATAATTAAAATGACTCTATTTATTATTTTTATTAATTTCTTTATAGTATTTGTTTTGATTATAAAAATAATTGATATTTATATTATAAATTAAAACTTATAATATATTTGGATTATATTCAATTAATAAATAATATAATATAATTCAAATTTAATTATTTATAAAAAAATTATTATATCAAAAATGGCGTTTTGAAATACCAAAGATCGTATATAGGTTAACTATATATGACATGTTGTACTAAAAAGCGCAGTATATATTTAACCTATATAAGGCGTTTTCTACATCAAAACGTTATTTTTAGTGTAAATGTTGTACGACGTTTTGACATCAAAGCGTCGTCTACAATAAGACTATACAATGCATTTGATGTCAGAACGCCGTGTATGGTTAGACTACATATACACAACACATTTTTATCAACGCATTTTTATAAAGAAGCGGTTGCATATACGATGCTCCAGACTCTGGACTATATACGGTGGTTGCATATACAATGATTTTAAAACACCATATGTAAAATAAAAAAAAAACACTATATGTAGCCCAAGTAAACGTAGCATATGATCCCACTGACGTAGTGTGGGTTCTTACAGTAGAACTAAAAAATCGTGATTAATCATTTTCATAACTAGTCGATGGTAAGAAAGTCTGATTATCTACAACTTGCAGCGCCAAGTCCTTTCGTATCCCCATCTCCACCAAATCAAGCCTCATAGTCAGTTAATGTTTTATCTTTCCTTTAATGTCAGGCAATGTTCTGATTAGACTCTCACCTATCTTTTTCTCCAATTGCATGGCGTTTATGCAATATTTCAACTACAGACTCGACCAGTACGGTAATATGAAGAATATGAATTTCTTCTTCCAAGGTCTGTTGCTGGTTATTGTCTTCTTAAAAGAGGTCTCAATGTCCTGAATCTTCAATAGAATATCAACACCTTTCAAATGAATTAGCACATCTCTATGTTCTGCCAATCCATTAAATTGGGCTTTCTTTCCTCTATATGAGTGTGAATATGAAAGAAATCTTCTATGACCAATATAAATAATTCTAAGGCCATGTGATAGTTTCAATTAATATGTGTCATCCTCACATATTGGGTAAGCTTTGTAGCCTTTGACACTATATAGCCAGACAAATTGTTATAAGTAGGGAAGCCATTAATTGTGTAAAAAAGCATGTCTTGCATTGTAAATGTCACTTCTTTTTGTGCGTCCTATGTCGGAACTCATATCTCCCATATTAGATTCAGATCTTCTAATAAAAGAGTTAGGTACACATCAATTTCATTTCTGAGTTATCTGGAACCAGATATCATGAGAGTCAACATTCTATATTTCCTTTTCATACATAATGACAAAGATAGATTGTAAATCACTATGAGAACCGACCAAGTAGAGTGCCTGTTGCTCAAATTGTCAAATGATTCATACCGTTGGTACTTAACGCTAGCTTCGCATTTCTTGATCCATTTCCAAATTCAAAATATTGAATGTCAAAATGTTTTTCACTTATTTGAATTTGTAGGGTGACACACATTTCTCTCTTCAACTCTCTTATGCGCGTGGCAAATCTATAACTCAGACTCTTCTTCTTAATTTGTAAAGATCCATTTAAATCTCGAAATCACCGAGAGGTACATAAGACTTTCACCGGTCCACCAAATATAGAAAAATGTCTTCATTGTCCTTGATAGGTTCGAATAATTCAAGATGTTTTTCATTATTCACAACTAGGTGCCAAATACAGAGAAGTGTCTGAACAGTGACATAATTAACTCTAATTTCATGGTAAAACTCCTAATCCATGGTGTTTTTTAATATTTATTTATGCCTCATAAGTCTATAGATGTTTTAATACCTGACGTGGTTTTTTTGTTTACTTTGTTAGTATATATGAGCATAAACTCTTATCCAATTTTTTAAAGGATTTCTATGGTAGTGAATAATGATTGTACAAACAAAAAAGATAAATTGCATATTTTGATGGGCACCAAAAAAAAGGCAAATGAGAAAAATCATTTCCCAACAACGCCAAAATAATATGAATATCCAAAAGCAAAAAAAAAAAAAAAAAACCAAATCAAAGTCATACCTCATTAAAAAACGAGATAAATGTTTTTCACGTCCCTGTACTCAACGAATAAATTTTTTATATGTAAACTAAATGAGATAGGTGATTTTAAAATGATTTAATAAAATTAATATGGTTATATAAATGTAGATTGCTAACATTTTAATAAAATTTTAAATTAGTAATTAATTTTTTTTTAATTTGTGGGAAATAAAATAATTCATTTAGGAAATTAAACTTTAGGTGACAGACTTTGTTATTTGTAAATTATTACTTAGTGAATATTTTTTAAACGGTTAACAAATAGAAATTTATTTATAATGTTTTTCATATCTCTGTTTTCCCATTTCAATAAATGTTGAGACGTTTGTCATCATCTTTATACGCACCTTTTAATTAATTAACCAACATGCTATGCTACAGTACGTTATTCTCCACATTTTCCTCATTAGTAGATTAGTGAGAAGCACGATGAGTTGTCAATGAATATTTGCTAACCGTTTGAGCTAGGATATGAAGAGGGCGTTGGTAGGGCACACGCTGCAAGAGTTGGAGAGGAGTTCGTTAATTGTCCGTCTAGGAGGTGTTGGAATAACATTATATTGATGTTACCCGAAGTTCGTATCCATCTCATCATCAATGGTTTCGACACAAAGATCTACATTGTATAATATCTTCACGGTGAGAAATCCGCTGAAAAACGACCATGAGAAGATGATATGCGGGACCCATCCGAGTGACTGTCACCGATTCCGGTATTGAAGATGGCATGGAACACGATGACATATAAGGAATGTTCAACGTAACAACATGAATGAAAATTTACATGACGAATCACCTGACATATCTGACTCTCTTAAGAACATTTCAGAGACTCCTTTGTACCTTGTGTGTGACAAGAAATTCATGAAGTTAACGGCGATTTTGAAACTGGACAACCTTAAGGCCAAATATTCATGAAGTTACAAGTATTAGAAAAATAGGCATCAATGGGCAGAAGCAAAAATGGACAGCTACATGCATGGAAAAACTCCTCATAAAATCCATTTAATTTCTTTATTTTGTTATAAGTAAAAAAATCATGAAAAAATGTTCAAACGCGCTATAATTTTCTTTAATTTTTCATCTAATTCTCTCTCCAAACTTTCCTTTAACTAAATAAGGAATTTCTTCTCATTTTTCCTGAAATTTTCCTTTCCTCGAATAAACACAACCTTTATATGCATGTCATAAAGGTTAACACGCACTTGACTTATTATCCAAATGTAATTTTTTAATGTACAAATGCATCTATGTTTGACTTCATGACGGTTCTGATTTTACTTTCTTTTTTTTTCAAAAGAGAAAGTTATAGGAAAGGAATGAGGATAGAAAAGGTTTGACCATTATAAAATATATTTTTAATATGACTTGTTTAATTTGATTATTGAGGAAATTTGTAATAAAATAATATATAATGTAAATTATTATATTCACTAGTTTATAAATAGAATCAAGGTCTCATTACCTAAGTTAAATACCGTCAATTAAAACGATTTATTGTTAACTCTTAATTACGCACTTTCTAACTATCATTTGTCCAACAACAAAAATGGATGAAGATATTTAAATTATATAGGAAACAAGTCAACATTTGGTAAATTATTAAAATTCAAAACAATGGAATTTTTAATTATAGGATTCATTTTCTTTTGGTAATTGCATTTTTCTTTAATGTATTTATATATATATATTACTAAAGGGTGGTTGTCGTGTTAGTTTTATTTTTAAAATCATCTCTTATTAACTTGGACTAAGTTTTTAATTATATGAGTCATTATTTTTCGCAATTCTATTGCTGTTTAATGTACTTATGCATACATATTTTACTAAACGGGTTCTTGTCCTGTTAGATTTATTTTAAAATCAACTCTCATTAACGTAACTTATTTAATTATCACGCTGACTCGTGTCAACCAAATTAAAGTTAAAATGAATTAAAAATCCCAACTCATATTTGTTCAATTTGTGCTCACTTTATATTGTATTTTTGTGTTATCTAAATACTTAATATTTCAAAATACAATTTTTTTATATATTCACACATAAATTATATGAACAGTGACTTTTTTTAACACCTGACATGTTTTTTTACTCTGTTAGTATATACGAGTATAAACTCTTATCCAATTTTTCTTTTTTTTAGGATTGTACAAACAAAAAAGATAAACTGCATATTTTAATGGGCACCCAAAAAAAAAGGTAAATGAGAAAAACCATTTCCAACAACGCCAAAAATAATGCGACTGTCCAAAAGCAAAAACAAAAAAAAACAAAAACAAAAAAGACAACAAAATCAGAGTCGTACCTCATTTATTTCATTTTTAAGGAAACCAAAGATTTGCAATCCATTCGCCCAATAAATATTTTGATTTAATTTAATGGTCTTATTTTTTTGAATGGCCACACCCCTTCATCTATCAGTCTATAAAACCTCTCTCGTCAGTTCTTTCACTGTCGGGATCAATCCATTTGTAATTGACATCTTTCCCATCTGTCCAAAATTTAGCTTTGATTCAATTCAACCCTCTTTCATATTTCCGTCAAATCATCTCAAAATCAAGTTCTGGTAAACCACTTGCTAGGTATTCTCTCGCAACTCTTAGGTTAATTGGTTCGGTCTTTTGATTATATACACTGTTTTTTGTGGGTTGTTTAATTTCTCACAGGCATTCTTCATCATTATCTTTATCATTTCTCATAGGTTGTTTCGTTTGCACTCCGGAAAGATCATTAAACAGCCAGAATGTCCGTACGGTCTCTTGATTCCTTGCCCGACGAACTTCTGATCAACATTATTTCAAGGCTGCCATACAAAGAGGCAGTAGGAACTTCAGTCCTCTCTAGACGCTGGATCGATAACTGGCGATTTAGCACGAACATTGAATTAAATCAATGCTTCTTCACTAACAAAACACCTGCGCTCCACCCTATTCTTGCCTTCTCACAGTTCATTATAAAATTTATTCAAACCCATCAATGCAGGAAAATCTCTACCTTCAATCTCACTGTAGACAAGTTCATCATGCCGCTGAAACCACTGTTGCTTGAATGTGTTCGTTTTTGCGTCGTCCGTGAAGTGAAGCACCTTACTGTTGACCTAACCCAGCCCCTTTGGAGCCTGCAGTGGTCTACTGCCCGAACCAGGCCGCTTATAGATATGCCGAGTCAATTTTACAAGAAGTGTTCGGCATTCGAGTCACTGAAGCTTTTCGCTGTTAAAATTAGTGTACCCCACTGCAGAAACTTTGCGGCGTTGAGAAGTCTGTCTCTTGGATGGATTCAACTTGATGATCTTGATATCAAGCACCTAGTCGCGGAGTCACCTGTTTTGGAAGAACTGAGGCTCACTAGATGTTGGGGCTTCAATGTGGTTTTTAGGTCTATCTCACTCAAGACTTTGGCGGTGCTCAAATGTGATCTTAAGGAAGATGTTGTTAGAATAACAACACCAAATCTTAGGGTTTTTGTGTATTCAGGTATGTTCGGTGTACTTGAACTTAATGGAGTTGTAGATAACCTGGAGGAGGCTTATATTGACTATGATCTGGAGGAGAGATTTGAGAACATTGCCGATAGCATCTATGAACAGTTCATGCAGTTTCAAAACGTCAAAGTTCTTCAAGTATGCTCTTTTGTTCTTCAGGTATGTTGTAAGCTACATGTTTGCACAAATTTCTCTTTCTTATATAATTGAAGCATGCATTTAGACTTTTGGCTTAATTTATGTTATCCTTTGATATCTTGTGATCAGATTCTCCCCCATGGATTCGAGCACCGGTTCCAACCCTTCTTTAATTTGAAACACTTGATTCTCAAAACTCCATTCAGCATGAATGACTTCTATGGGTTTTCCTTTTTCTTGAAAAGTTGTGAATTTATGGAAATGCTCACGATAGATATATCTGACAGACCACTTCTAAAGGTGCGTAATTAATAAGGGTGACTTATTTTACTCTTGAACATCGTTATGGTAGATTCTTGTTCTCATATATTTGCATTGTCCCAGGATTATGAACCTCCTGCAGTGTTAAACCCTGACACGTTTTGGAACTCAGAGCATCCAATAACCACATCATGTTTGAAAAATTCATTAAAGATGATGGAGGTCAAAGGCTTTAGCGGCGCAAGGCTTCAAGTACAATTTCTGCAATACATTATGTGCTTTGGGAAGACCTTAAAGAACATCATTCTGTGGAAGAGTAAGGCAGACGACATAGAAGCAATGGAGGCTTATAGACATCTTTTGAATTTGGCAAAACCATCTCTCAAGCTTCATATCTATGACAGACTATAAATTTCATCAAACTCCTAATAGACAGTTCCAAATGAAGAAATTTGAATGACAGCGGATGCAGTAAGGTTCTTTTCTTGTTTACTTATCTGAAAACCCTTTCAAATATGAATTTTTTTTCGGCACCATTATATGGGTGCTTGATTACTTATGTGAACAATGTATGTTTGGCAAAAAGGGTCAAGGTGTATTATTTAGATTTTATATCAATAGATAGTGTTTTTATGCGGAATTTATTATGTATAAAATTTATAAAATTAATACGAACCCCAGATCCATTTATTAGTGCAATCAACTTGCACCAGCTCTTCCAATTTCATTTCTTATAAACTTTATGATAGATTAGTATCAAAATTGTCAGATATGTTTAGAATCTAATCAATAACTAAGCACATAAGGTGTGAGATACAGTGAAGATTCTTTTATTCTCAGATTTATAGAGATATTGGTCTAATTAATAAGAGGAGACAAGATTCCTCCAGAGAACAAAATTATATAATTAGTGACATTGTATTTAATTCTTGACATGCTACTTTATATTAAACCAGTCAAGTTATCGCAATAGAAATTCATGACTAATAACTTCATCTATGTGTCTCCGGCTTAAAAATAAATTTCTACAAAGTGTTTTGTGCTCAATCTCCATCTTTGTTATGAGATGATAAGTCTTAGTAATCAATACTCTCATCTGTTTTTTGAGTACATGTATAATGTAGCAAATTCATCAAAGCAAAGAAACTTTACTTTAAATTACAAGAATGATATATAATTTGAGGTTCATTTTCCAACCTGCATTGGATGGGTAGAGAGAGTTATTTTGGAGTATCTGGACATCTGCTGGAGTTGAGATAAACAGCTTGATACACATATCTACTCAATGACTAACATATTTGTATCCAAATTACACAACATATCTTTTTAAAAAATATTTACATATTTGCAGTCCGCTTAATTCTGACATTCAACGGTTTTAACTATCGGTTATGTAACTACTCCAGATGAAATTACCGAAGATGTATCTAACAATAACCTTCATGCTCTAATTCTCTGACCTCGTGGTGAAAATTACCGAAGATGAAGTTCCAAGTACGAAAACAACAAGTTCAATCACAGAGGCAAGTGATAACTGTTTAATAGTAGTAGATAATTTGTTCAACAATGCTCGTAGAAAAATTATCGTGATATGGTCCAAAATTCTTCTGAAATTTCTTCACGTGAATCTCCCCATTCATTTTCGATTGTATAGGTTCATGATCAACATGCAGTAATACATATATTACATAATGAAAGATATAGGTTAGACAGAGACCTCCTCCCTTCTCTCTAGAAAATTTTTTCTTCCTTCTCATTTGAATCTTCTCAGTTGCTCGATTTTGGTGACTATCTGAGTTACAGTACTCCACCCCTGTCTCCAGGCTCCAGCAGTGACATTTCAGCCATGGAACTAGAGGGCGTGCATTTAGAAGGGATTGTGGGTGGCGTGGTGCAATGTGGTGTGATAAAGCAATGAGATGGTGCGGGGATGAAGTCTCTATAGCAGCTGTGGACGTTGAAGGATTATCAGGCCTCGATTTCAAATGTTTGATGGGTTAAACAACCGAGCTTTCCTGATGATTTTGTGTTGAATTTGTCAAAATGTGTTAATGATGTAATCACAAGTTGGCTGGAGTGAAGTTTCATAATTTGCATTTCACTATTTACTTACAACATAAATATGAAAGTTAGTGTCGGAGTTGCCCATATTTTTCAAAGAGATATGTGCTTCAGCTTCCATGTGAAGCATATGTGAGATGTCAGTGAAAACTTCATCGTTACTCATTATAAGGTTGAAACTCAATTCCCTTCAAACTTTTGGGTCTCCATGGAGCATCTTGTAATTAATTTTGCGGAGGAAGCACTATTAGACGGTCCAATTCAATACAGACGGATGTATCTGTTCGAAAACTAACGTATTTCTACATACACTATCACATTAGTTTACACCTATGCTAAAAGAATAGTTAGACAACTTTTCATGTTAGTTCATCTTTCCATTGGTACATGCACATAATTTTGAGGAAAAAATGTATGAGTAAGAGACACGTCAGGGCTTCCTTGATGAATACTTATATACACGAAGAACCAGCATATTTATCGGAGTTCTTCAGGTAACACAATTGTGCTATTGTGTGTTAAGTTACAAGGTCAAAATTCCGATATCCATGTTCAATCATCATGACAAAGGTTGAGGATTGTATTATATTAGTATATCACATTATCCAAAGAAGAGTCATGTTCGTAGATGAAGAATAACATGCTTCAACAGACTTTTCAGGACGAACTGACAAAGCTTTCCAATTGATTCCTCAATATGCCATTGGCAATGAGCCTATCGAGCTTGGAGATCTGAATCACACAGATAATGTGCATGAAGACGAACATGATGACGATGAGAAGGATTTAGAGGAAGTAGAAGAAGAGTATGACTTTTAAAAGGATGATGATGAGGAACATGTGTTCGATGATGAAGTTTGTAAGTGTAGTTAATTAATTAATTACTGTTTGAAAAATAACCGGCTTGACGAATTATTTTTTGGTTATTATTCCTCATTAAATGTTTTTACTAATCTTTTATTGCAACAACATAATATATCGTTATTTGCTCTTGTCTTAAAACAAATCCATTCTCATGCATCACATATATCACATATATGTCAAATAGTAGCCATCAGCAGGGCCGAGATAAGTGTGTCGATAGGTTTGTGTCATCTAGACGGGAACCCAAATCCTCCTATCATGCATAACCATAATCAAACACCCAGGTTCTAGGGTTTGGTTATGAACTGATGACTTTGCTCGAGCGGGGATACTTGATATATATTCACCCATGATAAGCTTATAAGGCACAAAGACCATTGGCTTCAATTTCTTTCATCATACACCATGGATGATACGATGGAGATATTGAAAGCTGAGCCTTTGTCGTAGCCTAACCAAGCTGCATATCTACGAGTGAATTTTTCGTTACAGTGTCATCCAATGTAAAGTCAATTTCTTTCGGTGATCACTATAAAGGTCAATGTTTTAAATATTTTGAGGCTAACTTGATTAAAAAGTAAGCGTCGGCCACCTTTATGTCTTTTTATATTGTGACACAACATTTTATCAATACATTTATTAAAAAATGTATCCTATATTTTAGGCTTTGTTAGGTTAAATGAAAATTTGAAGGAAAGTTTAAATAGTTTTCTTCTGACAAAGTTCTGAAAAAAGAAAATTAGATGGAAAATATGAAAAAAAATATGTTAAAACAAATATTATTTTTTGACATTTTTCTATTAATTTTCAATCTCTAACCAAACAAGAAAAAGTAAAATGAAATTCATATAAATTTTAACTTCTCTATCATTTTCCCTCATATTTTCCTTATAGGAGTCAAATGGTTATGGAGTTTTTTAGAAAAACAATAGTTCGATTTGTAATACCTATCTATCTTATTTATGGGATAATAACTAAACAATGCATTATGGTATTAGAAAATTACCTACATACTATTAGTGGAACAATATCAAACTATTGGATGACTTTCATATGTCATTCAAAATAAATAAAGATGAAAAAAATTCAAATTATCTAGATGTGTTCTTAAAGTTATGTCTGTTCAATGCATTTATTGAGTAGTGAACAATACAAATTATCTAATTTATTAGATGTAAAAGTGGAAACTATATATTCAACTTTCATCTGTACATTCATTAATCATAATTGGCATCACTCATCCTAAAATGTTAAAAGATTTTCCAATAGAGAAATATTAATATAAAATTTCATTTTCATATTCAATATAAAAAATAGTCAGTCAAGAAAATTGAAATCACTTTTCCTTTTATCCAGAAATCGTATATTTTTGGGTTTAGGGTAATAAATAATCTTGCCAATCTTTTTTTTCACCTATCTTAAAACATGTTTGCTTTATAACCCCCTTCAAAACTTCGCAACTTGTATAAAATGGTACCTTCTTCATATCCTTCTCAAGCCATCTGAAGGCTTTCTATTCAAACTCATCTTCAGTCAGGTTTGTCGCACACTTCTGCTAATGTAAGAACATATCTTTCGTTTACTTTGTTCAGATAACTTGACACATAGGTTAACCTTCTAATTTGTTGTTATTCTAATAGTACCAGATGGACAGGCAGCGACCATTCAATTTTTTGCCAAAGGAGCTTTTGATCAACATTGTATCGCGGTTGCCATTTAAAGATGCAGTGAGAACATCGGTTCTTGCAAAGAATTGGATCAATATCTGGCGAAATTCCACCAACATGGAGCTAAATCAGAGCTTTTTCAGAAACCCAAAGTCCCATTGGCATCCTGGTTCTATTGATTCAGCGCGATTTAAATTATTTTCAAATAAATTCATGACTTACTTTCTAGGCTCGGAACTGAATTCATTCACACTCAAGGTGAGTGCGATTGACAGGTCATTAAAACCCATGCTGAAGCGCGCTTTGCTCTTTGCCATCAAGCATAGGGTTAAGCATCTGACGCTAGACTTGCCTCAGCCATTATGGAACCAGCAACATCCATTAAATTTCGAAACCCTAGAAATTCTTGATTTACCAAACGAGTTTTATGATTATCTGACAAAGGTTGAGTCTCTTAAGTTATCCTCAGTCATTTCAATCAGCCTTTTCGGGTGCAGTCGCTTCACAGCGTTGCGAAGTGTGTCTTTACAATTGCTCAGGTTTTGGAAGGCCGAGCTGCGGCACTTGGTTGCTGAAGCCCCATTACTTGAAGACTTGAGACTACGTAAGTGTGTCTGCTATAAATTGAAGTTAGCATCAAATTCATTAAGGAACTTTGCAGTAGAGGAATGTGACATTGTGAAGGATACCGTTTCCATCACATCACCTAATCTTGAGTCTTTTGTGTTCTCTGGGAGAGCATGTAAGTTAGATCTAGAATCAGCTGCTAAGAATTTGAAGAGCGCTTCTATTCAGTTTGATTTCGAACGGCTGAAGCAGGACTTTGATGAGAACTTAGTCTGCTACCATTTAAAGAATTTCTGGTGCGTTAAGGATCTCACCATTTGTAGCTACATACTCCAGGTACACTTGCATCAACTTATCTCATATCTTGATTAGACACAAAAATAAATACTTTGACTCATCAGCATGCTTATTTTATTTTACCCTCTTTCAAACTTTGTATGTTTTTTAGTTGCTTCAGAGCGGAATGGGGGACTTCAATCATCATCATCAGCCTTTAGAACTCAAACATTTGACCATAAAGGCAGATAGTTTCAATAGGAGTGTGTTTCAGGGCTGCATCTTTTTTGTAAAATCATGTCCGGACATGGAGACTCTTACAATTAATATTTCAAGAGCAAGTGAAAGCCTCAGCGTAAGCAATTTTGATATAATTTATGATTCATCTCTGTTAATTAGTTGATACATACTGAAGTTGTTGATTGTCCAGGGTCGGCGTGCACCCTTAAACTTACAACCATACAGTTTGGAGACATTTGAGGATGACCACATAACCTGTCTTGTGCGGTCTTTGAAAGTTGTGAAATTGATAGGGTTCGACGGGTCCTGCTTGCAAGTTAAGTTTCTCAGCTACATATTGAAAAAAGGGAAATTACTCGAGAATATCATTTTGAAATCATCTACAGATGAAAGGAACATTAAGAAACTCCAATGTTCGGAGAAAGCCTCTCCAAATGTCCAAATATGCATTCAGATTTAGGATTTATTGTCATGCATGGAAGATGATATCCAAATGTCACACCGTGAATGTTTTTTGTTAGACTTTATTGTAAACTGTGCTTCTGATTTTTACTGAGAAAGTTTTTTCAATTTTTGAATAAAACAATTTGTTTGAGTGTAGTCCCTTGAGATAGTTTTTCTTGAAAATTTATGTATAGTTGTAAATAAAAACCAATCAGAATTTTTTTCAACATGAATGGTTTCTCAGCTCCCTTCATCCCCCCACCTGTAAATGCAATCGTAATAGTTTTAATATCAAAAAGACTGGGACAACCTCTACTACTAAGTATAGACCTATTTCATGTTGTAACATATTTTACAAGATCCGCACTGTGGTGTTACACAAATAGGCTTAAATTTGATTCGGGCCCTCCAATTGACCACTGGAAAGGGGCATTTGTTGAAGGGAGATGTATATCACAATATATATATACTTCTTCCTCACAACTTGCTACATGGTTACACAAGGAAAAATGATAACCTAGATGCACACTTACAATTGATTTGAGGAAAGCATGTGACTCCATATTTTGGACTTTTTGAAAAAATGGTTGTTACATCTAAAATTTTCTCTATGATTTGTTCAATGGATAATGACCCTTATATCATCTGCACATTTTCTATTAAATCAATAAGGATTTGTTTGAATTTTTCAAAGGAAAAAGGGCTACTGGACATGGTGACCCAATCACCATATCTTTTTGTTCTCATCATAGAGTTTTAATTTTGAAAAGGCTTTGAAAAAAATATTAATGGGTAAGACATATGACTTTAATTTCAGTCCTAAATAATAAATTTATTTTATGCAGATAATTTTATGATTTTTAAAAAAACTAATAAGAATTATATGTCATATATCGAAGAAGTTCTAAATCTTGCACATGCCACTGAATTGCAAGTAAATGGCCAAATCTCATATTTTTGTGGTTAGGTTAGCCAATGATATAAAAAAGAGGAACTAGTGTCTTTTATAGATTTTGCTGAAGGCCCCTACATATAATTAGGTAACTGAGAGTCCCTCTGTCAATAAAAAAATTGAATGTTACAGATTTTGGGTCTGTAATTGAGTCAATCACGTAACGAATAAATTTTTGGACAGTCAGATTCCTCTTATATGCAGGCAAATTTGTTTTGGTTAAAGGCCGTCCTAGATTATATGTCAAATTACTGAGCAAAATTTTTTATTTTTTCTAAGCCAATGGTCAGGAATATAGAGGAAAAGTGTAGATCTTTCTTGTGGCAAGGTAAATAGGGAAATCACATAAGCCTCCCATTTCATGAGACAAGTGATGTCATAAAAAAAGGAGGTGAGATATTTTGTACAGAAAACTTGGCACTTTTAGTTTCCAAATTTGGACATCGTATTAAAAAAAAGAGTCTGTGAGTTAAATGGTATCAAAATTATTACATAAAGGGTAGAAATATTTTTAGTACGTCGGTGAAGCCTTATGTGCCTTGGACTTTGAAGAAAATCATATCTTGTGTTCAAAGATGTAGAGGTATAGTATGGTATCTAAATCCCCAACTAAAATTTCTTTGGCAATAACAGGCGGTCAGTCTCTCTCATCCTTTGCTGCATCCAAATTCCTATTTGATGAGGACCATTTACCAAATTTCAAATATGAATCTCTATATGGGAATTCCTTATATAAGCCTAACAGCCTAAGCTAATTTCTTGCATGTCATGGATGGTTTGTCTTGGTAGGTTGAACATGAAAGAAAATAATAGCTAAATTTAGCAGTGTGGTAGCTATCACATGGCCACTGTGTAAATTACAAAGTGAAAAATTGAGTCATCTATTTTTTTATTGCCAGTTTGTTAAAGATATCTTAGAGGGTGTCTTTGACATCAATATTTCAGGGGCTCCATAGATGCTTTTTTGAAGTGTGTAAAATTATCTTTGCAGATTCAATGACCTTAGAGAGAATGTTGGGAAAATAGTTATAAATGTGTGCATTTACAACGTGTGGAAGGAAAGAGATTCCAGAATTTTATGTGGAGATAAAAACAACAGTAACCAAGTGAATTCTGAAGCCACCCATGAATTGAAGATAATTCTTGGGCATATTATAAAAGTGAAGATGAAAAAATAAAAAATATCATAGGCACAAAAACTTGGCATCAGCCTTGAATTCATACTGGAAAATGTTTCTGTGAGACTTTATCGTAGACAGTGTTTGGAGGTGACATCATGAATGTTTTTTTGAGCCCTTTATTGTGACACTGTTTTCAAGTTTTTTAAGTAAACAATTTGATAGAGTTTAAACCTTTGATATAGTTTTTCTGAAAAATATATAGATCTTAATTTTATAGATATTCCATCTCACTGTAGACAAGTTCTAATACCACTGAGACCACTGTTGCTTGACTGTGTTCATTTTTATGTTGTCAAGCACCTTACTATTGACTTAACTCAGTTTGGAGCCTGCAGTTCTTTACTTCACCAACCAACTAACCAAGCCCCTTACAGAAATGCCAAAATAAATTTAGGTCGGTTTTATTCAAGAATTTGGGTCGCACAAATGTGATCTTAAGGAAGATGTTGTTACAATAACAACACCAAATCTTAGGATATTTGTGTATTCAGGTAAATTCGGCGTGCCTGAACTTAATGGAGTTGTTGATAACCTGGGGGAGGCTTATACTGACTATGATCTGGAGAAGAGATTTGAGAACATTGCCGATAGCATCTATGAATAGTTCATGTATTTCAAAACGTCCGAGTTCTTCAAGTATGCTCTTTTTGTTATTCTTTAGGTACACAAATTTCTCTTATATAATTGAAGCATGCATTTAGATTTTTGGCTTAATTTATGCCCTCCGTTGATATCTTGGCATAAGATTCTTCCCCGTGGATTCAAGTACCGGTTCCAACCCTCTTCTTTAATTTGAAATTGTTGATTTACAAAACTCTTTTCAGCAACTAATGACTTTTATGGATTTTCCTTTTTCTTGAAAAGTTGTAAATTTATGGTTATGCTTAATTACGGTAGATATATTTGACAGACCACTTATAAAGGTACGTAATTAAATAAGGGTGACTTCTTTTACTCTAGACATGGTTATGGTAGACTCTTGTTCTCATATATTTGCATTGTCCCAGGATTATGAACCTCCTGCAGTGTTATACCCTAACACGTTCTGGAACAAAGGTCATCCAATAACCACATCATGTTTGCAAAATTCATTAAAAATGATGGAGGTCAAAGGCTTTAGCGGCGCAAGGCTTCAAGAACAATTTCTGCAATGCGTAATGTGCTTTGGGAAGACCTTAAAGAACATCACTCTGTGAAAGAGTGAGACAGACATAGAAGCAATGGAGGCTTATAGACATCTTTTGAATTTGATAAAACTATCTCTCTAGCTTCATATCTATGACAGACTATAGATTTCATCAAACTCATAATAGACAGTTCCAAAATGATGAAATTTGTATGACAACGGATTTAGTAAGGTTCTTTAACCTACAAGATAGCCTGAGTTATGATCGAACTTGTTGTTTTCGTACTTAGAATTTCATCTTCGGTAATTTTCACCACAAGGTCAGACAACTAGAGTATGAAGCCTACCGTTAGATATATCTTCAGTAATTTCATCTGGAGCTAGTAGAGATGTAGTTGGGAAGTTACATAATCGATCATTAAAACCGTTGAATGGGAGAGACGGACTGCAAATATGTAAATAATTTGCAAAGTTAAAAATATCATATGTATTTTTTAAATATATGATATTGTTTGTCGATACGTGCTTCATATAATTTGAGTCGTCCTACGTCGGGTGATTCTCGAAAGAGAGAGAGTCTTTTTCCCAAACACAGATAAACTTGGACGCTAAAAATTTCGGGAGACCTGTTAGAAACTCTTATGAATGTAATGAGAAATCTTTAGATAACAATTTGTCAAATGCAGTTTCTGCACGTCATAATGCTCCGCTTCGGAGAAGGCCATGGAGATTGGAGAATATTAAGTTGTTCCAAATAACAAGAGCAGAGCCCAGTGCTCATTGGATTTTTTTTGGAAACCTCAACCCTCTGTAACAGACACCCAAATAATCGCTCGTACATAGGAAATGTTCAGTCTTAAAATATCACGAGTACCTGGGTATCAAAATTTCTCTTTTGATACCAATTAAACTTAAAACCAATAATGGAAAGTGTTACGTTAGATCATTCCTCAGTTGCGGAGAAAGAGTAGGATTAAGCGGAGAAGACAATCTACCTTCAATTTATATAACATCTGGGTTAGATAAAAGTGTATCCTGTGAGTGGTTATTCATAGCTATTTACAAAATTCTGCAACACAAATATTACCCTCTACTGGAAGTCGATGATGGGCTCTCCAAGGGTGAGATTTCTCTCCACTTTCCACGGTAAATTAAAAAGTTTAGCCATTACAAACTTGAAGATCTTGTTCACATTGATGTTGTGGGTTGCGCTTGAAAAGAAAAGAGTGGCATTCATGGCTCTCGCATATGTCCTTGCCTGTCCAAATTAGGCCACAAGACATTCCAATCAAGAAGACTTAACCTCAACCAGGAGATAAACCATTAAAGCAGCTTTCAACAAAAGCGTATGCAACCACCACTTTTTACCCAACTAAGTAATCCAATGGTGACGGAGATGGTTAGATGCGTACTGAAAATCTAACCCATCAACACCCTTGTCGTTAATTCAATGAAAATTCTATAACTTCAAATTCAACCAATATGACTAAGCAGCGGTGAACAGTTTACTTTAGCTTCATCCGAGTGAGACACTTGTCCAAATTAGTGAGATAATCACGCTTAAGACTAAAATATTAGGATTCAATCAATCAAGATTTGACTTTGCTTCATCTACAAGAGTTGCTGGGGCCAAAACAATCAGAAGTCCAATTAATTTCTTACCTGTGTGATAATGGTCCACTGCAAATTTGGCGGAAGTTTCACAAATTCGTCGAATTTGGCCCCAATCAGGACTGGGATTGCTGTCTGTGTTCCAAATGACAAAAACCATAAATGAGAGAATAACCAAACTGAGTGAAAGGGTATTATCAAGTGACGAAGTAGTATTTGCCTATGGTTATATTACCTGATTGTATTTCCTTGCTTGCTTGTACCACCCGATTACGCTGCCAAAAATCCAATTAACAACAGCGGGTTAGGGAACCTGGAATCATTATCATATGATAGACATAATTTCACAGACCTTTGTAGGGTGCATCGACTGGTGAGGTCAAACATGAACATGATTGCCACTGCATCTTTACAAGCCATTGGAACTTGATCAAAAGCCCTACTGTCCCCTGCAATTCCACAAACCCACAACATTTGTCCTGATCAATGCTTCTAGTTAGGAACACGTCCTACCATGTATCAAACTTCAACATGTATGACCTGACAGTGACGGCTGAACATATGGAAATTTAATGGAATTTATGGCTCTCTGTGAAATGGACAATAATGTCAAATTCAATAGTACCTGCTACATCCCAAATTGTAAATGCAATTCTTGCTCCTTGAACTACCACGATTTTATCCACCAGGTTCAATCCCTCCATCTCCAGTCCCCTATTCTCTTGTTCATCTCCTACATACTTAATCTGATAGCGGAAATTCACGGATAAAAAATAGCCAAAATCGAAATGCAGAACGTCAGATTTGAAAAGCTGGGAAAAAACAATCAAGAAAAACCCAGTTGAAAGAATCAAGTTCCAAACAAATTCAGAATGCAGATGACCAAGACTCAAAGTTAAAAACTTCAGAGAAACCCAGTTCGAAGAATCGACTTCCAAATCGAGAAGTTAGCATACCAGAATAAACCCGGTTCTGAAGCATCAAATTTGAAATGAAGAACACCAAAAAGGTGCAAACTTTACTTACCACAAAGCTGGTCTTCCCAATCTGACAATCACCCAACAAACTAATCTTTAAGCTGACCAAATCCGAATCAGTCTCGTACCCGCCACAACTGAACGACGTGGTTCGGGGCCGAACCACGTCTCCGGCCTCCACCATCTCCGGCGACGGCGTCGAAGGACTACTCCGGTGTGATATCCGGTGATACTGATGTTTCCCAATCGAGCAGGCCAGCACCCTATTCCATATGAATCTGAAGAACCGAGGGAAAGCAGAGAACTTAGCGAGCAAGCTCCAGTTGATTTTGAGCTTGATGACCTTCCGGCAGAGGTGGGTCATTTTTCCGGCGGATTCAGCGATGAGAGACTTGGTTTTCTCGGCCATCGATGATGATGATGATGACTGTTTCGGCTTCGGTTGCCGATTCTCGCATGGTTGATTTTTAATGATGGCTATTTGTCTGATGACGCTGTTGTTGTCGAGCGTTTGTTTTTGCTGCGGGGAGTTTGAGATGGAATTTAAAATGGCTTTGTGTTGGGGACGGTTGACCGGTTTTTCATTCGATGTGGACGAATTAGTCCAAAAACACCGGCTCATCGGATTCTGTGACTGGGGGTAAAATAGTCATTCGGAGATTATAGGCTTGATAAAGTTGGATTGACGAAGGCATGTTTGTAACAATTATGTTGATCGGTCTTCATCATCGAATGGATGATGGCCTTATCATGTCACCAAGTTTCTAGATCGAGTTGGTGAGTATGTTTTCGTTACAAATGTATCAGGAAGAAGGACATTTGTACCAATAAAGTGCTGGCGCAGTGGCTAAAAGTGTTTTCGAGTTTTGGTGATATCGTAGCCGCTAAAAATGTTTACGAATTTTGGTGATATTGTATTCATGCTTGATACGCTGGAAATGTACGTGAACTAATAATTTTTTTTTACACATATTATTACTTCTTTCGTCTTCGTATAACAGTCATTTAAAGTTAAATTGAGTAGATTAATAAGATATTAATATTAGTAGTTAGGTAAATTTAATAGGTATGTGATTAATACTTTTATTTTAAACTTTGTGCAAAAGAAAACTTGATAGATTATTATTGATGAGAATTGATTATTTTTTATTTATTATGATAATGGAGTGATTAATGTTTGATTTTTAAGATAATTCTTGATATTAAATGTGAATTGAAAAATGTTAAATGAGAATTAAAAGTAAACAATAAATTTGATGAAGTAACAAGTAAAAGAAAATAGAGAAAATATATGAGTGAATTAATTTATTTTTAGGAGATTTCAAATCTGAACATTGAGACTAGTAAAAATTAATTTTAATTTTTACAGTTGAATTTGAATTAATTATGTAAATGATTTTGATTCTGTTGAAAAATATGAAAACCCTAACAATTATTTGGTGCGATGAGTTGGTGAGAATGAATCGGAAAAGCAAGCATCTTGTGAAACAAATAAAGATTGGAGGTTCGAGATAGAATATGATGAGTCATGGACTGTGCTGTTGTGAAGGGCATAGCAGATCGGTGAAGGAGATCTCGATGTTCCTGCGACAAACACGGTGATTAATGGGTGTCATTTTAAGGTTAATTAAGGTTGTATTGTTTAGCCACATTCCTAAAATTTGCTGTTATGAGAAACAACGCGAATTTGCTGTGTCCTAGGTTTTGTCCTCATATGAAAATTGTTGCTTAAAGTAGAGCCTACAGCCTAGTCTCGAAGTCTTGGAGATTCACTACGTTGGAATTACGTAAACGGTTTCGAAAACCGCTACGGGAACCATAAGTCGTGCACTGCAAGATGCATAGTGTTTTTCCGCTCGAAAAAAACTATATATATAAAAAAGAATGTCTGTAAGCGAAAAGAGAGATAAAACCATAGTGATTAGACTGGATTGAATCGGTCGGTTCGATCGGTTGGATCAGGAACCGAATTTAATATCAGTTCGGTTTGAAATTAATATTGGATTGCATAGAAAATCAGTAAAAAAACCGGAAAATATGTCAATTTATTATAAAATTAGAGAACCAGATCGGTTCGGTTGAACCGATTTATTATAATTAATGGCTAAACTTAATCTTAATTACATATTATGCATATATAAAACTTTATTTTATTAAATGGTTGGCGCTGGGTTTCAAGTCCGGCCCTTCTCTAACTTGGACGGATGCTCCAATCTACAGGCTATTTGTCTATCTTGTTGTATTTTAGAAAATTAGTAGATTAACTTTCATTTATTGTAATAATTTTATATAATTAGACCTGCAGTCGAATTGATTTGAACTACTGATTCAATCGAAAAAACTTTGACCAATTTAATTTTTAATCCGATTCTGATAACTTTAGATAAAAACACACCCGACACATTCAATTAAATCTCCGATGTTGGAGATAGAAGACCACCTTGGTCGCAAGTGTTAGGTAGTGTTTGAGAGGTTAAATATAACCTCTAACGATTAATTAGATAGATGAGAATTAATTGAAAGATTAATAGGATGATTATGAGAAATTTTATATTAATAATTAATTATAATACATGTAACTTAACGTTTGATGACACCAAATTCGAGGGAATAAATTAGTTGTTAATGTAGTAATGTAAAGTGGAGTTGATGACATGTGATTGGTGGATGTATATCAAGGAGGAATAATAAGCCTCCACCTTTGGAATAAAGTAGTAAAAAGCAGGCCTCACCCATCAGCGTCATGATGGGTCTGTGAAGGAGCATAACGTAGCCAATTTCAACCCCCACCCAGGTCACAACTTTTCTTATCTAGCCAATTCAAGATTCACATACATTTCAATTCCTTAGTTTTTGTTGGACCTCAAACCTGCACACAGACGATAACCATGAACCTACTACCTTTAATCGGATG
The DNA here is from genome assembly GCA_002312845.1 of Kalanchoe fedtschenkoi. Classification (NCBI taxonomy): domain Eukaryota; kingdom Viridiplantae; phylum Streptophyta; class Magnoliopsida; order Saxifragales; family Crassulaceae; genus Kalanchoe; species Kalanchoe fedtschenkoi. The sequence continues at coordinate 1,240,322 of NQLW01000079.1, forward strand.
CCTACATTTGGTGGGTGATCGTATAGCTGCAGAATGCAGACTTGCAGAGCAGTGCAGTGTCATATCTCTATGATCAGTATAGTACAAAATATTGAAAAAGATCGAAGTGATAAGTCAGCTAGCTAGAAGCCAGTGATTGATGGCACCACCTAACTCATTAATGTAATATAACTGCCTTTTGTACTGACAATTTTCATGAAGAAAAAGTAAGAGCTCTCACGTAAGAAAAACTATAATATTATTAAAATTCTAGGTAGAAATCTCACTCCATTATCAAGATTTGAACGTATGATCTTTGAAATAGAAAATCAATACCTAAACTAGTAGATCACCACCTCAATGAGAATTATAATATATTAGAAAAGATATCCGTCGATCCGATGAATTCGGTTCAGTTCGTGAAAAATTAAAAGTCGAATCAAATTATTAGTTATCGGTTTTTTAAAATTTGAAACCGTAATCAAACCATTAACATTTCAAACCGGACCGGACGGACCCGTTTCAAACCAAATAATTTTTTAACATTTCAAAACAAACTGAACCAATCGATTTTAAATCGAACCGAACCGACCGGTTTGGAACTGAACCAAACCGGTTCAGGAGGGAGGGAGACAGACGCCAGAATATTATTATATTAGATATTTAATAATTTTATCAGTTTTAAAAAAATTTAAATATTAGTTATTCCCATTTATAACTCCTGTTTTGATATATATGTAGCTTAAGATTAAATTAATTAGATTAAAAAATATTAATGTTAGTGATTGGACGATTTTAATAGGTAAAAATTTAATGTATATTTTAATTTTTTGCGTAAAAGGTAGAATTGATGGATTATTACTGGTGCAAAATTACCTTTTTATTGATTATGATAGTAATCATTAATGTTTGATTCTTTATGATATTTGTAGATATTAAATATTTATTAAAAAGTTAGGTGACAAAAAAAATTTAACAAAAAAAATTCAGTTAAATAACATGTAAAAAAATGACAGAAAGAGTAAGTTATAACAAAAATCATTTTGTATCAATATAAATCATTTCCTTCTACATATAGATTACTGTATGC
>NQLW01000079.1:1241496-1257406 GCA_002312845.1 Kalanchoe fedtschenkoi
GGGGGGGGCAAAGGGGGCAGCCGCCCCCCGAATTCCACCTAAAATTCTTTTGACCAAGGTATATAAAAAAAATTATATATAAAATAAATAAATTTATAAATTCGTATTCCTCAAAAATCTATAAATTAGTAAAAGAATCTATACAAAAAATCTGGTAAATTAAATACAAAACGAAATCTCAAAATGACAAGTAAATCTGTTTCATAATAAATAAAAAATGAATCTCATATAATTAATAAAGAATAATAAACAAACTCAAAAAAGGAAACCATATAATTAATACATTGTTGTTTCATGTAAATAATTATTGGTCCAAAATTATTCACAATGATTCTCAACTTAAAGTGGTTCTCAACGGATCACTCATATATATATATATATAGAGAGAGAGATTAATTGATATGTTATGATAATATTTTAATAAAGTCAAAAATAAAATGATTAAAAATTACGAAATATGGGTCCGGCTGAGTCTGTTAGAAAGAAAGTAAATGTCAGAAACTTAAAAGTTAGTTGAGACGAAATATTACGAGATGATAATATTTGAAAATAAAATAATTAGAAAGATAATGATAATTAAAAGACATTTTAAAATAGAGTACTATTGAGATATAGATATTTTTTTAAAAAAATAGATAATTAGGAAGATTATAATAATAATTAATAGGAAAACATAATTTTTAAATAATATGAAGGCATCAATTTCTATTTTCAATAGAAATATAGATAGACGATAAAAAAATCTAAACAAAACATAAATTCAAATGAAAACTGAATTAATAAGTTAGGATCTATTGAAAATAATAATAATGAATAATGATAATTATCTAAAATTGTATGCATGATGCCTCGTAGGGGAGAGCATCGGTCGGTTAACCGAACTGAATTACAGTTCGGTTAACCAAATGTACCGAATTATAAAAGTTTCGATCGATAAACGAACTAAATTATATGGTTAACCGATATTTCGGTTAATTTGGTTATCGGTTAAATATCCCATTAACCGAAATTAACCTAATTAATCAAACAAAATGAATTATAAAATTCATATATTTATATATAAAAATTATTTTTATTTAACAAAATTATTTTTTGGTTAATTCGATTAACCGAATTAATCGAACTCAGAAATTTCTCTTCCATTATCCGAACCGAATTAGCCAAATATTTTTCGATTTTTGACCGAATCAATTGATTCACCGAGTTAACCGAACCGAATTAATTCAATTAAGCCTTATCAATTCGGTGAATTGATTTTCATCGAACAATACTCTCCCCCAATGCCTCGTGTGTTGATGTCTGCTTCCATTTTTAATTGGAAAGGGCAAAATCCAGCATTAAGGTTTGGTCCCTCGAAACTAAATGCTAGTATCTTAGTCCACTTGTTTGATTTTTATTTATTTATTGATGGTGTAGCCCAGCTGGCATGATTTTTAAATATTCCAACATGATATAAGTATACATTTAATAATGTGTTTGACACCTTACATTAATTAAGCAGTTCAAAAGAAAACACTAATCATGGCAGCACGAGGTGTTTAGGCAACAATGCGAAGTAGATTTAGAGCCACAACTTTGTTCAACAAAGGATTAACTAACTAGTTGGTTTGTTATTTCCATAATAAACCAACGTGTTTAAGATTAAGTACACTAGACAATATAATAGACTTAATATAAGAGTGTGTTTAAAATTTGGTGAAAAAAAAAATTTGCGGGAAAGTGGTTTTTCCTTTTTATTTTGATGTATACTTCATTCAATTCTAAATAATATATTTCCCATTCGTTAATCTAAAAAATAGAAGACCCTAACTCCTAGTCAAACTTTCAAATCATTGGTGATTACCATACATAAATGGATTAATGCAATTCCAGGACTGTCTCAAAAGTAAAATATGAGGTTTAAATTTTAAATAAATTATATTATATTTTTTGTTTATTTAATATTGTGAATTACATATAAAATAGCTAAAAGACGGTTGCCGGCCACTCAATTGGGCTTGAACATATAGGTTCGTATAACTAAAAGAACATGATATATGGGTTGGAATAGGAGTGTAAATAAAAATCGATAAATCAAATTAAATCGATCGAACCGATAGATTCGTGTTGATTTGAAATGTTAGTGGTTCGATTACGGTTTCAAATTTTGAAAAACCATTGACTGATGGTTTGGTGATTTTTAATTTTGTTCAAACCGAACCGATCCAAACCAAACAAAATTAGGATTTTATATAAAAATTCTCCAATGTAGTAGTTAAATTAGTCAATAAAGTTCATCCAACAAATTAACCAAACCGAATCGAACCATGTGGTAGGGTTTGGTTTCTTAAAACTAGCGGTTCGGTCGGTTTCAAATTTTTCAAACCAATTACCAACTATTTGATTTGATTTGATTTTTTTATTAAAAATCGAATCGAACCGAATTGTTACACCCCTAGGTTGGATTGTTTGATTCTGGTCTCTAGCATCAATTTATATGGATTTTTTTTGGCAAAGTGGTGCCTATATGAGGGTTATGTGTATTTAGATGTTTTTTTAGGCAGTAGTCAGGGGTCGCATATCTCTGTCACCTTGATAGTGATGGTTTTACTCACTGCGGATTAATTCACGCACACATCCAGCGTATCAAAGCGTAAATATGGTACCACTGAGGCTTCGAACCTAAAACATTAAGTGTATTTAGGTGTGTTACTCATTATATTGAAATTTATTCTTTCTTTGTAAATATTTATGAATAAATTGTTGTATATGAAACTTTAATGTTTTAAAGTAGAATGAGTAAGAATTTTAATGCAAGGCAGCACCAAATTTGCTCACCAATAAAGGCGGGCTATGATTTGTGCTACATATTGTGTGTTTGATTAAATTTTCGTTATTACTAGATTTGATAACCAACTGTAGCTTAATGTTTGGTTTAAAAGTTAATTGGTTTGTCCTGCATGTTATGTGTTTGATTAAATTGATGATAGATTGTGTTTGGTAATGTCAGTTGAGCACTTTATTTAGGTTTATGTTAGATTGCTCTTCATAAATTTGAGGTTGAGAGTTGTAAATTTCATTGTGCCTCTCGCTAGTCCACACTACTTATTACTTTTCCTAATCTTTCTCGAACTTAAATAGTAAAGTGTTCCAAATATATTTATTTATACAAAAATATAATATTTATGTGAAATAAAGAAATGCGGTGTAATGAGATGCATGGAAATAATACAATTATTGAGCTCCTTCATGAAATGATAGTCCAAGTATTGTACCATCTAATTTTGTTAGCTTCATTTTTTTATTGACATATTGGTATGTAGAGATAGAAAAAGGAGGTGATTTTATTTTCAGTAACCAGATTTAATTACTAGTGTGGAAGAGTCAGTCAATATATTTTAAGATAATTTGTTTATTTTGATAAATGAGACTTCATTAATTGGATGATGACTTGTTGTATGTGCTATAAAATGAAAGTATTGGACTTAGATCAACATTGGATGTATGATTACAATAAAATGGTCGGAAATGATTACAATCTTAAATTTATAGGTGGAGTTGAGGAGTTTGATAAATTTGACAGAACAAGAGGAGTGGTGATCAAGTGTTGACATATGAGATGTCGTTCCCGACATTCTAGGATTAAACATAAATTTTTTGTGGACCTAGGATTAAATATAAACTTTTGCGGACTATGTACAGAGTCACTTGTTAACTAAAGAGTTAAGGACAATTTATTAAATTGGACCTCCCATGGAAAAGACGTGATTCCGTCGTACATTAAATTTCTGCAGATGCATTGTCGGTTGAGCAATAATTTATTCCTAGTGACCCTAGTTCATCTACATGACTCAAACCTCAAAATTCGATTGGGGATGATATCTCTGAAAAAGTATTTGACGTAGTTGAAGGGACTCATAATTTACGTTGTGGTTCATCAGAAGCTTTATATCCTAGATATAATTTTCATACTTAATTGGATGCTCATATTTGGGTGATGAGTGTTAAAACAAGTGAGCACATTACATTAGTAGTTGATTTACTTTTAAAAGATTTTTTCTTTCTGTCCGAAAGAAGCGTTCATAGATCAGCCTGAACGTGGCTAAAAAATCAACGTAAATGCCTTCCCACAATTGGCCAAAAATTTGCTGAAAAAAATGGTCGTAAATGGCCAAAAGTTAATCGAAAACTTAAGATTTTTGGAGACATCGTTTCGGTCCTCTGAGTTTGGCTTGAAATCTTGTCGAAAAGCGAGCGAAACTTATTTTTGATCATTTTTATAGCCTGAAAAAATCTTTTTTGTAGTTGAATCAAATTTAATTAACCCTAAATGACATCCTGAATCAAGTGAAAGTTTTTTTGCACTGTTTTAGACAAATCTCGATGGGTTAGACTGTAAGTGAGAAAGTTGCAGTAATTCAGGACACTTTTTATTATTTTTCTTATCATCCATATTTTAACACTGAGTGTTTTTTTTTAACAATTATCAATAAATGTCACAAACATAAAGTAACCCGTTAACCAGATCTTCTCAAAATGGTCGAGATATGTACATACTCTAAATAATCGGACTTTTTAGAAGAATGTCTAATGTTTCCTTCAGAAGGACAATAAGAACTATGGTTATTAAGTCGTCGACAAGGCAAACATTAATCGTCCCGGCAGTTTTCCGACCGCTAGTCATCCAACGCTAGGAGTTTTTCAAATTGGTGAACAACTCAGTCAAATTGATGCGCCAATTGAAATAATTTTCTATTGAAATTGAATTATATCGTTCATCAAACTAGATTTCTCACGTAAGAATTCAATTGGACGATACCGAAACTCATTGAGCGGCATTGGAACAACTAGCGGAGTCAACTGATCTCGATGAGGGTTTCAATGGAGAAGAAAGGGAGTTAAACTTTTATTACACTTAGGTCACTAAAGTATAAAAGTTACAATTTGACCCCAAAGTTATAAAATAAATTAACCTCAAATAGAAAGAAAAAAAACCCTAAATTTAGTCTTAACTAACTAAGATACTAGTGAAAACAATTTATCAATTTAGGAAGACTAATTTTCCGTCATATTGACTAATCGTCCTGACAATACTTTAGAATCAGAATTCGCTGTGACATCGTGATAATTATAGTAAAAATAATAATTTTTTATTAAAGCATGTATTTGTTCATATTATCGCGAATGAAGGTTTTTTAAATAGACAATATCTATTCATTCATCACTGAGATGATTGAGTCTATTGAGCCACAGTTCATATAAATGGTCTCTAGTCTCTCTATCTTATGATGGGTGTTTTCAAAGAAATACCTCTTTCTAATTTGTTTACCTTCAGCCACTACCAGTGACCCTCTTGTGAGCATCCATATGAATTGTAGCCTGTAGGACGCAATCTGCAACCCTGAGGAAACTCCATCTACATTGGGCAAGTGCAACACATCTTTGAGCATCCAATCAATACTAGTGCTTGTTGTAAAGCATATGTCTTCCTTTCCCACAACTTTCAGTGGCTTTTCGTAATGGGAAGTCACCTGGAGTCTAGTTCGTGAATAAGGACCTATCACATGACAATGGTTGAAGGCGAAGAAGCTCCACTGCCAACACATTTAGTGGTCTTCTTGCAGCTGTCATTGAGCCTATAGCCGAATAATCTCCCATGCAGGAGTTGCCGTCTGGGTTCTTTTTCTTTTCATTTCTGCTGGCGGCATCATCAGTGTTCTTCTGAACATCCAGAGACACGGACCCTTCAGTACGTAAACTACCCGTTGTAGAGATAATAAGATGGGCTAGATAATGAGTCAGCTAGGCGAAGAATTCTAGAATCAAGCCATCTGATATCCAGCCTCTAAAATAACAAGCTTTGCCGATGATCTTTATGATCGATCATACACCAATCGATCCAACCTTCAGTATGATCGATCATACACCACATCAGTAAATGTTTAAGAACTTAATGCTTATGGATCTGTATGTGTACTTGGTTGGATGTGAAAAGTACCATGTCCAGAGAATCTGAAATCATTCCATCAAATGAGGAAGAAAACATACAAAAAGGAGTCCCAAGTTGTCCCCAACATACCATTTCGTTGTCCTTGATCCTTTCTTGTATTTTAATATAAAGAAGAGCACAGGAGTCAACCATTAGTATCACAGTCGGATACAGTCAGCTCTAAAACTGAAGCTTTCACTCTGACATAGGAGGTCAAATGGGTACTTACCCAATGGTCTCGGAGAGCTTGGCGAATCCTAGTTTCTTTAGTCGGTTGGCTACTGGATTCATCCATGATTTATGAGGATCGCCACATTTTACGTCCACGATATCTACGAGATGAGGCCCTTTTTTGATACTGTTTTCCCTGCTAGGAGTTCTATCCAGAGAAATGTTGTCAGAACCAAGCATGGGGACTTGACGGCTGCTGCCAGTGTAGCCTTTGGATCGCTTTGGAGCTTCAGGGCTTGGACTGTTTACCTTTTTGCCATTGCCGCTGCTGCTTGCTTCATCCAATGATCTTCTTGCTTGCAGTCTTCTAGGAGTTGCACCACAGGGAACTGAGACAGGCGCTGTTTGCAGTCTGCTTCTAGAAACTGATTGTGTTTGAGGTGTTGACTTTGCAGATTCCAGTTCCCTAGTCATCAGATTACCAATAGTCCCCACGGCTCCCACCTTGATGGATCCTCCACCTCCTTTGATATTCTCTAAAGTTTGAGCCATGCTTGCGATATTAGTCAAACTTCTGAATATGTATCCTTATGAGTTGAATTTACGCTCTGCTCAACGTATGGCCAAATTGGCTACTGATTCAATAGAAGACAGAAGATGGTTGTCAGAAAGAGCAATTTCTCCCTTCGGAGCACAAGGTTTGCACCACTCGTAAGCTCAAAGAAATATAACATCATATACCTTACGCTTGTGGTCTCCGAGAAGATGCACTCGAGAAGACATTCAATACACTAAAATTGGATTAAGTACCACAAGAAGCACTCAAATTAATCAAACCAAAGACGAGCTCAGTACCATAAGAAGCACTCAATGTGCTTGTAGGAAGCCATTCAACTTTAGAACCCACAGCTGAGTGCTGATCTCACTCAGCAAACTATGGCTTTAAACATCAACAACTCACAAACACAATCATTTCCATACAGAAGATTCACCCACCAAAGCTCAGATAAAAAGCTCATATAAAACCCATAACACCACCAGCCGACGCATAAAAAAGGGTCAGTCCAATCATCAACCCCATCATTCTCCACAGATCTAACTCAACCACAAAACACAACCTCAAAAAGCCACCATCCACTAATCACACACCTACTCCACAACCCAAAACCCTCTTATCACCGAAACAAGAATAGATCGGGTTGAGAGACGTACGGTACATACCCAGTTGTAGCACATGGTTGAAGCTCTGCAGGGGATCGGAGCAGTAAGGTTGGAGCTCGACCCAGAAACAATGCGCCACCACCGGATGATGGGAGCCAATCAAGATTCAGACAAACACCCAGACATGAAAACCCTTTTTCCAGATTTTGCTGAATTTTGAATTGGCCAGGAGCGTCGCGGATAAAGTATGAGATAAAGATGTGACCTTTAACGATGTTCGAATGAATGCCCTGCCTGCCAGATCTTCTCCATTAAATTTTCCCCTCAATTTTAAATAAATAAAATTCAATTTTTAACAATTGATTAGCCATCTCATTACCGTTAACCACATTTTTCAATGAATAAATTGCTAATTAATCCGGACAAATTATAATTAGTTTAAATGAACCAAATTACTTGCTTCCACGTCACTACGGAAATTATAATTTTTTTTTTCAATTTTCGAATTTTCATTTCATCTTCCTCCACAGCAGATCTGATCTCTCCATCTATCGACCCACGCAGAGCCCGTAAAGCTTCAATCGTCACCCGTTAATGGCAGCTTGTTCGGAAATCAGACACGACGCACAAACCCTAACAATCTGATTTACGATCTGTCTGCATTCCGTGGCGTTTTGCTTGCTGAAATCGATTTCGTTGATTCCGGAAAACATGACGTCTTCGCAAACATCCAAACCGTCAGCCAAACCCTCAAAACCCCAGCCCAACACGACCAATACGCCGACGAGGTCCCCGTCGCTATCCGCGCACCTCGCCATGATCGAGCTGAAGCAACGCATCCTCACTTCGATTTCCAAGCTCTCCGACAGGGACACGCACCAGATCGCCGTGGAGGATTTGGAGAAAATCGCGCAGGCCCTGACTCCCGACGGCATTCCGATGCTCCTCAACTGCTTGTACGAGTCGCTGAACGATCCCAAGCCAGCGGTGAAGAAGGAGTCGCTGAGATTGCTGGCCTTCTTGTGCTCCGTTCACGGAGATTTGACCCACACGCATTTGACCAAGATTATTTCGCACATTGTGAAGAGGCTCAAGGATGCCGACACGGCGGTGAAGGATGCTTGTAGAGACGCGATTGGATCGCTCTCGGCTCAGTATATGAAGGGCTCTGGTGGAGACCAACACAATGGCGGGGCTGGTGGTTGGGTCGTAGGGCTGTTTGCTAAGCCATTGTTTGAGGCGATGAGTGAGCAGAACAAAGGAGTGCAGGCTGGCGCAGCCTTGTGTATGGCTAGGATGATTGAGTCTGCAGCTGACCCTCCTGTTTCGGCTTTTCAGAAGTTGTGTCCTAGGATTTGTAAGTTCTTACATAGTCAGAATTTCTTGGCGAAATCAGCACTGCTTCCTGTGGTTGCAAGCTTGTCGCAGGTTTGTTGGTGCCACTTTTGTTAAGCTTATTTTTAGTGTAGGTGCTTGTTTTGGGACTAGCTCTCATGCTTCATGGCATAGCTGAGATATGACAAATGCAAGTGATGCTAAATATCCATTATTTGTTATGCGAAGAAGTTCTATTAGGAAAAATGTTACGCCATGACATGAGTAACCTTTGGGACGATGATAGAGTTAGTTCAGATATTTGATTGCTGATAGTGCTTTTTATTGCAGTATGTTATATAAAAGAAATGAAACATTTGTTTGAAGGAGTGCAATTTCTGTCAGGTTGGAGCACTTGCGCCTCAAAGTTTGGAGTCCTTATTGCCAAGTATCCATGAATGTTTAGGAAGTCCAGATTGGGCAACTCGTAAGGCAGCAGCTGATGCCTTGACTGCTATAGGACAGCACTCAAGCCACCTTATAACTGATGGAGGAGAGGTCACATTGACTGTGTTGGAGTCATGTCGCTTTGATAAGGTATTTTCTGCATCCCATTCAATCACTAAGAGATTTGTGGGACGATCCTCAGTGGCTCCCTTTACATGACTTCTTAATCTGTATGGGCTTTCAGTGTCTTGCTATTTAGTGTTATATGCATAGTTTGAGATAGCCTTGCTTCTTTTAAAGCATCTGGGTCTTCTGCAATTTTCTTGAGACTAAACAACTTTATCTATTTCCGTATGGATGACTTTTATTCAACCACACAAGAAAAAAAAATTGTTGAATGTACCTTTTGTTCATTATATCTCAGATAAAGCCTGTTAGAGATAGCATGACAGAAGCTCTGCAGCAGTGGAAGAAGATAGCAGGTAAAGGAGATGGAGGGCCAGATGAACAGAAAACATCATGTGCTAGTAAGTCATTAATTATTACATATCCTTCCAGTCATTGCCGTTTCAGTTAGTTTGCTGGATCTCTTAATTTTTTTAATGAATTTTCAGATTCCAAACCAGCGGAGGATAGTGCTAACATTACACAGACCGGTGAGAGACTATCAGAAACAGCTGGGAAGGATTTTTCAAATGGTTCTTCCCCTACATCTGATTCTAAGGCCAAAGCAGCTAGTATTCTAGACATGCTGAAGAAAAAGCCACCTGCTTTATCTGATAAAGAGATAAACCCAGATTTTTTTCAGAAACTTGAAACCAGGGTCACAGATGATTTACCAATAGAGGTTATTGTCCCCCAGCGCCTCCAAAATACCTTAAGCAACGAGGAAGAAGCAAATCCTAGCGATACAGATTCGAGGAGGAAATCAAATCGCACGAGCTCTGTACAGCCAGATGATGTCAATATTTCTGCCAACATCAGGTACCGCAGCACTGAGAGAGGTAGCACTCAGTTTTCTAGACAACGAGATAATAGTGACAGTACTTTTGACAAGATAGATATAAGTCAGAGGGATTCATCTGCCAGGCTTGTTGGATCAAAATCTGAAGGCGAGTCAGAGAGTTCCTTTATGAATAACAAAGGAAATTGGTTAGCCATTCAGAGGCAGTTGCTCCAGTTAGAGAGGCAGCAATCCCACCTCATGAACATGTTGCAGGTCAGTTCATTTATCTAGTTTTACTACTGGATTCCTGTTGTATTTTTTTTTCTTCTGTTGTTTACTTTTAGTCAAGCAAGCTTCAATGTGTGGCAGGAATTTATGGGAGGTTCACATAATAACATGGTAACTTTGGAAAATCGGGTGCGGGGTCTGGAGAGAATAGTTGAAGACATGGCACATGATTTATCAATGTCATCAGGGCGAAGAACCAACAGTTATTTGGGAGGATATGAGGGAAGCTCCAACAGACTTGGAGGAAAGTACAGTGGGTTTTCTGAGTACTCAAGTTCCAAATTTGGAAGGGCAGGTGATGGGAGAATGCCTTATGGAGACAGGTTTGCTCCATTGGGACGTGGATCTTCATGGAGATCTGAGGCGTCTGAGCCGTGGGATTTTACCCCATACGGTAATTCAAGAAATGGACAAATACACTCTAGAAGAACTGGTGCAAGTTCAATGGATGTGAGGTCTTCCAAATCTGCCCACAACAGTGATCAAGTAAACAATAGGAGGGCATGGGAGAAAGGAACTGGACCTTTTAGGCTAGGTGAGGGTCCGTCTGCAAGAAGTGTCTGGCAAGCTTCAAAAGATGAAGCTACATTAGAAGCAATCCGTGTGGCAGGAGAAGATAATGGATCGGTCCGCACTGCAAGGGTTGCCATACCAGAGTTGACTGCAGAAGCTATGGGAGATGAGAATGGTGTCCAAGAGAGGGATCCTATATGGACTAATTGGACAAATGCAATGGATGCTCTTCATGTGGGTGATTTCGACTCAGCTTTCGCAGAAGTGTTGTCAACCGGAGATGATCAGTTGTTGGTGAAGCTGATGGACAGAACAGGGCCTGTAATTGATCAACTGACAAACGAGGTAGCATGTGAGGTTTTGCATGCTGTGGGACAGTACCTGCTTGAGCATAACTTATTGGACATTTGCTTGGCTTGGACTCAACAGGTAAAAGTTTTCTTAGCAATTTCACTTTTTGAATATAATTATTAGTTGCAGGTCATGTTGATATATAATTAGAGGATGAGAGATTGGCCGCTCCGATCAAGCAACTGCACAGATGCTTTTTATATGAATGTCAAAATTAGTCCTTCACATTTTTAGGCAATGTTCTGAGGGTATATAATGCAATTTCTAAGGGGATTTTCAAATGATTGGTGTGTGGTTGTTTGTAGTATATCACGAGCTTCGTGTAATTTTTTTATTTTAAGTGTCGTATAACCATTATAGAAGTAGTTTGAGCCAAACACTGGTATACACATATAAGAACTGTTGTTACTGGCCATATATGATTTAATGTTGGCACTATTTCTTTTTCCTCACCTTTTTCTTATTCATCTGCTTCAGCTAGTGGAAATCATACTGGATCATGGACCAGATTCAGTCCCTGTCCCCTTGGAAGTGAAAAGGGAGCTTCTGTTGAACTTGTATGATGTCTCTTCAACGATAGAGCTACCAGAGGACTGGGAGGGAGCTGCTCCAGAACAGCTGATGGAGCAACTTGCATCAGCCTGGGAGATTGATCTCCAACAATTCGACAAATAACTGAGGTCACTCATAACTCCTCAGCATATCTGGGTTTGTGAAAATGGGGGATTGGTGTCAGTGAACAACCTGCAAACAATAGGAAATGGTATTTTTTAGGCTACTCAGAAGAGTGGCTGCTAGGTATGAATCTGTGAAATATCCTGTCAGGGGTTACAGGATCATGTCATGGTTGCTGATTTTGTGTTGATGTGTATATTTGTGGATGTAGATGGCTTTGTCTTCTAACATATAATCAGTGGATTTATAATTTTTTATCCAAAATTTGAGGTGAGATCCAGTACAAGCCTATTCTAAGCTAAACGCTACAGATTTGTCGTTGCCAAAATTGCACTTTTTACAGTAGCAACACCTTACAAGAGTTGTTGTCAAAAAGTAAAACAGTAAAGAAAACATAAGATTTAATTAGAGTTTTGGCAGTGTGCCTACGTTATCGGGAACAATAAAATGATTGTATTATTCGGTCTGTCATCTCAATCGGTTAGGTTACTGACATATATAATTGTAACCTTAGGTACAGATTTACTTAATCACCTCTGTACCGTACAACAGACATTCATCAACACAACCCCAAGTCTACTTAATTCTAGCCCGTAACTACTAGTTTTACTGTCATGATCCACTGAGATTCATCCGTATATCACTCTCTGCTTCACTCCGACATGAGCCTTTTTATCAATATATGAGTTATGCTCAACAAGTAATTTGTTAATCATCATTTGACAATTTCTTTGCAACCTTAAAATTTAAAAACTTTAGGTTTTTACTTGCATGAAATTAATGGTCATAATTAATGACAAAAAATACTTTGAAGTTTTTACTTCACAAAAATCTATGTTCTTTTGTGCTTTTTTTCCGTTTTGCTTATACTTCTATTTTCATGGACTTGTATGTGTTTTTTTTAATCTCGATGGACCTAACCTTTCAGGGTGGGAGAAACTTTGGAAAAAGACGCAACACACTGCCCGCGTGAATGCGCCCCCGATTATTTCATGAGTTCTTCTGTCAAATTGGCTGATGCAGGGAATTGAACCTGAGGCCCGCATGATTTTTTGTCATGACTCCTTGCCAACTGGCTCTCCAAGTCCAGATTGGACTTTTTTGAGTTTTTATTTATTTAAACTTTATGATTTTTCAGATGCTTTAATTGGTATTTAATTCTTTGAAATACTATATTTTGTGTTTCAAGTTTATTCTTAAATGTTGAATTGGAATTGAAAACCCACGAAGGATGAAACCCAAACAAATAGGTCAAGTCGAAAACTTGTAAAGAAAAAGCAATTTGTTAATTTTCATTTGACCAAGCATAGGGTTCGCAGATACGAAACACACATTCAAACAGATTCAAAAAAAAGCCGCAATTGCACCAGAAGTAGGTGGTGGCCACAAGATCCCCTTAAATTTGTTGGAAAATAAAATATGTGACCTGGTCCTTAAGGCTCTGGTCTTGAGTTTAGAGGGGAGGGAAATGAAATGAGAGGAAAGGGAACAAGAGGAATGAGTGTTGTGAGTTTATAAAAGATTTGAAAGGATAAGAGAAGAAAATAAAAAAATTGACTAAAATATTCTTACATAATATTTTTTATGTTAATAAACAATCTTTTAATGAAGGACAAAATTACCATTTTGCCCTTCTACATCCCTTCCCCTCCAAATCCGTCCGATTTGGGCGGACAAGAAATGGGGTTTTAAGCCACCCCTCCCCCTCCAAATCACTCCTAGGAACAGCCTATTTTTAATTTTTCACATCCCTTTCTTTCCCTTTTCCTCCTAAATCTGACTCAGAAACACTACCTAAACATGGCCGAAAAATGCCCATTTTGCTGAAATCATATATAGAGTGCAATGTGGCTATAAATTCTTCAAAATTTACGATCGGGACGCGGCCTGAAAATGTCCGGCCATAGTTAATCAGCTGCAGAGCTGCCACAAATGAGATCTCTGACCGTTTCTGTAAAAATCAAAACATTTTTTGTACTGTAATATGCCTTAGAAAAGCCTCATCTTAAATATAAACCAGTAGGAAATGCAGACAAAGAAAATCATTTGAAGAGAAAGTATACATACAATTGTATCCATTGATGCAACAACAACACCTGGGCAGATCAAAAAATGGAGTAAACAAATAATTCCATACAAATGTGGGACCAAAGTGCCTCCAGGAGAACTATCACAGCACCCCTCTTGATTCAAAGTCATGGCCTTTTTCCCCTTCTACAGCCGTGTGAAGTGCTAAACAGCCAGCCAGTGCAAGGAGCTTGAAATTTAGGCCAGTCATTCATTAGGATCGCAAAACTGGTGCTGGGAAATAAAAATATGGTGGCCAATGAAAAATTCCAGAGTTGGAGCAGAATAAATGCACAAACCATGTTGATAGCATACATAATGTACAAGACAGCGCCGCTAGAGGTGTTGTTATCTCATTTCTCTTCATCTCCAACTTCCGTTGGCATACAACTTACTGCAACCTCTTCTTCCTTATCGCTATCATCATCGCCTCTAGGGGAATGAGATTCCGATTCAGCATCTATTCCGTCATCAGGATCCTTGTCTAAAGCTAAGTACTCGAGGGCTGTCACAACATCACTGATCAAAGGCCGGGTGGAGTCTTCTTCCGCCAGGCACATTGCTGCAACTGCAAGAGCTTGGTATAGTGCCTTTGTTCGGAACTTATCTTCAAGTAATGGGTCAGCCATCAGCGTGAACTTTCTTCTGTCTTTGAACAATGGTTGTGCCTAATTAAAACACAAGTCAATCAGTTTCCACATTCCCCCATGATGCTAAAACAAAGGCGTGTGAAACAAACAGGCAGCAACGGCAGAAGACATTGATCAGTCTGAA
Source organism: Kalanchoe fedtschenkoi (assembly GCA_002312845.1). Classification (NCBI taxonomy): domain Eukaryota; kingdom Viridiplantae; phylum Streptophyta; class Magnoliopsida; order Saxifragales; family Crassulaceae; genus Kalanchoe; species Kalanchoe fedtschenkoi. The sequence continues at coordinate 1,256,172 of NQLW01000079.1, forward strand.
GCAGAAACGGTGTAGTTGATTAAAGCCTTGAGATTCTCAGATCTTGTACTAAATTAAGTTGTTTCAGTTATTGAATTTACTTCTCAATTCCATCACTGTCAACAATTGTCAAAGCCACAAAGTTTGGATTAAGTATGAACGTACCCAAGTAACAAGGTTCTGCTCTTCAGCTGGTCTGGAGGTGTCTATGACTCTTCTTCCAGTGATGATCTCCAAAAACACTACACCAAAACTGTACACATCTGATTTTGTGGTCAGCTGACCTGTTAATGCATACTCAGGAGCGCAATAACCATAAGTGCCCATCACTCTCGTCGAGACATGAGTTTTGCCACCAACTGGACCTACTTTGGCAAGTCCAAAATCAGAAAGTTTTGGGTTGAAGTCTTCATCCAACAAAATGTTCGATGCTTTGAAGTCTCTATATATTACTGGAGGATCAGCTTTATCGTGTAAGTATTCAAGTCCTCGAGCTGCCCCTTCAGCAATTTTCATTCTGGTACTCCAATCTAATGGCTTTTTACTCGGGTCTAAATCTGGAAGAAGGAAATCACAGTGCCCATTTGTTCAGAGTTTCATGTAGAGAGTCTCATACAGGAGAAAGAACAGGATACTAAAAGATTTGGCACCCAAAGTCGCAGATATGGGAGTTGAGCACATACCAAGAAGACGATCCTCTAAGGAACCATTGGCCATGTACTCGTAAACCAAGATCCTCTGGTCACCTTCAGCGCAATATCCAACCAAATTGACAAGGTCAGGATGATGAAGAAGACTCAACATCAGAACTTCACATAAAAATTCTCTGTTCCCCTGGAATCCCTTTCTGTCAAGTTTCTTAACAGCAACCACCTAAACATGAATAGAGGAAAATGGATAAAGCAATAAACAATTACTTGGATGCTTATGTACTGTTTTTATATCGCACGGGTGTTTAAAGGAGAGTGTAGAAGTACTTGATTTGTGCTTGGAAATGTCCCTTTGTACACCTTTCCAAAACCACCTTCGCCTATGAGTGCGGCAGAGTCGAAATTATTAGTAATTGCGCACAGCTCACTGTAATTAAAAACTTGGGCTGATATGCTCCCATTCCCCATTTTCGAAATCTCTTCTTGTATGAATCTTTGTTTGCTGGCATCTGTATTATCATTGACAGATTCAATAACCTATACCAATTGGCTCAAGGAGAAAAAATGTTGGATTTCAAAATATGTGAAAACTATAGGCTGATCTAC
>NQLW01000079.1:1258638-1312685 GCA_002312845.1 Kalanchoe fedtschenkoi
AATTCTTGATTGTAACCCAGATGTGAGTCACCAAGAGCAAATGACACTATTAGTTCGACGTGTCAATGTATTGAGTTCAAAATAAAAATAGAAGAGTATTTTTTAACATTTTGGAGGTTGATGATACTTCTGGACTAGAATGTTTTAGTGAATTGCTTAACACACTTAAATTATTTGATCTTAATTTCAGTGATGTAAGAGGTCAAGGATTTGATAATGGATGTAATATGAAGAAAAAACATCAAGGAGTTCAAAAATGATTATTAGAAGTAAATTCTAGGGTTTATATATGTCTTGTGCGTGTCATAATTTAAATCTTACCCTTTGTGACATGACACAGTCTTGTATCAAAACTGTCTCATTTTTTGAAGTTATTCATCTTATATTTATTTTATTTTCTAATTCCGCTAAAAGATGGAAGATGTTACTTGAAAATTTTCTAAATTTTAAATTAAATCTTTATCAAATACTCGTTGGGAGAGTCGCATCAAAAGCATTAAAGCTATAAGATTTTAAGCTCCCCAATTAAGAATTGTTTTGTCTGAATTATATGATATTTGTGATGATGCTAAATTGAAGAGTGAAGTTGAAAGTTTAGTTAACATGCTTGAAAATTTTAAATTTTTTCTCAGTGTGGTTATATGGTATGATGTTTATTTGTTATTAACAGGTTAGTAAAATATTACAATCATCATCTGTCTGTTGGAAATATTATTCAGCAATTACAAGATATGATGTCAATTTTTTGAAAATTATAGAATTGATGGATTTGAAACTAGTTTGATTAGTGGGAAAAAAATTACATCTGACATGAATGTGGAAGCTAAGTTTCCAGCTGAACGTTCTAAATTTCACAAAAAAATCTTTTAATGAGAATAACAATGAAGAAGATGTCCAAACACCCGAGAATTCTTTTCAAATAAAATCTTTTTTAGTTGTAGTAGATATGACAATCACTTCGTTAAAAAATAGGTTTGAAAATTTGAAGATTTTTGAAAGTGTCTTTGAGTTTTTGTTTGATGCAAAAAGTCTGAAGTCATTGACTGATGATGAACTAAGAGAATGTTATTTGAAATTTCATACAACCTTCACTCATGATAATGCAATGGATGTCGATTTAGATGATTTCTATTCAAAAGTTTGAAGGTGTTGAAAGTAAATTTACCCAATGATTGTATATCATCTCTTAAAATATTCAAATTTCTCAAAATTAATAATTGTTATTCGAATGTTATGATTGCATCGAATTTTATTAAATGTGTCTGTTACCGTAGCATCAACTGAAAGAAGTTTTTCAAAATTAAAATTATTGAAAACATATTTAAGATCATCAATGTCACAAAAGAGGCTAAATGATTTGACTATTTTATCGATTGATAAAGGCATGTTAGAGAATATTGACAGATACTTTAGTTAATGATTTTGCTTTAAAAATGCTCGAAAAGTAATTAGGTGATTTATTTATATTTTTTTGAGTTTGCGGGTAAAGAGAATGAGATACCTTTTCTTACAGTGAAGAGAATGGGCTACTTTTTCTTGAAGTGAAGAGAAGATCTAAATAAATCATACTTTGTGTCATATTTAAAAGTTGTATATAGTTATTACTTTAATATGTATATGTTCAGAATTCTGATTCAATATGTATAATGTGAAATTACAAAATTTTATATTAGTATAGGGACCCAAAATTTTTTTGGCCCGGGGCCCTGAAATTGTAAACAACGGGCCTGAGTCCACATCCGCCACTACAGTGGGTATAAAGCCTAACCACTAATCAGTTAGTTGGAAATTAATTAGAAAAATTAAACAATGTTATATATAGTGATATAATATTTAATTAGTAGTTACTAAATATATCATTATAAAATTTTCAAATTAAAATTTGTCCATTCACAATTTAGCATTTAGTCTCTACTCTTGTGAGAAGGAGTGTCTCACCAACAATTTGAATTAAAAGTTGTTAAAGAGAAAACAAACACAATTTATGCCTAGGCCAATACGAACATGACACAAAAATGAAAAAAAAATATACAAGTGGCAACAATGGAACAATAAAACAAGCTTTCCAACAACATATATACATAATTGAGACATGCAAACAACTTCAAATCATAGGAACAAAAATTCATGTTGTTTACAAATTAATATAGTTTAAACTCCCGACACCTTCTTTTTTTTAACTTCTCATCATTCACTAGCTCTATTTTTCAAGCCTAGCACGATATATTTAGCATTCAATCTCAATAATCAGGGCCGTCTAAGAGGTTATACAAATTGATCTCTCGCGCAGAGTCCCATTTTGAGATAAACTTTTCCTAATAAAAGCCCTCAAATTCTTTAGATGATGGTAAATTACTAATAAAATAATGGCATGGAGATATCGACAAATTAGAAGTCTCAACGTAGTCTTCAAAAAGTCCATTTCAATCCACCTAAATATAATTCTAACAATCAAACATAAATCCTCCATTATAGTTGAAACATTTCAACCACCCTACTCAGAAAAACTCAAGACTCTTTATGATTCACAGTCTAACTCGGTGTCCAAATCTGTCATGAGTATTTTTTGATCAGGTGACATTCAAATTCGACCGTTGAATGAACTAATGACCCGTTGCCAGCGGTTCGGATGTATAACTAACCGGTTCAATTTTCCGGCTCTGTAATCATGATATTACGAACCGGTCATTGGAGCCAAACGTACGAGTAACGGTCAACTAGTTCGAAATAGTGACGTGGCAAATCCCTATTGGCTGAGGCGACGTGTTCAACTAATTAATATGAGCCACGTGGTATGCAATGACGCCCCGACAAACGAAACGACTAACGTCAGCCAGACGAGAAAACGAGCGAGGGATGTGAAGCTTGCTTGCGTAAAGATCGTCCAGCAATTGGCGGAATCCGAAATCTCGAGCGAGAAGAGATCGATTACGTTGAGAAGGCGTTGAATGTCTACCCAGCAGCTGCAAATTCACAGAAAGAAAAATGATCGAATGGACGAAGCAGTTGCGAGTCTCTTTCGGCGCCTCGTTTCTGTGGCTAATTTGCTTAATTTACTTCACCCAGGTTCCGATCTCGGCGCTGGTTGTTCATATTTGGAAATTGAGCGATATGGGGCTCCCTAGCATTATGGGGTTTTCTGGGTTGTAGTATTTATTAGGGTTACGGAATTTTTTTTAACGATTTAATGCATCTCCTATCAATGTATTAGTTCTGTAAATATGAAGATATTTTAGGTTATATGATGAATTATGAGGCATGAATTGAAGCTTAGGTTATTCATTTTTGGTTGTATTGTCACCCTAAAACTCTGCTCTTTGAAACGTAAGATAAACTGTGCTATGTTTTTTTTTTAAAGGGGATCGATAGTGGTTCTTCATTTTTCCTTGGTGGCCAGGGGCCGCACACCCCCTTCACTTTGATAGTATACGCTCATACTCACTGCGGATCAGCTCACACGCACCTCCAGTGTATCTAAGCGTAAGTGCGGGACTGTGCTATGTTTTAATTTGCATAAGATTCATGCCTTGTGATGTGGCTGCAGGGTTTTAGATCATTTGTACGGCCGGCTGTTTCATATCTCAGCTGAAGTTGTCACCCTCTGCTTCCCAATTTGTATTTTCCATAGCTTTCTTTCCTTGGAGCATGAAACCACTATACGGGTATGAACCGAGTTTTGAATTATGAGTAATTCCAATGTAGAACTTTCTACACTTGGGGAAAATAAAAGAAGAGATAACTGTAGTTACTTTGTTGGAGTGACTTATGCGCATGATAATGCTGATAGAAATATGCACTATTTTGTTTGGTAAGTGGAATTTGTCCCATGCTTTTTAATGATGTAGAATATCAACTACAAAATTTTCATATTGAATGTGATCAAGGTGGGACATATGTGCTATCAACGTTACTATAATTTATAGTGAAATTTGAGTGGAGATGACTAAGAGTGCACTCTTTATTATTGCAGCATCATATCTGACTGTATACTGATCAAAGGCAGAAAAAGGATTCCTTCCATATTTCTCTTTTTCCATGGCCCATTGTATGCCTAAGTGTGACCACGAGAAGTTCTACATGGAATCTTATACTTTTAGTGACTCTACAAAACCAGGGATCCGCAATGGCCGATGTGGTCATTGATGCAATGATTGCGGAGGCAGTCAGATCTGAGCGGTATGCCAGCTAAATTTATTTTTCTATGAACAGACTGTATGTCTGTCAAAATATGGATTTTTTGTGCTCTCTTGGAACTTTGAAGTATTTCAACACACTAGCACTAGAGAACCTCAACTATAGCTATCTTGAATACTTGTAAAGACTTATTGGAACAGCTTTTCTGGCTAAATTTAACTTGATCTTATTTTTCTATCTCCCAGAGCAGCATTTGCAGGGGATTTGCAGTCAGTATCTTGGTTTTCGATGGCAACTGGGGGAATATGTAGAAGTTTGCTTGGAGGATATGCGTTAAGCAACTTGGAAATACGTACAATTTTTCTTTTATTCTATGTGCTTCCCACCATACAATTTTTTTCGTGTGGCTTGGCTGAACAAGGTTCAATAGTTAGTGAGCCTTTATTTGAATCCCTCAAGTCTGAGAATCCAGATCTTATAAACAGATATGGTAATGTCACAGATGATGATTATTCCTTGACAAAGAAGTCTGACAGTAACACTTTTAGTAGAAAAACATAGCCAAAAGTATATGAGAATGAAAGCAAAATATATAAGAATGAGTCAAACTGCAAATAAAGATTGCTCACTAATGAGACAATGGTACCGGTCCCTGAAAACTGCTGCTTATAGTCTGTGTCTCGCTTTTAAGCAGCCTATAATCCTGAGGTAAATAAGTCAGAAAAGGTTTTCTTTCTAATATATTATTTTCAATGTATCTAATTCTAACTGTCCTTATCAATTTCTCTTTTGCAGTTGAAATGTCAGATCGATGGCGTGGTTTTTCTTGGCACTCGCTACTGTTATGTTCTATTTCCAGACCGAGTTCTTGAAACTGGATCCAGCTTTTTTGGGTACAGCTCGTTTGGTTTCTTGGTAGGCCTCATGATTGGCCCCTTCATTTATAACCGCTACTTCAAGAAGCTGAAATTTCTTGTAGCCCTTGCGTGAGTAGCTGGCACAAACTCAGTTTTTGTTCGAAATTCAGCCATCTATGTTAGCATAACACATTGTCCTTTGCTAACTTATACTGACTGGCATGTAGGGTGGCTCATTTTGGTTTGGCCGTATTGACTCTCGTAGACATAGCACTAAATCTGTCGCTCAAATGTTCCATTTGGCATCTCGGACAAGACTATGGTGCTTTTTGGTTCAGCACTATCGGACGCTTTTAATCAACTCAAGTGACCTATCGGTTTTAAGTATGGAATGATATATTTAGGCTTTGTTTGGTTTGTGGAAAATGCGGGAAGGAAAGGGAAATGGGCAGGAATTCAATGTTTGCCTTGGAAAAAGTTAGGGAAAAGAAAATTTGATTGAAATTTTGATTAAAGTGTTTCAATTTTTTTCTAACATTTTTCGGATGGAATATATAGGAAATTCGTTTTTCATTCATTATTCTTTTCTTCATCATTTTCCCGTAAATCAGAAATAGGGTTATTGTTTCCGGATTCTGACTAACCTGCTGGAGTTAATCAACCGCTGGTTCATGCCGTTCTTGATATTTATCCGGACAACTCTGCCCGCCGGGGATTGAAGGGACACTATTTGCCCTCTATGAACAACCTTGGTAACACAGTGGGAACATTTGTAGGCGCGGGATTGGCTTTCAGTTCTGAACATATCATCCGGATTTGACAGCCTCTCTTTGAGCGTAGGCATACAAGTTTTCTGCACTTTCATCCCTGTGGCTTTCCTATTTTTGACACCAAAGAATGCCACCGGAGGCTCTCCTTGTATCTATAACTTATCCCATCAAACTTTGTCAAATACGATGAAACTATGAGATGCACAGCAACAAATGTTTCTACTTTGTTGATTTACCTCCCTGATAGATCCCAGTTGTAAAAATTTCACTGCAAGACAGAATTGCCCGAATCATTTTATTTCCCAAGTAAGCAAATATTTACTTATCATATTATCTGTACAAAAGAAAAAAGAAGATGCAAAATCACAGTGGGATTCATGGGGGAGTGAAGTCACCATCCCCACTGCACATCCCACAACTTTGATCATCCATGTCTAGCTCGCAGCATTCTGAACTTGAGCACAAGCATTTTGGGACGTAGCCAGCCAAGTATGTTGCTCTGCGTAGCTGGTTCAAGTCAGGATGGATCCAGATGAGCTAAATCCACAACTGACTGAAACTTTACAGCTCTGGCACTGTCGTGGAAATAGGCGTCCGAGGTTTGTGACCGTGATCATCGTGCTGACCAGGGTCAATAAGATGGCCCTTAATCAGGCAACTCAACATCTCAGGAACACTCACACTCTCCAGCTCAACCTTCCCCAGTAACTCTTCCAACTGCTTTTTGGTAATCCTGATCCTCACTTGCTCCATCCCTACTCTGCTCTCCTTCTTATCATCCCCATCAACCTTCAACTCCGTTTCCTCTTCATAATCATCTCCTCCAAAAACCTCCACATTCGCATCGAAACGCACCTTCTTGCACTTGTTCTCCCGTCTCCTCATCCTCCTGGACTCGATTTCAATTGATGGGGCCGGAGCTGGTGCTGGTGCTGGAGCTGGAGCTGGAGCTGGAGCTAGAGCTGGTGCTGGCTTTCTTGGCTTTGAGTTCAGGAACCCCCAGTCTTCTCCTCCCCATTCTGAATCCAACTCACCTTTCTTCAGACAATTCCCCATTGCTTTCTTGAGACTTATAAAATATTAAGATTTTTTTTGTGTGGTGTGTGAGATATGTATGTTGAGAGGTGGCTGCAGATTTTTGGGAAATGGAGATGTGTGCTGTGGGACATATATATAGAGTGGGAATTAATGTATATTTTTTTGACGTGGTATTTGGTTGAATTGAAACTGACTGCTTGTTTTTTCTTCAAAGAACTGCACATACCAAGTACGATTTAATTGCAATTGGGTTTAAAATATGTACAGGCAATCATATTATAATCTTTTGGATTGATTCATATATACATATAAAATAAGTTTTTTTTTTTTTTTTGGTGTATCTGGAACACATACTTCTCGAACGTATTCATGTTTATGTGGTAACATCATGACTTAAATTTTTGAAAAAACTACAAAATTAGAGTATGTATTATCATTCATTTAAAAATCATAATCATAACTTTTTGATTTTAAAATTCACGGAACTTTTGTATTGCGGGGTTTAATTTTAATTTTGAAAATCTCAATCATACCCAAAAATTATTTATTCTATTTAAACAAAATCTCTCACCAATCAATTTAGAAATGAGAAAATATAAAATGAAAATATGTACTATCATCCATTTAAAAATCATTGTCATAATTATTTATTTGAGGAGGGGTTTGCTTAAATAGAATAAATAATTTTTGGGTGCGATTTACATTTTTAAATTACAATTAAACCCCGCAACACAAATGACCGTGAATTTTAAAATTAAATAGTTATGACCGTGATTTTTAAATGGACGATAGTGCATACCCAATTTTATACTTTTTTCCAAAATTCTTTCTTGATGAAATTTAATTTATTTATTTTTTAAATACTCTATGTGAAAACTACATATAAATAGAATAATAGTAATAATGTTGGTATTTGGGAATTGCTGGGAAGTTGGAGGAGCCTGACGGTCACGGACAGCTGATATTATCTTGTTGATGAACGCGCGTGAAGTTTGACTCCTTCAACACTTGTCCCGCTACATACGCCATAACACTAAGCTCCGTCATATAACAACCAATAAGGTGATGTTCTAATGATACTAGGTGTTATGTAACAACTCAAGGTCTTAGATTCAAGTTTTGTTGGTACCGTATTTACGCTTAGATACACTGAAGGTGCGCTTGAGCTGACTCGTAGTGAGTATGAACGGACACTATCAAGGAGGAGAGGGTATGTGGTCCCTGACCTCCGAGGAGAAAAAGTGAATAACCACTATCGATCCCCTTAATCATAAAAAAAATCATATAACAACTACAGTAGCTTAGCAATTAAACAGTTCGATTAACAACGACAAAAAAATGATGATATTTATTTACAAAATTATGAATCGAGTCTTGTTGGAGTACTGTCAACCAATTATATTAAGATTTTTTTTGCCTAGTAATTTAGAGTATTGTCTAAGAATCGTCAAGTTACGAGTTCAAATCTTGATAGTACAGCATAAATAATGGTTTGTTGGAGATGCGCATGAGCCGGGCTTTGATGAATGTGATTTTACTATCAATGTGGAGGGGAGTGTGTGATCCCTGAACTGAGTAAAAAGGAAAAGTTTATTAACATATCTTCAAATGTACTCATATATTTGTAGCTAAAATATTTAAAGCTTTGAGTTTTTTATGGGGAATAAGATGGCAACATAATGTTCGGGCGAAAGAGAGAAAAAATTCTACAAGAGGAGAAACATAATTAGGAAATGAACAAATGTAGGCAGAGGTATCTCCAGAAATTAAATCTTCGACACCTGATTTCTTGATTGGAAGCGAAGAGCTCAGTTATAAATAATACGCAATCCCTAAAATTTTAATACTCGCTCTTTCGTTTTTTTTGTTTGTTACTTAATTAACCTCTATTTATTTTATTTATTTGTAATTTCAATGCACATTTAATACTGTCATTTACATGTGTCATAATTCATCAAAAAAATTCTTCTACATTAATAATAATAATACATCAAATTTTACATGAAACTTTAAAAAATACTTTAAACATAAATCTATTAAATTTGATCAACAATTACTATTAATATCTTTTTAATTCACTTAATTTAATCTTAAATCATAATTATTAATAAAAGATGGAGGGAATACTTACTAGTATTCTAACAACCTCAAAATCCTGGGTTCAAGTTCTGTTGGTACCGTATTTACGTTTAAATACGCTGGAGGTTTGCGTGAGCTGATCTGCAGTGAATATGAGCGTCATTATCAAGGTGAGAGAATGTACAACCTCTTACCATCAGAAAAAAAAAATCAGTGGTGAAGTGTGAAAAGAATATTTGAGAGAAATGATGAAAGTGGGTGTGAACACGGCAACTAATAGCCGGCCGGATCTTCATTTCTTTTTGAAATGGTGCGGCTTTTTTTGTTTTCTTTATCATTGTTGTTGCTTTTATTAATGCGTGTAGTTAATTGCTGTTTATGATCCAGAATCATGATTATCTTTTCAAAATCAAACTAACTACTACTAGTACTAGTCCTCTAATCTAGTAGTAAAACTGAAGGACTCGTGAATGATGGCATATATGATTAACTTCCTATTTGGCCCACTTAATTTTACCAGTAGTGCTCATCTCATCTTTATTATAACCACGCAATGACTTTATTTCCTCGATCTGATTTTGTGGCATGATTTAAGAATGACATAGGTAGGGTTGGAAGCGAGCTGATGTATTCGTGAGTTGCTCGCGAATGAGCTCGGTTAGTACTCGGTCAAACCTCGTTTGTTAAGAAATGAGTTGATCACGAACAACAATTATAAGCTCGTTTAATAAACGAGCCGAATATGAGCAAGGGGTGCTCGGCTCCTTTATGTTCGTGAACAAGTTCGATAAGAAACTTGAGAACTCTATTAAAAAGATCGAGGATTTACCGACTTACGTTAGAATGTAACTCAAATTCAAACATGTCAATCTAGTGTAACAAGAGTTAAGAATTTGAAATTAGTGAAGATGACTACAATAATTAGCATAAATTCCGTCTTACGTAAATGAAACGGATGTAACTTATGTATATCATTTGAGCCAAATATGAACAATGAGGTATTCGACTAGTGTATGAGCTCGTCTAAAAGTTCTATTTAAACTCGTTTACAGCTCGTTTAGACTTGACTATAATTTGTTTTATAAATTTATAAAGTTACTAGTAAATAAAGTAAGATTTTTTAACGAATAGCACATTTAGAATTCATTCAAATTTATTTAAACACTCGTTTATCATATATATTAAATTTTATATTATATCAATCCAAATGCTCGAGTAAAGCTCGAGCTCGGCTTGAACTCGTTAAAATTAAACGAGCCGAGCTTGAACATATATTTTAAAAGCTCATTAATACTTGGCTCGAGCTCGAACTCGTGAAATTTTAAGAACGAACATGAACACTTTACTACTCGGCTCGACTCGGCTCGTTTCAGTCCTAGACATAGGATAATTAAGAATAAGTATTAAGAACACATTTGGTAGCACTTCGGGCTATTAATAATAACGGGACTAATAATTTCATCTATTTTGATGGAATAAATAATTATCATTTTTAAAGCTAAAATCCATCTATTGAGATTATTAATATTTATCTTAGTTTGAACCAAACACTTTTAGGGTATGATTAATTATCCAATCACACTTTTAATCATGGCTACCAAAAGTGAGCTAATAATTAATTTATGAGATAAATTTTATCTTTTAAACTCCGGATTAATAAACCCTACATGGGGAAAGTTTCAGTTGAGCTATCAAGAACATTTTAGAAGTTCTGAACAAAAATGACCATACTAATCAGAATCTTATCATCATTAATGTTGAAGTTGATGCAAATTTAAAAGAGAACTATTATTCAACTGTGACATAAACATTAAATAGAGCAAAAAGTTTTATTAAAGATTAACATCCTCACTATTTTATCATTTTAGTGAACTAAATATGCACTATAATTATCACTAAAGGGAAATGATCGATAAGTAATGTAAATTTTGTGTTAGCTTAGGCTGTTTTTGTGTTGCCTTAGATCTAAAAAACGCAAAGGCAATGAAAATAATTCTGTTACCTTTAAGCACCGCTATCTTCAAATGAGAATTCATAGACTCAGCAGAAGCCGATCAGAGGACTAGTGGATCGAACAGACAAATTTGTGGCATATATAAAAAAACTCAGACAAAGATTGTGCGCTCGATTTACCAAGTCGTGCGTGTAGTAAACATTTAAAAGAAATATTAAAGGGAGTAGTTGCACGGTCGGTTTACGAAGCCACACGCGCTGTTTCTCTCTTAACCTTAAAAAGTTATAAAAATAAAACCGAAAAATATTGGCACGTTACTAAACTGCAGAGTTACCTTGTACCTGGCAACGGTACCAATTTGATAATGCCTAATGTAAATAAAATTTATAATACCTATTCACTAGCTAGTAGTAAGTACAAAATCCAACCACTAGAATAATGATATCAATAATGTTAGTAACTTGACAAAAAAACAAATAAAAAGAATTAAGTTTAGGGAGGACATTGAATCAAATGGTGAATGTGATTAGATCTGCTACTGTAAAAGAGAAATATATCAGTAGATAAACATGTACGTAGTTGTGATTTTGTTGATCATTAATATTAAATATAAAATTCTAATAAAGAATTGAACTCGATAAAATATATGCATTCGTACAACCATGCAGAGTCATACATAAATTGCTCATACTCCATTATTGAAACTGTCATTGTTTCTAACATGTTAATGTTTATCATTTCATCGGTCACATGCGGTCGCCTGACATAAAAGCTTAGTAAATCTGATTCCCAAAAAAACGTGGCTCCCAAATAAAATAAGCTAACGAGCGGTCAGAGACACGTGGCCGTCCGCTTCAGTATTTTATGTGTTGGTAGTCGTGGAATATCATTAGGATAATATTTACTCCAATTTTACAAGAACACTTTTTAATTAAGTTTGTTAATAAAAATAAACAAACAGTGCCGTACACCAAGTTAGAAACAAGAAATCTAATCAATCCTATTTTTATTGTCAGTCAGAGCTAGTCGTCATTTTAGAATATCTAATTCGAGCAATCCCAACTCCTTTCAACCCTTCGTGTCTATTTTAGAAAATTTAGAGAAAAAATGAAATGAAAATAAACAAATGAACTCATTATTATTAAAAGTTATATATATTTTTTAAATCGGTATTAGAAATTAGATCAGTATTGCACATCTAATGTCTTATTTTGTTGCATTTATTGAGCTATGCTAAAAGATGATTTCTTGTTATATTAAACATTCAGTGAACCGAATACTTATCTTTTCTTTTAATAAATGTTTGGAAAGTCTGAATAATTTGTTAATAATTTTATATCTGAATCATTCGGAGGCGATGTAGATATGATTATTATAATTATTTTTTTATTTTTTCATATTTTTTTGGAATCAACTATGTCCGGATCGTACTTCAATCATAATCACATCAATGCCGACCGCAACCAATTTCTTCAATCAGAATATCACGCGCTTCATAAATAAATAATATTTTTATAACATGATTATAAATTTTAATATTATTTTTATGTTGGAAAATTATAATTATAATTTAATTTTATATTTATAAATCATAATATAATAAAATATTTAAAATAAAATATTAAATGAAAATAAATCATTCAGCAATCAGATGTAGTTTGACCAGTGATCTGACCATTCAAATTCTGATACAACATTTAACTTTTAATTTTACAGAACGATTAATTGCTATAGACACCGGTACAATATCATTTTACATATATTTAATAACATAATAGTAGTGTGGACATGTCATTGAAATTTTTAAAACGCATCGCACTAATGGGACACAGATCCGGTGCTGCACAACGCTTTGCTTCGAGCACAAAACGACGTCGATTTGCTCTATAAACGACGTCCTCGCGCGTACTATCATCCAAAACGACGTCGTTTATAGCACAAAACGACGTCATTTTGTGTTCGCAGCAAAGCGCTGCCCAACATTGAATCTCTATCCACAATAATATTGACAGCAATTAACTGGGCAGGACCAATCGAATTTCTAAGTATTGATTGGTATTAGGGCGTGTGCCGCCACTGACATACTTGATGACAGTGAAAAGCAGCAGCAAGCCAGCAACAAAAACACAACTCAATGAAGTATGAGTAGTTGATATTGTCTTGGGTCAAGAAGAGATGTAAGCTCGTGCGCCACGTAACTTTATAGCACCGAATTTGCAGGAAACTGCATGGTGGAGCTGCCATCGAAAGAAACATTAGATACATAGTCAGTCATCCAAGAATTCTACTCACGTGGAGTTTAATTTATTAGTTAGATGATACGTGGGATTAATCAGACAATAAGAATAATAATAATAAAAGTATTAGGTTGCTTCTAGAGGTTCAAAAAAGGAGTAATTCTATGCTTATTATTTAGTCCTTTTTTGAATATAAGAGCAGGCACATGTACATAAGGAATGCTTAGATACTGAAGTTGTAGCAGTTTGGACTTTCTACTAGTTTTAACTTTTAATATCGATTCCACTCTTCCATTTATTTTAATTTCAAATTTATTCTATTTTTTAAAAAAATAGTTATGAACTGTGGTATTTATTAAGAAAACCGCAGTTTCAAACCGATTTTTTATAAAAATACAAAATTTCGGCTTCAAACTGCGATTTTTTTAAAGAAAATCGAGGTTCATAACTACGGTTTTTGTGTATTATAAACCGATATTTTTATAGAAGAAAAAGCCGCGACTTGAAACTGTGATTTTTTTAAAAAAAAACGCGGTTCATAACTGTAATTTTCTTCAAGTAAGGTAGTTTAAATAGATATATAAATGTACAGAAAGGGTAATTTTTTTTAAAAAAAATCCAGTTGGAGGGAGTTAATCACTCCTATTCTACCTCATTATAATAAGATCATTTCAATCGAAGCATGCCTATTCCCACTTATTCCCCTTTTTTTTCATTCGTAACATACTTTAATTAACATTAAAATATTTATTTTAATTATCACTTAATAATTCAAATACACATTTAATATTGTCATATACTTTAAAAATAAAATATTATTTAATTTATCATCATAATTTATAAATAAATCATTCTACATCAATAACAATACATCGCATTTTATATTTTACAAGAAATTAAAAAAAAAGACACATTAAACACATACTTACTTCCTCTATCCTCTAAAAGAGTCATTTAAGATTAAAATGAGTGAAACAAGAAGATATTAATATTTTTTGTTAATTAAATTTAATAGGTATGTGTTTATTGCATTTTTTAAAATTGTGAAATATAAAATGTGACGTGTTATTACTGGTGCAGAAAGATTTCTTTATGTATTATGATTATGAAATAATTTTCTTTTTTTCTTTTGAAAGAAGTTGTCAGTATTAAATGTATACTAGAATTGTTAAGAGAATTGTTAAGTGTCAAGTAAAAGTGAATAAATAAATATTTATTAAATGAAAAGTAAAAGAGAATATATAAAATATTAAATAAGATCAATAATTAATATTAATATTTTTTTAATTCAAGCGGTTTAATCTTAAATAACTCTTAGTAGATAACGGAGGGAGCCAGGAGGGAATATATTCGTATCCATACTACTTTGATTTCATCATTTCCTTTCGTTAACCCTTTCACAACCTGACGAGGAAGTAAATTGAGAAGGAGAATAAAAAATTTATGTATTTTATCTCATATTCATCTTATTTTGTTGGGAAGAAAATTTTCGAGAAAATAGCAAAACTTTAATTGTTTAATCAAAAGTTTCTTATCATTTTCATCTAGTTTTTATTTTTCCTTTTTTTTAAATAAAACAAAAAATTTCAAGTAGCTTCTCAACTAATTTTACATTTCACATCATTTATCCTAAACTAAAGAGTACCAAAAAAAAATTATTAGGTACATTTAATACGATAACTACGAATTAAAATATATAATTTATCGATTATGAAATGAATATCCTTACAAGACTTGTCCAATTTACCCATGATTAAATAAATAAACTCATACAAATCCATTTATTTCACCCAACTCCAATGAACATGTCTTTGCCAAAGAATGCAATTAACATAATGCCCGGCTTAAGGCAACTTATTCGGGCAGTGAGATGTATAATTAGATTGAATTATATGAAATGAGATGGACCCGAACCTCATATGCTGCCCATATGGACGGCCGCCTGAGACCCATAAAAATTAAGTTATGCTTTGGGAGGAGATAGAATAAAAGACCTATAATTTGTCTCAAAACCTTTCAACCAACTTGACCAAGTAATTATGTGTTATCTAAAGAAATATAACTTAATTTCACAATATTGTCCTGACAATAAATAATATTATTTTAATTAATTATACAATATACCGCTGTATAAAATTTGTGAATGTACCTGATAGGTATACAAATTAGATAGTCAGACGCTATAATTATATTATTTTAGATGACTTTTATATGTTTAGCATTTCATGATTTTAGAAATTTTAGTGTTTAAAGATTTTTGTTCAGAGTTACATATTTTTCATCTAATTTTCCATTTAAGTTTCACTCTAATTTCTATAAACCAAACAAGAGATTGCTTTAAAATTTCCCCCAAATTTTTCTTTCTCTCAAATTTTTTCTAAACCAAACACAGCCTAAAAAATTTAAAACCTTGTACGATATGCTCCTCTGCGACGCCCCGTCAGGCATTGTGACTCAGTCTACGAGCATCATGGACATCGTGAAGTGCGACGGCGCTGCGCTGTACTACAAAGGGGCCTGTTGGCTGCTGGGTGTGACTCCAACCAAATCACAGGTCAAAGACATCATCGACTGGCTTATCAGTAACCACGCTGATTCGACTGGGCTCAGCACTGACAGTCTATCCAATGCTGGCTATCCCGGTGGCGTCGCGCTAGGTGATGCGGTCTGCGACATGGCCATGACAAGAATCAGTTCAACCGATTTCCTTTTCTGGTTCAGATCCCATAAGGCCAGCGAAGTCAAATGGGGAGGCGCCAAGCATCACCCGGCGGACAAGGACGACGGCGACCGGATGCACCCGGAATCATCCTTCATAGCGTTCCTTGAAGTCGTCAAGAGCCGCAACAATAATCCCCGGGAGATCTCCGAGATCAACGCAATCCACTCCCTGCAACTGATCATGAGGAAATCCATTCAGGAAATGGAAGACGCCATTGCAAAGCCAGCTTTGTCATAAGAAAATCGGACGAAGGATCAAGCTGAGGAACTTAGCTTCGTAGCTTGTGAGATGCTTCGCCTGATCGAAACAGCCACAACTCCAATCTTTGGGGTCAACTCATTTGGCTTCATCAACGGATGGAACGCGAATATGGCCGAACTGATAGGATTACAGACTCCAGACTACGTGGGAAGGTCGCTCATTAACAACCTCGTCCACAAGGACTCACAGGAAGCCACTTAAACTCTCATCTACCAAGCTCTCCAAGGTAACTTTGCTAGTAATATCGATCAGCAATTCACAAGTGACATTAGCTAGAGATCGGCATTCAGCTTCAGCAGACGATCGGGAGACTATGTGCTATTTCTTGGATTTCCATGAAATGAGAGAGGATCAAAGGAAAACACAATAATCAGTTACTGACCGACGAGTAACAGGACACGCTCCCCAATTAGAGTCACACGCAGCCCGCAAATGAAGAGAAGAATCAGAAGTATAGAGCAAGCCCTTTCCTGGAGACCCCTGAACTGAGTAGCTAATCTCAGGTCTGGTAATAGTCACAAATACCAGTTTGCCCACCAATCGTCTGTAAGAATATTTGTGTGTTCAATAACTTTACCAAGCTAGTTCATTTCAGCTTCTGGCTCAGGATCAGTGGTGAATCATGGATCAATCAGCATTTATAATGTTAAGCTTGTCGAATTTTGATTCTTTCTATTTATGCTATCTCCGGCCTTTTAACTTTATGCAAGATAGCTGGAGGGATGCTCATGTTTTAAGATTGGGTATTGGAAAATGGTGTTAGCCTAAGCCTATGGATTAAACCCTCCGTCCTCTAATAGTTGCAGTTTAAGGTTAATTTTAATGAATTAAGAAAATATTAATATTAGTTGTTGAACAAATGTAATAGATATGTATTTAAATGTAATTTTTAAAATTTCTTGTACATTGCAATATATGGTGTGTTATTACTGGTGTTGAAGGATTACTTTATAGATTATGAGGATAAAGTAATTAATTTCTTACTTTCTAAGGTATGTCGCAATATTAAATGTACATTGAAATTGTTAAATAATAATTAAAAGTTGACAAATAGAAATTAGTTAAGTGACAGATAAAAGATGACAGAATGAGTAATTTGTATACGATATGTTTTGGTAGCTTTGATTTGCATTGTATAGTTCCTTCCCCAGGCTGTGATCAAGCAGTTTAGCGCGTGGGGATATGAGCATTCGGATGTAGTGGTGATAGACGAGGCTGAGATGCAGAGACACCAACAGCTCGAGAAATTGTACAGATCCACTCGCGCAGGGAAGGTATGTCACTACCGCTTGGTAATTGGTCTTAGAGAATTTTAGTCTTTTCACAATGCGTCTCGGGATGTCTGCTAAATCCTCCCATGATAAGATGGCTTTCAGTTGCTTCTTGCACGCACAAGCAGAACAACCACCTCGAATGTTTCTTCAGTCGCTGACCCGCAGACAGTGAACACAGTGAAGCAGGAAGGTAAAAGCAGAGAGAGCAGAGAAGAATGTGTTGGTGTTGGTGTGTAGAAATGAGGAGGAGACACCTTCTATTTATAGTAGGGATTTCGGGTGGTTACAGAAGGAGAGGGGGAGTTTATGCTCCCACTCCTCCCTCTACTCCATAAAACTGACATGTTCTCCATCAACTCCCCCTCAACTCCATAAAACCGACTCTCATATTATCCATCATCCCACTTCTTGGTTGACCAAAACCAAAATATTCATTATCGATGGATTTAACCATAAATAATTATGCTTTATACTTTCCTTATAGTGTCACATAATGATTATATATATGTAACAGTTATCTCCAATCCATTCTGTGGAGGGTCAAAGCTCTACTGGTCTCAAGTGATCTGACCTCAGCTTCAACGTTCCTCAAAATGGCCGCCATTCTCATATAACAAGTCTTCTCTGCTTCAACCTTGAAAATTAAGTTTTAAGCTTTAGGCTGTGTTTGGTTTAAGGAAAATTAGGTGGAAAGGAAAATTTGAGAGAAAATTGAAAGAAAATGAAATTTTTGGAGGATTCCATCTAATTTTTCCTTGTTTAGTTTCATTAGGAAAATGTCAAGGAAAATTGTTTGGAATCCATTTCATTTTCCATGATCATGGAAAGTTTTATGAAAAAATATGTCAAAAATATCAACATTTCATCACTTCATACATTGAATTTGATGAAATACATTGAATTTGTTTAAAAAGTGATTATTTGTTTGAGATACATTGAATTTGATTGGATTGATTTGTTAGAGATAAGAATTACATTTCTATCAAATTTATTAATTTTCCATCAAATTTTCCTTTCCTCCAAATTTTCCCTAAACCAAACACAGCCTTAAGGAGTCGGACGCCGGCAAATTGATAATAAATATGTCAAAAACTAGAATGGGCTAAGGTTTGGCCAGTTCATAGGGCGTAACCGTATCAGGGCAACTAGCCTTTGAAAAGTCAATCTTTGCTATTGAGCTTCGACAGCGCTCAGCGCGGGCGCAGCTTCTTTCCCGAGAACCGCCATGTTAGCTTTCAGTTCATGCATCCTGGATTCCGCAGCGTGTAACTTGGCGACATGGGAGCTTCTCTGACGCGTGCTTGTCTCCTGGAAACTTCTGAACCCTTCCGCACAAATAATACGAAAATGAGGCTGGGAGGTCACGAGCATAGAATCGGCTGAGATGGTTATTTATAACAGTCTTCAATTACCTGAGCTTCCGCTTCCTGTCTCATTCGACTATACCGTTGAGCGAGGTGGCGAGCATCCTCTAACGGTGAACCGGCAATCATAGCTCTCAACTGATGATCTTGCGTTATAGCTTGATTTTTATCAAGCACAATGCCCTGCCTGAGCTTGCGCTACAGCTTGGTTTTTGAGCAATCGAATATCAATGCAATCGACTTTGTATCTTTCTTGCGTCTCTTGTTTCGTATTTGATTCAGTTTGGCAATTAGGGCCGCGAATGTCCCTTGAGCGCACAAGCTCGGTCAAAGCTTTGACTAGTTAATAAATGAATCAATAATGAACAATAATTTTAACCTTATTTAATAAACGAGCCGAATATGAGAAAGAAAGTGTTGGGTTCATTTATGTTCACGAAAAAGCTCAATGAGAACCTTGATTAAAAGATGGAGAAATAGTGAAGTTTGCTACAATATCGACAAATTCAGTCTAACGTAAATAAATGGGGTAACTTATGTCTATTATTTGAAATCATCTATTAATGAGTTATTCGACTCTTTTATATTCGTGAACAACTCGTTTATGAAAGCTTGATTTGAACTCGTTTAATGCTCGTGAAACTTATTTATAAAATCAACTTGAAACTTTCTTATAAACTAATAAAGTTGTTGGTTGGTTAATAAAATAAGATTCTATTTTATTTAAAATTCGATCAAATTCATTTAATTTTTTTATTATATATATATTAAATTTTATATTTGATTAATCCAAGTGCGTGAAAAAAACGAGCTTGATTTTAAATCCGTCAAAATTAAACGAGACTAGCTCTCGCTACGACGAAATCATGAAATTTTTAATAAACGAACATGACTAGTCAGTACGTGGATGACCTTCTTAATATTTCAACTCATGAATCTTCGAGATGATTCGATATCTGAAAGCACGTCTTGTACATTTCTCCATGTCAGATTCTCATGCTGTTGATGTATGCTTTACCGTCTAGTTTCTTGGCGAATACTCCCTTGAAATACTCCTCGACGCTCACTGTCTTGAACAACGGTGGCGTGTCCGGCGGAGTGATGAGGCTTCTTGCAGGACCCACGTCTCCCTGGAGGTTCGGTGACAGAAACGTCGCCACTGATATCCTCGCCTGCTCCGAGTTCACCACAGCTCTGTGCTCCAGGCTCCGGCAAGCTCCGTTGCTAATTATCTGCTAAACCAACTTCCTCTCTTAGCTAATTCTAAGAATTCGAGTCAAACCAAACTGATAGGTTGGATTCGGTATGGAGTGTCAATCATTTAGCTACGGTTTTAATTTTTAAAAAACTAATGATTGATTATTTGGTTCACTTTTTTATTTTTTCAAATCAAACCAAACTATTACATAATATTCAAAAATATATAAATTTAATTAAGTATATAACATAGATGAGTACCTCTATATTATTATTTATATAAAAAATTTAATAAATAAATGGGAAAATAAAGTTCATACAAAAATAAATTGAACCCAATCGAATCATAGGATTTGATTCGGTTTGGTTTTTTAAAGCTATTTTTCAAAAATTTTAAATCAGTTACGAACAATTCAATTTGAATTTTCATTAAAAACCAAATCTAACCAAACCGTTAGTATTTGTTCCCGAGTTTGAGAAGATTTGGAAGGAGAGGAAAGGAAAATAAAAATAAAAATGGGTGGTTCTGAGTTTAAGAAAAATTGGAGAGATAGGAGAAAAAATAAAAAAATGACCAAAATACCCTTACATGGTAATTTTTCATAGGAATAAAACCTAAAAGGGGCCCCGAACTACCACCAATTACCTAATTGCAATCAAAACTACCACGATTTCTAAAAAGGATGCGTTAAAAAAATAATGGACTGATTTTTTAAAATAAAATTTACCATTACATTCATAAACTAATATTATTGTAAGTCTTAAATTTGTGTGTGAAAACTACGTCTTTTGATAACCAAATGACAATTTTCACACACAAAACTAAGTCTAATAATAATATTAGTTTTAGAATGTAATGATGAATTTTATTTTAGAAAATCAGTCTAATTTTTTTTCATCGCACTTTTTAAAAATCGTGATAGTTCTGACCGCAATTCAGTAAAGATGATAGTTCAGAGCCCCTTCGAGTTTTTCCCTTTTTCATATTATAAATAAAATTTAAATGAATGACAGAATTATAATTTTATAAACTCACACCCCTTGCCCTACAATTTGTCCGATTTGGGTGGAAAGCAAATGGTGGGTATCAACCCCCTCCCCAAATCTAACCTTCCAAAACTCCGAACAGTATTGTTATAATTTTTTTTTGGGTAAACTACCAAAATATGCCATGAACTATCACCAATGTTCAAATTAAGTACCGAACTTTTTAATTATTCAATTTCAGTACCGAATTTTTTTATTCTACAATTTTAGTACTATACACTTAATAGAAAGAAGAAATTAACCTGAAATATGAGAATTAGTTTGTAAGTCCAACTCTTTAGCTAGAATTTTGAAACTTGCATAAACATATCGGACCCGACATATGTTTTTTTATATAAATTTTCTCATTTTATTAAGTGTAGTACTGAAATTGAAGAATTAAAAAGTTCGTTATTCAATTTGAAAATGGACGATAGTTCAAATATATTTTTGTAATTTACCCTAATTTTTTCTATTCCTTCCCTTCCTTTTTCTTTCTTTCTAGAAGAATACCTTACACTCATACATATTTGACTCTCTTTTTTGGCCTTTTCCGAAATTAACTTTTTCCGAATGACATTTCTTAGAAAAAGTTTATCTAAATGACCAATCATTATTCGAATCTCAGACTTACATGGACCGTGTCCACCTCGTCAATGAGAAAGCGACACGTGACGCGTTGAAAAGTCAACATTACACGTGGCGATTTGTCATTGATTAGACATTTTTTTTAACTTTTCAACGCGCCATGTGGCGCTCTCAGACTTATGCTCTCTCATTGGCCATGTCCACGTAGTCCATGTAAGTCTGTCTCTCGAATCTCAGACTTATGCTAACTATGGAGCTTAATCAGCACACACACAAGTGTTTCAAACTGAGCCTGACATTAAACCAACTGTTGAAACTGCGATTGAATATTAATCAAACCATATATTTTTACCTCTAGCATGTCTCCGATGTTGACGATGAAGGCGTTGGGGAACGGTTTGACGGGGATCCAGTGCCCGCCTTTCCGCACCTGCAGCCCTTCGGTGTCGTTGGCCTGGAGGAGGATGGTCAGGCCGGTAGGGTCGGTGTGAGGAGTCAAGCCGATCGCCAGCTCGGGCTGCGGGCACGGAGGGTAGTAGTTCGATCTCATGCTCTGCATCCCCTCGTCGAAAAGCTCCCTCATCTCCTCACCATCCATTTTGAACGCTTTCGACACACTGCCCAAGATGCTCACCGCCAGCCTCTTGAGCTCCGTCGAGTAGGCCTCGACGCAGTCCCTGCGAGAGCCGGAAACGAGTCAGTATCTGTTGGGTGCGCGAGCGGGTTTGAAGTTTCGAAGATGAGTTACTTGAAATGGGCGGTGAGCTTGGGAAGCAAGTGAGGCTTCCGCATGCTGGTCGGCTGGGTGACCACGTAGAACATGTCGGCCCAGTCGAGCCGCTGCTCTTCGGAGACCACGAAGGCCTGCCCGTAGCCCTCTAGATCCCCGGGCTCCTGCGCGTACCTCCGCTTCTCCTCCAGCGGCAGCCCGAAGAACCTCCCAATCTCCGCCTTCATCTCCTCGATCAGCGAGCGGCTCACATCATGCTCCACCACCTGCCACCAGTCCAACATCAACAAGATCCACTAAAGTTCATCTGTCACGAACCCCAAAAACTACCTGGAAAAATCCCCACTCCGAGCATGCGAAACGGAGCTTCTCCAACTCCTCGGCCCCCAGCTCGACTGACGCCAGCCTCGCCATGTCAACCACCGGCACTTCCGGTAGAAAATCATCAGTTGTAACCAGCGCAGGCTCCATCTCAGGATGAACGTACCTCAATGGAAGCTCAGATAAACCATCCTTCGCCAGCTCCTGAACATTCGGCACCTGCAGAGACCCTCCAAGCTTCCTCGCCTTTCCTTCCATTTCTCCAAGCCAGTTCTCTAATTAAGCCGCTGCACTCTTTTTATAAGGTTTCCTTCCTTGTAATTTGTTTTTCTATATAAATTATATTTTTCTGCTAAATTTATAGTAATGAAATTGAATAATAAAAAAATTCGTTAATGAAATTAAATATTTGATACTGAATTAGAAAATATGTAATAATTGAGAATATATTTTTATAGTTTATCATAATAAAAATTCAAATCGAACTATTGATATAGATGTGCTAGCATATTATTTTGATCTGCATTGGATGCCAAAGCAGGTGAGACTTGTAGATCTTTGATTCGGAGTGTTTTTAACCATTAGATTGACAGCAAAATAACGATTTTTTTTGCAATTATTTGATTGAGACGCTTTCCAAGTCAGGTCTAATTATTTCAGAGACGTACGGCCAAATTAGGGGTCAGATGATCCGCTGAAATTTTTTTAACTACTACAATAAGAAATTGATTTTATAGAAAAAAGATTATGTACATACGAATGACCCCCAAATCAAATAATGACCTCCCGCCCCGCGCCACCATCGTCGCACACTCGCGCAGCCACTGTTGTACTTTGCTGACCTCACGCAGCCACTGTTGTGCCTTGCTACACTCGTTCTGTCTCGCCTGTCGCCGCCTACCTCACCCCTCCCGGCTCACTTACTACAACACATGAACTGTCGGCTGCCCTTTCTCAGTCTCACCAGTGGCTCGTGTCTCATCAATTTAGGGTTGCAACTTTCAACATCACTACTTAAACTACACAAATTTTACATTCAGCCCAAAAAAATCTCATACTTATTTTAAATGAACCTCAGTCTGCATTTTATTTTCTTTGCATTGAAATAAACTTAGTTTTCAGAATATAATTAATTTATTTTATTAAAAAAGTTAGGGCAGCGAGCACCCACAAACCGCAGCGAGCACCTCAGCTTGTTCTTTATCAGTTTTGGCTCTTTTCAAATTTGAAGTCTTGGAGGATTTGATTTGCATTGTTTCGACTTAAAAATCGTCAAGGTAATCTATTTTTCATCATTTTTTTATTTTTTATTTTGAAGAGAGTTAAAACAAGTCTAATATTATTTTTTCTTCATAGAATTACTTTGTGTTGATGTAGTTTTATTTTTAAAAAAATGTTTTTACATGTATAAATATTACAAAAGAAAAACTCCAGAACCGTCGACTTCTACGAATGTTATGAATAGTTTGAATATTGATGAAACACAAATTGTCTTGGAAAACTTACCCGCTGATTCTGGATTGAGAAGAAAAATATCTGAATACCATCCAAATATTAGAGATGAGGTAAGAAGAGCATACATATTGAAAGGACCGTGTCAGCCAGTTAAGCATAAATTTCCACAAAGGGATATTGGTGGAGCTAAGAGTAAATTTAATGAAGATTGATTTACTGAGTATAGAGATTGGTTGGAATACAGTATAGAAAAAGATGCAGTGTTTTGTCTTTGTTGCTATCTTTTCAGACCAGATACTGGAAAACAAGGAAGCGGTGAGTCTTTTGTTGGAAAAGGAATTACTAGTTGGAACAAGCAAGATCGACTTGATATGCATGTTGGAGGGTCTGCTAGTGCGCATAATCTAGCCATGCAAAAGTGCAAAGATTTAATGAAGAGAGGACAACATATTGATGTTGTTACGCATAAGAGATCTGATAAAATTATCGTACACGCTTGCTCGCATCCATAGATTGTGTAAGATTTATTCTGTGTCAAGGTATGTCATTTCGTGGCCATGATGAATCAGAGAGTTCAAGTAATAAGAGAAATTTTCTTGAACTTTTGAAGTTTCTTGTTGATCACAATGAGTCAATTGGCAATGTTGTTTTACATAATGCTCCGAGAAATCTCAAATTGATAGCACCTAATATTCAGAAGGATATCTCAAATGCTGCTGCACAAGAAGTTGTTCTACCATTATTACGGATATTGAGGGAGATTGTTTTGCAATCTTAATTGATGAGTCTCGTGACGTTTCAATCAACGAACAGATGGCTGTTGCGGTACGCTATGTTAACAAAAGAGGAGAGATTATAGAACGAATATTCGGTATAGTGCATGTATTGGATACTACAGCTTTGTCACTTAAGGCGGCCTTAGATTCTATATTCTCAAAATACAATTTAACCATGTCAAGGGTGCGCGGACAAGGTTATGATGGAGCAAGTAATATGCGAGGTGAATTCAATGGTTTGAAAACATTGATCATGAAGGAGAATAGTTCAGTTTTTTATGTCCATTGCTTTGCTCATCAGCTTCAATTAACTCTTGTGGCAGTTGCAAAAAATCATGATGAAGTAGCTTCACTTTTCTATTTGATTGGAATTTTAACTGGTGTTGTTGGAGCTTCTTGTAAGCGTCAAGATATGCTACGTGATGAGCAGGCAAAAATTATTAGGAAAGCTATGGAGGAGGGTGAGTTAGTTACAGGAAGAGGTTTGAATCAGGAAATCAATCTTAAGAAAGCTGCAGATACTCGTTGGGCGAAAGATTTGTTGAAAAAATACAAACTTTTAACTTTCTATTTGGAGTGATTTTGATTTTGATTTTGATGAAGAATGTGCTAGGTGTGGCAAATGACTTATCACAAGCATTGCAAAAGAAAGATCAAGATATTGTTAATGCAAAGGATTTGGTAAGAATTTCTAAAGAGAAATTACAAATCATGAGAAATTATGAGTGGGACTCACTATTAGAAGAAGTGTTCTCCTTTTGCAAACAACATGACATCCCATTAATTGACATGGGTGATAAATTCGTGCAACGTGGAAGGTTAAGAAGGAAGGCTCATGATATCACAAACTTGCATCATTATCGTGTTGAGTGGTATTATTCGGTAATTGATATGCAAATATTGGAGCTTAACAACCGCTTTGACGTGACAAACACAGAGCTACTCCGATGTATGAGTTGTTTGAGCTCAAGTGACAGATTTGCTTATTTTGACGAAGATAAAATTTTATGATTTGCAAAATCTTATCCTTCTGAGTTTTCTGAAGTTGAAATCAAGGCACTTGACATACAATTAGATAACTACATTATTGATATACGATGTGAAGATGGTGAATTCTTGAAGTTGAATGGAATTAGTGAACTTTCTCATATGTCTGTCAGGACAATAAAGGACATCGTGTATAAGACGGTGTATTTACTGGTGATCCTGCTCAGATAACTACTAGGCTAGTAGTGTGTTACACGAGCGCAAATTCTTGGTGCTTCGGGAGCATGCGCTTTCGTTGACGACTTTGTTTTATTCTTGAAGAAAAATGACTACGTGTTCCATGTTAAACACACTTCATAAATTCTTTCGCTCGAAAACACCATTGTTTTTTATGTTCATGCTTATATATTCATTAGTTGTGTTACTATATTTATCAGTTAACCAGCTATATTCATCAAATGATTTATGCTTCTATATTCATCAGTTGTGCTTCTATATTCATTAGTTGTGTTGCTATATTTATCAGTTGACCAGCTATATTCATCAAATGATTTATGCTTCTATATTCATCAGTTGTGCTGCTACATTCATCAGTTGAACTACTATATTCATCAGATGATTTGTACTTCTATATTCATCAATTGATCTGCTATATTTATCCGATGATTTATGCTTCTATATTCATTAGTTATGATTCTATATTCATCAGTTGTGTTTATATATTCATCAGTGCCGCTATATTCATTAGGTTGAATACTATATTCATCAGATGATTTGTGCTTCCATATTTTGCATAAAACGAGTGATAAAATGAGAAAAATAATGTTATTTTCATCAATATCAAAACGACGTCGCAAACAAGAGCACCTACTCCCAAAGCACCCAAGAGTGATTGTTACACGAGATTATTGCAGTATTCATTTTTTTAGATTAGAAATTTTACGAGTTTGAGTCGAGTATTAAAGAAGTTTTAAATATATATTTTATATTGGTTCGTTTAATTTTTATGAGTTTAAGTCGAGTTTATCTAATGCAAGGTTTAACGAACGAGTTTGATCAAATTTTAAACGAGTTATTTGCCAGTTTATTTATCAATAATAACTGTATTAAATTTATAAAAAAATTCATATTCGAGTTTATAAACAAGAATCATACAAACTGTGAACAGGTTTAAATCAAACTTTTAAACGAACCATGAACGAATTGTTTACAAATATGAACGAGTCAAATAACTCATTATTTATGTTTAACTAGTTTATTTAACGGGCTCGTATACGATTTCAAATGATAGATAGATATTGTGTTTAGTACTTTAAAGTCATTTTCACTAATTTCAAATTTTAACTCTTGTTATGGTTGAGTAACATATTTAAATTTGAGTTACATTATAATCTAAGTTGGTAAGATCTCTAGATTTTTATGGAGCTTGTAATTGAGCTACTTATCGAGCTTATACGAGCTACTAATTTACAATTTAGAGGTATTTCTCATTTTCACCCCTTTCATACTTTTTCCAGCAGTATGTTTTAGATTATGTAATTTCAGGAGGGATGAAGATTATGGAAGCAGGGAGGGAATCTGTATAACTGGTTTGATTGAATGCGAAAAGGATAACTCTCTCTCTTAATAACACAAATCCTATAGATAGAGTAGAGATAGAATTGGGTTAGGCTCGCTTTTAGAATCTACATATAAAAAAAATGATGGATGGATGGGATGGATTCCCAACGGATCGATTTTGGAGGCCCAAACGTGGGGCGGGGGTTGTCAAAGTGCTGTTCCACCTTTGTATTTATCATTATGATTCACCACTTAGGCTGTGTTTGGTTGAGGAAAAAATTGGTGGGAAGAAAAATTTAATGAAAAAACAGATTGAAAATATGCGAGAAAATGAAAAAAAAAGTTTGTAGGAAAATTAGTTGAAAAATATGAAGAAAACTTTGTTAAAAATAAAGATGTTTTATCATTTTCCCATCTATCCTTACTCAAACAAAAAAATGATGAATTCTATGAGCAAATTCACTTTACCTTAAATTTTTCTTTCCACCAAAATTTCTTTAAATCAAATACGCTCGGGAGGTTACATGAAAATAAGGAAATTTAAATAATAATAATAATTAAAATGAGAGATTTGAGTGGATTATTAAATTTAGGGCTATAGGACTGTGTTTGACAGTTAAAAATTTGTCTATATTAATGGCTGAAAATATAATAATATGCCTCATTTAATTAACTTTTATATTTTTAATATAGATGGATAATTCAGTCAATTACATATGATAAGAGAGAAACTATAATCTTCTTATTCGACATCATATGCCACTAAATCGAATCCACCCAAAATTTCACTCTTATTGAGATCACATGTGATTTGGTTTTAAATATAAGTGATTTGGTTATGCTCCCAAATTTGAGAAAATTGATTAAGGCCATGGTTGAATTATTAATAGTAATGAGGTAAATAATTGCACATATTTTAAATTGATAAATGATTTTCATTTTTAAAAGCTTATCAATTGAAATTATTACATACAGATCTCGTTTGACCCAAATAGATCAATTTATTATTAATTATCCTATCTCATTTTTAATCTTGTATGTCAAACAAGGGCTAAGTATTTTATTCAATTTCAAACACTTGACAAACCAAATCAAATCATTGAACGGTATTCCATAATTAATACATATGATAAATTAAATATAATATTTGTTTTATATATTTAATATAAGACAAATAATTCTGTGAAAAATTTAATCAAATAACATTTTTTGATTTAGTATGATTTTGAATTCTAACAATTTAGTTCGACCTAGAATTTTTGTAAATGAATTAGGAGCGATTCAATAGACATTGTTACTTGTAAGGGTATATCAAAGGTGAGCTTGTTGGTAAACATTATTCTTAGTTTTTGACAAATTGAAGAGACAAATATAAATGTTTATGAATAAGGTGTTGGCCTAGTAGTCTTGGATATTGTCTAACAATCCAAAATTTTGTTGGTACCGCATTTATGCTTAGATACGCTGAAAGTGCGCGTGAATTGATCTACAAAGAGTATAAATCTCATTATCAAGGTTAAGAGAATGTGCAACCCTGATCATTTAAAAAAAAATTGATCCAAATTTAATGTAAATTATTTAAAGGCGTAGCAATGGTGACATATTCTCTGGTACCATCCGACCGCGTAAGTTGCTGACAGGAACATGCCCCACGTGACCTCCTCGCTGGGATTGTCTTTGTCATTTTCGACATGCTTTTTAATGTCAATCTATTTTAACACACCCTTCCACCAGAACAAAATTCAATTATGACTAAACCTCATCTAATCTCGGAAGTCTGAATAAATCGTTGATCTATGCGACCATACCAGACATTCAGACAACGACGCCGTATCCTTTACCGACGACGTTTAGTTCTTCATCGATATATACGACGTCGTTCAAAGTTATCGTGTCAGACAATGATTTGTGTACATCTGAGATTGGTTCCGTCATTTGGACAGGCATAAAAACACTCCGAAGGTAGCTGTTGGGCTTCGACTTTCGTCTCTTGCTAGCTTTCTTGCTATCGCCGGCGCGGGAAACGTCGCTAGCAGTTTTCCGGTAGTGGTTGCCGGTGGTGTGTTGGGTTTTTTTATGGGCGGGATTCGGATCACGGCGCGTGATTATCGCCTGATGCTACTCCACTGATGAAGATATCCCCGAAACGCGGCGCATTGGCCGGGCCCAAAACCCTAGAGCCGGCCGTGGAGGCCGCAGATCTCCAGGGAGGGAGGAGGGTCGGTCAGATTAGGAAGGCGGGGAGGAGGAAGGTGCGGACGCCGAAGCCGATCGGGAGGAGGAGTAGGCCGGAGACGCCGCTGCTGAGATGGAAGTTTGACGACAAGGAGGATGAGAAGGAAAAGGAAGAAGAATCAGTGTTGGTCGAGGGTGAGAAGAAATGTGCTCGTCGGGCGGTGAAGAAGGATGCTGTGATGGTTTCGGCGAGGAAGCTCGCTGCTGGGCTTTGGAAGTTGCAGCCGGACGCGGCTGCGGGGACGGGGAGGGAAGAGAGGCGCGTGAGTGGAGCTGTTGCTGATAGGCTTGGGATTCAGGTTAAAGTTCCTTCCTTTGGCTTTGACTTAATGGTGTTTCTGAGATCTGAATTTGGCTCTAGGGTTTTTGAGGACTAAATTTGGTTAGCTGGCCTTTATTCTTGGAAAATATCTTGAAAAATGAAGGCGTTGAGGGTAGTGATATGGAGTAATCTGAGAAGTTTCTTGCTGCTCACCCCCTAATAAGCATGCAAGAAAGAACATTCTGCAAATTGAGTGAGAGGAAAACAGGCAATTTTGAATCTAAGAGTGTGTTTGTGCTTTTCGGTATATTGTGTACATTTTGCTGGCTGACACTAAAGTTGTGTTTTTTTGTGCTTAATGTATTTTGTTCTAGGTTTGGGATGTTGTTTAGGGTATTCTTGGTTCTGGAATTGCGTTGTAGAAATGAGAATGGCTCTATTTTGAGTATTTCGCGACTGTCTTTTGAATCATCCTAGACTATTTTGCAGCCAGGTGGGCTGATGGGCTTTCGACATGGAAGTGGACAGAATTTCAAGTCTCCTGAGGTGGGGCACGTGCGGCAGAGCCCTCAGTATGGTTTGCGTCCAGACAATGGCTACATGTGTAAGGTATGATGTATGCCTCTTTAACCGTAGCTTTGCAATTTATCAGCCGATTACTCCTTTTATCATGCTAGTTTCACTGGCAAAAATCTTTGTTTGCCAAGCTGGGCTGTTCCTTGTTGCCATTGCAACGGTTTCTTCATTTCTATCGTGTTTCAAAAAAAATATCTACCTCAATACATTTCACGTGACGTAAATACTTACCTAATCCTGCTAGACCTTGAATCCTCTTTTCCAGACTGAACCTTCATTTCTGATTTCCAATTTTGAGATGGAGGGAGCAACAAAGTGGGATCCTGTTTGCTCGAAAACATCAGAGGATGCTTCTCAATTTTACGGCTACATGAAGCCCCATGAACAGCGAGTTAGTGCTGTAGCTGTGGTTTCTGCTCTCGAGTTGAAACTTGAGCAGGCTCGAGCCCGCATCCAAGAGTTGGAACATGATCAGAAATCGTCAAAGAAGAAACTTGAGAGCTTTCTGAGGAAAGTTAGTGAGGAAAAGGCTGCATGGAGGAGTAGGGAACACGATAAAATTAGGCTAATCATAGACGATGTCAAATCTGACCTGAATAGGGAAAGGAAGTACCGTCAAAGAGTGGAATTGGTTAATTCCAAACTGGTTAACGAGCTAGCTGAGGCTAAGCTGTTGGCTAAAAGATATATGCAGGAATATGAGAAAGAACGGAAGACTAGAGAGATGATCGAGGAAGTATGTGAAGAGCTTGCAAAGGAAATCGGGGATGATAAAGAGGATGCTGAAGCACTTAAAAAGGAATGTATGAAGATTCGAGAAGATGTCGAAGATGAAAGGAAAATGTTGCAGATGGCTGAGGTTTGGCGCGAAGAGCGAGTTCAAATGAAGCTTATTGACTTAAAAGTTGCTGTTGAAGAAAAGTATTCCCAGATGAATAGGTTAGTTGCTGATCTTGAAAATTTTCTGAAGTCAAGAGGGGCAATACTGGACTCAAAAGAGATCAAAGAAGCTGAGATGCTCCAACAAGCAGCTGGTTCAGTGAATATTCAGAATGTCAGAGATTTTTCATATGAGCCCTCTAAAGCAGAAGATATTTTTGCAGTATTTGAAGAAGTAAACACGGCTGAAATGAACGAGAAAGATATTGAAGCCTGTGTCTATAGTCCAGCTAGTAATGTTTCGAAAATCCGCGTCCCAAGTCCTGAAATAGAGTCTCAGAGAAGAGAAAACATCCGAAGGCAAGGAAATTTGTATGACAACAGTGGTGATGTAGAAGGGGAAGAAAGTGGGTGGGAAACAGTGAGTCAACTTGAAGATCAAGGCTCAAGTTATTCACCTGATAGTAGCGCCCGGTCTGTTAAGGGGCGCCGTAATAGCACTGCATCAGGAAGTGTGACAGAATGGGAGGACAAGGTGGGCCAAGCACCAAAGATTACCGAAATCACTGAAGTGTCGCCTGTGAGGCAATCAAAAAAAGGATCATCCATATCAAGATTTTGGAAACAACACCCTAACAACGGAGACAATTTCAAGACAATTTCGGTTGAAGAGGTAAATGACAGACTTTCCAATGGCAGACAATCTAATGGGAGCATTCATTCTTTAGATCAAGGGTCAACCAAAGGTGGTGTGCACAGCCCCTCATATTTGATGAGCTGGAGTTCTCCGGATTCCAGGAACCCAAATTACCATAAGGGATTGAAGGGATGTATCGAATGGCCTCGTGGGGCAGTGAAAAACGGTTTGAAGGCAAAGCTTATGGCAGCAAGAATCGAGAGCCAAAAGGTCCAGCTGCGGCAGGTTCTTAAGCAAAAGTACTAACGTCATGAATCCCATTTTACACACCGTATTGAGAGGAGCATTAATCTATTCTTGGGTACCCTCCGGAGGAAGCACTTGGAAGATGTTACATGCATACAAGCAATAAATATGCAGCTTCCCCATCACTCCCATGACCCTTTGGGGTGACTAGATTCTTTTGTGGGTATAGTGAGATTGATCATAAATGATGGGCCGAAATCAATGGCGTTTTATTCTTCTCCACCAAATAGCTGTAGTTCTATTGCAGACCTCAAGGCCATCAGAAGTGGAGGACTGACTGAAGACCTATATCCCCTTCTATTCAGTATTTCAGTTTTAGCAAATGTAGCTCTCTAATTCTTGCATCTATAAGTTTTGAACAGCCAACTCCATAATTCTAACTTTATTTGGCATCATATTTCTCTTGTTACCAGTTCACTTCAAGATCTCAAATTCCAATCCCTGATGTAATTTTTTCTCATTTACCACCTATCAGTTCAAAATCAAATGCAGCCACCGTCATTTTTATTCAGTCTTCTGTCAGGGAGGAATATACTTCTGTTGTAACTGCATTAGATTCAGACTAATTGCCTGATGATGCTCATAAGGTATCATGATCCAATGCAGACATGATACTCTCGGGTCTCCAGCTTATAGGCTACAACTTCAATGAGTTGACAGAGCCTCACCAGCAAAGACTCTGCATACAACTCAATTTACTTGGTCAACTGGACGCGCTGAGACTTCATTTTGGTACCCATAATAACGCAGAAAATAACTCGAGCTTAATCTGGATGATTAAGAGCTGTCCCTCTCAAACGTTCCAAGTCAAGTAAATCAGGGTATTGTCATGCAAGCTTCGTTGCAGGGTTCGTGTGGATTTTTGGAGCACTCTGTATCAATTTGGATGGTTGTTTGTCTAATTTCTTTAAATTAATTTAACAAGGATTTTACAACTCATGTTTAATGCCTCAGTTTGCATGAGATTTATATTCAGAAAACTGAAAAGTATATGTTTAAATGATTATAATGTACAGTTGTATTTTTGTATCCGAAAAAGCACACCTTTTTTGAGCAAATGGGAAAATAATATTGGTCAAAAATGAAACCTAATCATCCAATTTGAGCTTTGATCAGGTCCACGTAGGGTTGGTTATTATTTTTGCACAAGCATCCAACGCAGTATAAATTATTTTCTCCATCATCGTCGACTTCTCCAGCTTTTCAATATTGTAGCAGCAGTTGACTCCCTTTCATCTCCGGTTCCTCATTGCCAGGTTTGTCTTCTGGCACTTTTTTTAGCTCCTTATCTGAATCCGACCTGCTGTTCCCTTTTTCGCTTCTGATCCATACCCATCTGGATTCATGTCCTATTCTCATCCGGGCGTGCGACAGGATTGATAAACTTTGAGACGCGTTTTCGTCTTCGTGATCCCAACCCTAGACATTAAGCATCGTTTTTTATAAACCCTTATCTGGAATTTCGTCCTAGCGTCAGATTTCTTAGGAAAGCTTACATCTTTTGGCGTTCTGATTGAAATTTGGATTTAGTGTTTTAAACCCTGATCTGGGGTTTCTGATTTGAGTCCGGAAAGTCATTGAGGTGATCTGTGATGGGGCATTGCGTTAGCAAAGGGAAGAGAGGTGAGTACCTTGGATATAGACCAGGAGTGAAAAATGATGGGTACCAACCTGGCCAAGCTAACAATCATCAATCCAGGCCACAGCCCACCCAGCAGCTCCAGGAAAAGCCTCATCACGCTCCTCGGTCGCCGTTCAGGGCTGCTGCCCCGAGAAGCCCTAAGACTCCCGTCAAGGCTAACACCATTCTGGGGAAGCCATTTGATGATATCAAATTGTATTACACATTGGGGAAGGAGTTGGGTAGAGGTCAGTTTGGGGTGACATATTTGTGTACTGAGAATGCGACTGGCGATAAGTATGCTTGCAAATCTATATCAAAGAGGAAGCTTCTGACTAAGAGCGATAAGGAGGATGTGAAGAGGGAGATTCAGATTTTGCAGCATTTGAGTGGTCAGCCGAATATTGTGGAGTTTAAGGGGGCTTATGAGGATAAGCTTTCAGTCCACGTGGTTATGGAACTGTGTGCTGGTGGAGAGCTGTTTGACCGAATCATCGCCAAGGGGACTTACAGTGAGCGAGCTGCAGCTGCAATGTGCAGATCTATTGTGAATGTCGTGCATGTTTGTCATTATATGGGCGTCATGCACAGGGACCTGAAGCCGGAGAACTTCTTGCTATCAAGCAAGCGTGAGGATGCACTTCTGAAGGCCACTGACTTTGGGCTATCGGTTTTCATCGAAGAAGGTAAAACTTCATTGTTGTACATTATTCCAGCATTGCTCATCAGGCCTTACAATGCGATTAAAGTATCTATATGGTTTGGAGGATGATGTACTTGTAAAATTCCTCATCGTGATATAGTTTATATTGAAATATATGCCTCATACCAGTTAGCGTCTTGACTGTGCGTGACTTTGGAACCTCTACTTGCAATACTGGACACCTTGCAGCATATAAATTTTATTTTTAAAATGTTGTAGGGAGGGTGTATCGAGATATAGTAGGCAGTGCATACTATGTTGCTCCGGAAGTGTTGAATAGAAGATATGGGAAAGAAATTGATATATGGAGCGCAGGCATTATCTTGTACATTCTACTCAGCGGTGTACCTCCATTTTGGGCAGGTAATGGTGTTTGACAATCATATTTTGTATATGGTATAACTAATCGTCTTTGTAGCTTTTTGTAACGAATTAAAGTTGGACTCATCATTTTGATAAATCCATGGGCGTTGCAGAGACCGAAAAGGGAATTTTTGACGCTATATTGCGAGGAAATATTGATTTTGAAAGTAAACCATGGCCATCCATATCAAATAGTGCCAAGGATTTAGTCAAGAAGATGCTCACCAAGGACCCCAAAGAGCGTATAACTCCTGCTCAAGTTTTAGGTTTGTCTGCCACTCTTTAATCCTGATATCTTCGGGAAAACGATGTTTCCTATGGGAAGATATAAATGTAGTTTAAGCCAAAACCATGTGACTGTCATCTTCAAAAATATTTGATTTCTGTCATTTGCGAGTCTTAGGAATTCACCAACTTGCTAAAACTTACTCTTTATGACAATTACCAGAGCATCCATGGATTAAAGAAGGTGGTGATGCATCAGATGCTCCAATTGATGGCGCTGTTCTCACCAGAATGAAGCAATTTAGAGCTATGAACAAACTCAAAAAGATGGCGCTGAAGGTGGGAAGCCTATTTCTGATTTCTTGATATCAACTTTGTTTCGTATTCATGCACTCGGAAGGTTTTGTTTTTTCTTTTTGTAAGTAGTAGTTTAACATTAACATAGGGGGCTCTGTGTGCTGGGTTCTTAGGAGAACTTTTGTGTTTATAAGTTCTGAAACTGGCTGAGGTTAATCGTTGAATGCTACTGCTGCAGGTTATTGCGGAAACTCTATCTAGAGATGAAATCCAAGGCCTTAAATCAATGTTTGCGAACATGGACACTGATAATAGTGGCACTATCACTTTTGAGGAACTCAAGACAGGTTTGACGCAGCTTGGGTCAAAGCTCTCAGAAGCTGAAGTAAAGCAGCTTATGGAAGCTGTAAGTTACATGATTAACTCAAATTTATATTCACATGATAGATTCAGGCTTAGCGATGCCATGTCCAGCTGAAGCTATATATGATTCAGTTATTCTATGGTAAACTTGCCGATAATATGAGTTTTTGATCAGGCGGATGTTGATGGCAATGGTAGCATTGACTACATAGAATTTATTACTGCAACAATGCATAGGCACGAGCTGGAACGGGATGAACATCTCTTCACGGCTTTTCAGCACTTTGATAAAGATGGCAGCGGGTATGTCTTGCACAGTCTCTTCTCGTTTGATTCTGGCAGTTCGTTCATAACGGGTGTACATTTTTGCGACAATCTCATTTTCTGACACCTCGGTGTGATCTCTGTGATGTTTTTTGTTTTTTGTTTACAGGTTTATAACTAGAGACGAGCTAGAGATTGCCATGCAAGACTATGGAATTGGCGATGAGGCAACCATCAAGGAAATAATCGATGAAGTCGACTCTGACAATGTAAGTTGTCACTCCATATCCCAACCAGCGCTCTCAAATAAATAGTTTTTTATGGATCAGCACTCAATGTGATGTGCGATCTGTGTGCAGGATGGAAGGATCAACTATGAGGAATTCTGTTCAATGATGCGAAGTGGAACCCAAGCGCATGTTTCTCTCTTCTGACAGGCATTTCAACCTTAGCGAAAGCTGACAAGTAAAAAAATATCCTCAGAATTGCAGAACAACACAACTGGATCTGATACCCAAATGTTACACAATACTTTTCCCCGTATGTATATGTTATAGGAGGTTTGACGTCATCCAGTCATCAGCGGCTAAGCTGCACTTCCATCTGGTGAGCATATGAACTTAGACCCAGCTTCGTCGCTTTTGTTTCCTTGATTTTTATTGTAAGCTTCTCATATGAATGTCATTAGATATAAAAAGAATGAGGATTTGGACACATTGTCGACAAGTTACCATGTTAACTTGAGTCTGTGTCAGTGCCTAGAGTTTTATGGTTATCAAATCGGTTATGTGCAATTCCTATTAAGAATCTTTTCTCTCGACAATGCCTTTGACCGAATTCCAGTGATGGGTTCCTCATGATATTTTCTTTACGAATGAAGAAGCCTCATAGAAATAATATAGACAAATTACGGAGCACAAACCGATGATGGCATTTGGTGTCCTATTCTCAATGTGCAATACAAATATGCATGTTTTCTACCCATCCTTTCCAGAATTTTACTCAACCAATATGTTATGAGTGTCAATTCTTATTTTGTGGATAAGAAATGGCCTAAACTTTTAACATGCTCAAATAAATCAAGGCATCAACTAAAAGCTTCATAGAAAAAAGAAATCTCATGGAGCCGAATTGACAAGGGGTTGTGAGTTACGACAAAAAGATTATGCGAGCCTCAAGGACTTCTGAATTCGTTTCCTGACATCAATCGATTGCGGTTTGTTCCGTCAAATTGCGATTTTGTCCGTGTATACGATTTCACAAGTGAAGAGGTGTCTCCATTCAATACTCTTGTCATCTTTGTCGTAGTGAAGTATATTAGTTTTCTCTAACAAAAACAATTATGAAAAGCATTTAAACACTCAAAGAATTCCTATTGCATTCCCTTGAAGAGTCTCTTTCATAAAGTTTTTCAAATTTTAAAAGATAGCATATATAAAATCAGTGAGATTCCTCATTCAATTGAAAAAGTAATTTATGAATTTATCAAAAATATGATTTTTAATTATGTTCAACTTGAAAAATAGATGATTTCTTTCTCTTCAAATTTCTATTCAAGTAATCTCATCAATTTCCAATATCATTGTCATCCACTAGACTACATGATATTTCCATCGAATCATTCGATGTGTCAACCGCTCACGAAGTCTTATTCAATTTAAAAATGTCATATCTGGAATGATCTAACACAATTTTGATCAAATTTGGTAGCTCAACACAGCCACTCCAACGATAATCATACACTTTTATGAGTTTGGAGGATATGAAAAAGAAAGGATTTGGAATAAAAAGAAAAAGAAAAAGAAAAGAAAAGATTTGAAGGTGGAAAGAAAAATAAGTATTTCTGAGTTTATGATGAATTTGAAATGATAAGAATAAAAAATATTAACATTATGGAAAGGAATGGGAGGGTTTCACTCCCCCCCAAATCTTCCTAAATCGTTCCATAAGTTGTAATACAAGCTCTTATGTTATTCGTGAAGCACAAACAATCAATAGTTTCAATGATACAACATATCAATAAATAATTTACATGCAAGTCTGACTTCTTGGTGTTCCCACACATCAAATTGTTTACTATAAATGATTTCGTATTATGTTGTCTCACGATTCTAGTTTTCATTTCTCATAAAAATTAGTCAAAATGTGAAATAATAACATTATCTAAACAGGAAATATAATAAACAAACTACTCAGTATTCCTAGACAAGCTTTTGATTTTGGTCTCTGACTAATTTAGATCGTTGACTACAGCTAAGTAAAGTATCTAATTCATTCTGATTCTAATATCATATATTAAAATATTCTTGCATAGAGAGTAATAGTTTTAAGGGTAAACTACAAAAACATACTCCGAACTACCGTCCATTTTCAAATTAAGTACCAAACTTTTAAATTCTTCAATTTCAGTACCGAACTTTTTTATTCTACAATTTCAGTACTATACACT
Source organism: Kalanchoe fedtschenkoi (assembly GCA_002312845.1). Classification (NCBI taxonomy): domain Eukaryota; kingdom Viridiplantae; phylum Streptophyta; class Magnoliopsida; order Saxifragales; family Crassulaceae; genus Kalanchoe; species Kalanchoe fedtschenkoi. The sequence goes on from NQLW01000079.1 coordinate 1,297,149, forward strand.
TAATAAAATGAAAAAAATTATATAAAAAAACATATGTTGGGTCCGATATGTTTATGCAAGTTTCAAAATTCTTGCTAAAGAGTTAGACTTACAAACTAATTCTCATATTTCATGTTAATTTCTTCTTTCTATTAAGTGTATAGTACTAAAATTGTAGAATAAAAAAGTTCGGCACTGAAATTGAAGAATTAAAAAGTTCGGTACTTAATTTGAAAATGAACGGTAGTTCGGGGTATGTTTTTGTAGTTTACCCTAGTTTTAATCCTAAACTAAGTTCTTGTAACATACATATTTGAACTCTTAATTACTATGTTCTTAGACATCCCTAAAATAATGAATGCCGGATAAATTCATAAACTAATCCTACACATGTCATGCGCAAATTATTCAAAGAAACATGAACAAATATGTATGAATAGTTCTTTTATGGAATAGCAAAAATGCAAGTCTACAAAGAACTTACGATCCGTGTGATTTTAGAATATAGACGACTACTCATTACTCATCATAATAATACAACCAAAATAACTATGAAAGTAAAAATAGGGTGGTAGAAGGAAGCGTAATTTATAGCTGAATAGTCATCATGTATTTTTCTGATAATTATTGGTAATTTTTGAAAGATTATTATTGCTAAAAGAGATATGAGAATGATAAAAAATCGAGTTTTCCCTGAATATTTTTTTCGGCGCTTGACACATGTCAGCACAACATGTGACATGATCTGATTCATACTGAAAAACCTCTCTAGATCGTGCTCCCATTTTCCTTATGAAGGCGCGAATTGTGTCGTGCCTCTAGCATGAGATGAGTTGTGCCCAAATTTCTAAAATTACATTTTGACCTCTTAACTCTCTTTTTTTTTATATAGATCAACTCATAACATTCTTTCTATTTTCATCTTAGATTAGAATGCGATTGAATTTGGGCATCTACATGTGTTTGTAATCGAACAAGACTTGCCAGATCTTTGCAAGTCTCCGGGCTCATGGGCACCGTTGATTATCTGTTTCAGTTCATTCGGCAAAGGTTTGTTTGATTTAGGGAAATTATAAGGAACCAAAACTTTAAAGAAAATTGAAAGAATTTAAGTTATTTTAGTGTAGCTGTGACAAAAGAAAGTTATACAAAAATGAGAAGAAAAAATTTGTTAATTAAAAGAATGTTTTATCATTATAATTTTGCACATCAAACAAACAAGATGGAATTGATTTGAAATTTCATAGAGATTTTACTTTCTGTATCATTTTTTTTCTCATTTATGTTTGCTAGACCAAATAGAGAGTAAGCGAATGAAGGGAAGTTCCTAACCTCCTTCGCACCCAATCTTCTTGTTTCTTTATGTACTTTTTCTTAAATTTTATTCTTTATTAGAATTAAGAAAAGTCAGATGAAAAAAAATCATCATTCAAAAATAATATTTAGAGGTGTCAATTATCAAATAAAAAATATTTTGTGGATATATGTATATTGTATATTTTTAATTTGAGATAAGTCGTTTTGATTTTTAAAAGGTTAAGTATAACTATTTTTAACTTTAATCTAAAAGCTAGATCCGCCATTTGGGATGATAAAATCCATATATATTCAATTTCATGTTAATCTTATTTGAGATAAAGAGAAAATTATACTTTCTCTAAATCAAACAAAATTCTTAAAAAAAAAAAATTCACAATTTTCTTTTCATCCAATTTACCGAAACCAAATAAAGTCTGATACATTACAAAAAAATAAAATATGTAAAGACGACGTCGTTGCAAGTCCGTGCGACTCACTTCAGCTTCAAGAAAGCTCCTCTATATATTTAGCAATTATCTTGATATCTTGACGCGATCGTCTCTTTCTTATCTGCGAAATCAGTTTAGGGTTATTCTCTTGTCGATCGCCGCTGGTATGATTTTCCGTTTCCCGACTTTTTTTTTACTTCAATTTTTCATCAATTTCCTTTTATGCAAGATCATGCCGATTTTTTCTGGTTCATCTAAACCCTAATTTTTCTACATCGTATTCTGTCGTGTTTGTTTCTTTCAGCCGTGTTTGCTTGTCGGATCGGACTCCATGGCCAAGAGCTTCAAATCCGAACACCCTCTTGGTACGTCAATCGCTCTTTTTTTTTCGTTTTTCGTCGATTGTGGATTTCGATCGTTGCAGGGCTTTTTGATCGATTCTGGGAAACTTTGCTTGTGAGAAAGGATTAACTTTGTTAGGGTTGCGTGTCTTCGGAGTTCCTCTTGATGAAATTAATGAATTTTTCGTTTCAACATTGCCTCCTGGATGATCGAGTTGCTACACTTGTAACTTTCTTCGAAAAGAAAAATGTATTGTTGATATTTTGGGCTCCTGTTGTATGCATGTTTGGGTTGATCTGAAATACTGTCTTGTCCTTATTCTATTTCATGCTTTAAATTTCAGAGAGGAGGCAGGCTGAAGCCTCTCGTATTAGGGAGAAGTACCCTGATAGAATTCCAGTAAGTAATCATCACTAAAGATGTACTGTTCTATTTTTCTTATTTCTGGTTCCTTTTATGTCTGGTGAATGGCATTTCATTATCTGTTGTTCATGGTGTCCTCTTTAATTTTCTCTTTGTAGGTGATTGTGGAGAAGGCTGAGAAAAGTGACATACCTGACATCGACAAGAAGAAGTTAGTATCACCACTTCTTATCAGACTGTGATCATAAAATGTTTTATTTTAATTTATTGTTATGAGTTGTTTTTTTGGATGTGCAGTCCTCAAATCTACCCATAGTTTCAAAATTGCATGTATTTTCCCTTAGCCACTTATATTGTTTTGAGACAGGTGTTGCACACATGTCATGTTGTCATATCTATATCTATCCATACGGCATATCAGATTTTATTATTTGGCTAAGTTTACTTTGAAAGGTGAAGCCAACTTTCTTAACTCAATTGATTTAGTGTCGCATGAAGTATTCCAACAGCTTGATTCGTTCTAGCGTGTGAATATATGGGACTGTTGGAAAATTTTGACTCATATACGTAATATATATATTGGTATCTTGTAGTGATAGTTGATTTTTTTTTTCTTGTGCGAGGTTATACTTTGTTGTGCTTGAGTCATGAAGTTGGATGCTGTCTACATAATGAAATATTATTAGAAAATATTATACCCAGCGTTACTTACTTTTCCTTGTACTGTTTTTGAAATATTGAGAGATTATGATTGTAGGGTTGATGGAAACTCTGTTACTCACTTGGTTTACATATGTCTAGGTATTTGGTTCCTGCTGATTTGACTGTTGGTCAGTTTGTCTATGTTGTCCGGAAGAGAATTAAGCTCAGTGCTGAAAAAGCTATCTTCGTCTTTGTTAAGAACATCTTGCCTCCTACTGGTAAGAAGGAAATGCCTTTAGTTTCACCATGGTTGTTGGTATCATCTTGTACCTTTATTGCAGAGAAGCTTTATAAAGTTTGACTTTTTTTTTTTTTTTTGCATTTGTTGTACCAGCTGCAATGATGTCGGCAATCTATGAAGAGAACAAGGATGAGGATGGCTTCCTTTACATGACTTACAGCGGCGAGAACACATTTGGTTTGCTCTACTAAGCTCGACGACCTCTCCGTAAATATAATCTAGCAAAGCAGTTAAGAATGAGACTGTTCGAGCGCTACTTGGCTCTTTCTGATAAATGCTCTTATGCATGTAGTAATAACTACTTTAATTTCTGTTGAACTTGGCACTGGGAATGTTGCAATGCTGTAAATATTTTATCAAGATAAGTTTCTGTTTTTCATTTGCCTCTTGACTTTGATGAATGTGGTTACATCACTGTTCTGCTAGTGAGAATTTAATTTTAAATCCCATCTTTGGTGTTACATGCTTAAATCTTTAGATTTTTGTGGCAGATTTTGAAGTAATTCATCTTGATTAAAGAGGGTGAGGGCGGTTTGTGGTCTTTTGACACAAGATCATTTTGTCTGTTTTGTTTATAGACAATAAATATCACGTTGTCTGTTGGTATCGTATTTATGCTTAGATACAGTGGAGGTGTGCGTTTATGCTTAGATACAGTGGAGGTGTGCGTGAGCTAGCGCGCAGTGAGTATGGGCATATATTATCAAGGTGGAGGGGTTTGCAGCCTCTGGCCGCTAAGAGGAAGTGGGGAACCACTATTGATCCTTTAAAAAAAAAAGCTTGTGTGTTATTATTCTTAAATATTTAAATAAAAATATAATATAACATGTGAGTTTTATGCGCATGTGTTTGAAAATTTTATATCAAGCAGAAGAAAATTTATAAAAATGATATTTATAATAATGTTAAATTTGCATGACACAAAATTTATGTGACATGCAATAAAAAAAATTAGGTTTATTTGAATAAGATTCATAAGGTAGAGGGATTGGAAAATAAGATCCCTTATGATACCTTGTTCCAAGGGGTTGTAAATAATTTGTCAATTAGAAATCAGATTTATGTTTGAGTCAATTCAAATTGTCTTACCTCAATGACCTCATCACACATTGAATCGCTAAAAATGAAATGAATCAATCGAAATTTTATTAAATTGATCGAACCAACATTTTTATGAACCGATTTTGTTTAGTCAAAAATAAAATCTGTACTCTTGCCCCAATTTCAAATTATAATTTTGAATTAAATTAGTATGTATTATGTAATGTGTATATTGGGAAGATGGTGCTTGCCAAAAAGGATTGGCAAATCTACCAACATCCGTTGCTGCCATTTTTAGCTTGTCAAATCAAGGTGACGAGATGCATTGCTCGCTCTCAAGGGCATCCCCATTCAAACAAATTTAAAAGTAGATTTGTGTCATGTGAGATTTATATCATAAATTTACTTTTCACAAACATACATTTACATTCACATTGAAACAAATATTTCAAATCTCTGCGCGTGGACCCACCTGTCATATTATTCTTTTCCTACTTTTTTATATTATAATAATTACAATTTTTTAAATTTAATAATATTTAATTACTTATAATTATATATTCATATTATTTTTTCTTCACATTTATCTAATAAAAAATTACATAATTAAATTTTTTTTATTACAAAATTGATCTTTAATCACGTTTGAAAGAATTAAACGTGATTAAATATCAATCTTTTATCACGTTTATTCATCCAAATGTGATAAAAGATGTATCTTTAATCACGTTTAATTCTTCCAAACCTGATTAGATATCAACATCATTAATCACGTTTCATCCTACCAAATTTGATTAAAAAAATTTTCACGAACCGCATCATGCAGACGAAACTGCTTCGTGTCAAGAACACACAAACCACCTTTCACATCAATTCAAACCGCTTCGTGCACTAACACACAATTTTTCAAAAAACTTCATGGGTATGTCCTGACACAAAAACTAATTATGACAAAATAAAAGCACTAAGCATGTGATATGACCCTTGAGAGGGAAAGAGCCAGCATTTCACGAGTTCAGGGGGCTCCCCGTGTAGACATTCAGCCATAGCCTAGCTCTTAGGCGTGATCCCTTATGATCCTTGTAGCGCGCAGGGCTGCTCAGGGCCTTGTATCGCCAGCGCTCAGTGTTGGCCTCCCGCCTTCGGCGTAAGGCCCCTGCGTAGCGCCTGGCAGCCTTGAGGCTAGCCCCGCTTGTTGCGCCTCCTTTTGTAGCGCTTGTGCTTTCATGTAGCTCCGTGCCTCATTGCTCCTTAAGCCTCTTTTGTAATGCATTTCGCGATTTTTGTACATATATATAAAATTTCTTTTAAAAAAAAGAATGTGATATGACTATGTGAATTGTTAAATTATTTTTTTAACAATCTTTATAAGTATTTAAATTAATATGTATTTGAAATTTTTAATTTTTGAACTTATTTTTATTTTTTGGGATCTTTCAACTCTTTTTATTATGGATAATTTTTATTTTCATTTTATTTTTTTATTTTGATTTTATTTTTTTATTTTATTAACACATATGAACAATATGAGTGACTTGCTAATTTTAAACAGCATCGTTTTATGCACCCATGTTGTCAAGAGCTTCCGGACACTTCGTAACATTGTGACTCTTTGGTTAAGAGTGTGTTTGGTTAAAAAAATAAAGAAGAAAGGACAATGAGAGTAAAAGTAAATTTTTAATAAAATTCATTACAATTTCTTTTGTTTGGTTATGAATGAAAAATTTATAGAAAAATATTGAAACATTATTTATTTTGTTAAAATTTGTATTTTATTTTTCATTTAATTTCTCCTCCTCTAACTTTCTTTAAACAAAAAATTCAATTTCATTTCCATCAAATTTTTATTCTCTCGAATTCTTCCTCAATCAAACACGGCCCAACCTTGGAGCCGTTCCCTGGTACATAACTATTATTTTTATTCTGAAATATTCGTAACTTTAAAACCTCCGAACCTAAAGGTCGAATCTACGTCACACTAAGTATAATTTGTATATCTTATTATTTTATTTTTTCTTGTATTGGACTCGACCAGAATTAGCATAAAGATTGCAGCCTTGCCGTATGTGTTTCGATAATCCAGATAGAAATGTAATGATAAAAACATGGATTACACATAAGCATTTGACCTTTGACTCCAAGTCCAATTCGTACCATGTTCCGTACAATAATCCAACAAAAACACCCAACAAGATAATTACAGCAAAATCCGAAACATAATAACCTTTGACTCCAAGTCCAATTCGTATCATGTTCCGTACAATAATTACAGCAAAATCCGAAACATAATAAGAATGATCGGATATTTTGACGAGGATGAAATGGCGTGCGCGCTGTTAGTCGTCGTATAGCTGCGCTGTGGTCTCTGTCCAACAATGAATATTCCTAACCGCCATTACACGTGCACTTTGCTAATCATAGATGTCACGAATCTGTTTCCCATTCGTTATAAGCTCTCGTCTCTCATTCCTCGAGCAGTTGCGAGCCAGGAACATAATCTAAGGAATTTCAAGTGCCAAATCAAACACACAAACTTGCTATTGAATCCCCATTTCGGCTCGAATCCGCTCCCGCAGCCGCCGAGGATTCGGGAGTCGCAAGAGTTGCCCCGACCAGTGGCGCACGAGTGAATACTACGAGGTCGAATCTTTTTTCGCGAATATCAATCATATCTGTAGTGGAAATGGTGGCAAAAGGCAGAGATGAGAAGCTCGGATCCACATCTTCCTCCTCCTGGGCGGAGCTGAAAAAGGGGCCCTGGAAGCCTGAAGAGGACATGCTTCTGGTCGAGTTTGTCAAGAAGCACGGCGAAAGAGATTGGAACACGGTGAGGAAGCACTCGGGGCTGGCTAGGTGCGGCAAGAGCTGCCGTCTGCGCTGGAACAACCACCTCAGACCCAACTTGCGCAAAGGCCCCATCTCCCCTGACGAAGAGAAGCTCATTTGCCAGCTCCATTCCCAGATAGGCAACAAATGGGCTCGCATTGCCGCCATGGTATGACCATCAAACCCCTAAACTCCATTCCTTCACCAATCACCACCTTCATCAAACTCATTCAGTGCTTCATTTACAGCTCCCGGGACGAACAGACAACGAAATCAAGAACTTCTGGAACACCAGAATCAAGAGATTGTCGCGCAAAGGCGTGCCGTTGTACCCTCCGGAGATCCAATCTCCACGGCCGGACTTGTTGAACCCGTACCTCCACCACCTCGACCCGCAAAACAACCATTCATCATCATCACCTTCCACATCCTCCTCGTCAACTCTGCAATCAAATTACCAAACACCAACTCTGCTCTCCCCCACCACCCCCACCTCTCATTCCCTCCTCTTCCCCTCCCAGCCTCAGCAGTTCCACGACTACGACGACGTCGTTTTGCACGACTCCATGGCCATGTACGACGCCGCATTGGAAAACTCCCGCCACCACCAGCAGATGCTCGCGTCGGCCATGATGAACAGCATGGCGACGCAGCCTCCGCTCCCGTCCTCGTCGTTTCAAAGATTCAAACGACAGCGTTCCATCCCGAACCTGACCATCCCCGTCCGACACGTGGCTCTGCACCCGTTTTCCCCGCTGGGCTTGTCGACGTCCTCGTCGCCGCTGGGCAGGTCGGTTTCCATGGCAGGCTCCCCGACAGCTAGTACGACATACATGCACGTTGCGTCAGCGCCTCATTCCTACGCCTCGTCGCCCACCGGTATGGTGCTCTCGCCGACTGCTCTGCAGCTGGGTGTTTCTAATCCGCATCCGACTATGCGGTTGCCGCTGTCGTCTCCTCCGATTGTGACTTGCAGACCCACTTATCTTCCTCGCACATCGTCGTTCGCGTTCGACCCGATGCTTTTCGACTTGAATCCAGCGACGACGCATGCGCACCATCATATGCAGACCATGGACGACGCCATTGATAACGAGCTGTCCTTTTCGGTTGAGGATCTGGGGATTTTGATGGATCCGGAGACGACCATTTCTCCTAACACGTGTTCTTCGTCTCACATCAACGAGCCGCAGCAGAATGGCTTGGTGCCGGCTGCGGATCGCAACAATGCGGGTCCACTGGAAGAGTTTTTGAAAGAAGCAGAGACGATATCGATCAGAGACGTGGAGGAGGCGGAGTTCAGTACGGAGCAAGCGCATGCGTTTTTGAACGAACTGGAAAGCGATATGGAGGAGTCAAGATTGAACTGCTCGTCTTCAGGCCAGGCTTTGATGGACCAACCAGAAGCCCAGTTAGCAGTCAGAGAGTGCCAAATGGAGTCCATGGCAGAGCTGGAACTGAACAATGAGCTCGCAAATCTTCTGGAAGCAAACCCCCTGGGTCATTCTTTCTGGAGCAATGGCAATGACAATGACTGGTTGGCGAATTCACAATTTTCTCAGCCGAGTAATGATCATCATCAGCAGCAGCAGTATCAGATTAATCATTTTATGGATGATAAGTATGGGTATGGAGATGCATCAGCTGACTACAGCTCCATGCCTGTTGCGGCGTCGTCCAGCTGGGACAACATGCCTGGGATTTATTAGCTCTAATGCACTCTCAGGCTACTCTGCCGGCCGATTTTGTTTCAAAATCTGTGACGGGTTTTTCAGCCTGAGTTGCCAAACAATGTAAAATACAACGATTTCTCTTGTACATCTATATCATCACATTTCTTACCAAATTCGCCAATTGTTCTGCCATTGGATTGTTCCATACTGACTGATGAACCAAGAAGAACATCAATTTAGCGAGGCCAATTTTTTCGTCGCTGGAGAGGCCCATTTAGCCTAACATGCACCATCGAAGGAAGAGAGAGCTTCATCATTTTTATTTTTATTTTCAAATTTTGTCTGCATGCGTTGCCTATCAATTTTACATTACAATCCAGAAGTTTAGTACAATCTTCCTCGGCGTTAAGAAGGAAGAAAAACTCGGTGATGTTTGTGTACAGTCTGCGAATAAGATTTTATTTATGATGGTAATGTTTAATTGAATAAAGATTTCACTGGTTGAGAGATGGATGAATTCATTCAGGAGCAAGTGTGAATATCTCTTTTACTTATAAAGAACATTATTGGAAAATAAATATGGGTTTGAGGTGTCATATTTGAAGGCATGGAGGGAGAGTTAGAAGGCCTTTGAAATTTTATTTAATGACCAATGAAAATCTTTTGACCTGTTACCCTCTTTTATGGATACCTAACAAAAAACCAATCCGGATATGATAGTCTACTGGCAGAAGACTGAAGTTGACAGAAAACTCTATGTTGACAAGAAACTCTGTTGACAAAGTATTTTTAGCATTTGGATCTTCAACAGAGGCTTACAAATTTTGTCATCCCATTTTATCTATAAATGAGGCACACTTACGAAATGTACATGGGTAAGCTTCTTATTATTGTAAGATTGGATGCTAATAACCTTTTGTTATTTATTGACTTTGTACTAGTCAAAAGTGGGAACATCGAGGGCTGGAGCTAGTTCACGAGTTGTATAAGAACGAGAGTAACAGATCGAGACGGATTATACATCTTTGATAGGTACCCTGACATAATACATGTCATGAGGTCTCCCAACTAGTCACCGCCTAAAGCAAATCACATGGTTTTTGTCAGACACATTGTTAGTAATTTCATGACCTGTGTCCGGATAGTTGAGTTGAAGAAAATATTGGCTAATGTCGCTTATCAGAATCAGTCTAGAAAATTTGATTCCATGTGTAGAGGTTTGATGAAATTACTTAGACCTGACTAAGATACAAATCGATGGTTGGTGACACATCGAGAGAGCAGTGGCTAATGACATATGATCGATTTGGAATACGTTGAAGGTCAATGACTACAAATGCAAGTGAGGTACTCAACAGAGTTATCAAATGTGCCAAAGATTTTCCTATAAGTGCACTGGTTCACTACATATTCAAGTAATTGATCCATTACCGATGAGAATAGGAAGATTGAGGATAAATGAGAGTTATCAAATGGCTCTTGTGGCCTACTTTGCGGCAAAGAGATGAAGGCAGCCATAACAGCTCGTATACTTATCTTGCTGCGACTGAACTACTAATACCAAAGATTAAGAGGAGTTGATATGAGTGGTGGTGGGGGACCTGCGAGCTCTTTTCCTTGCGCCACCAGCCACATGCCCTTTCATTGCATCTTCATCACACAACCTTTATTCACATCATGTTTTATGAATTTTACATTAGGAGGCTATCTTTTCAGTCATCCATTGATATGCCAACAAGAGTAATGTTTAAAAAAGTATTAGTTGGTGTTAGGCGGTGAACACAATGTCTAGTGATTAATCGATTAGACAATGATTAATCGGACAGTTAATCGGAGTTATATATATTAATAATTAATTATAAACGGTAATTTTTAGAACACTGCTTCAAAGTAATCAAGAAGGAATAAAACTCAAAAAAGGCTCTGAACTACTACCACTTACCTGATTGCGGTCAGAACTATCACGATTCTCAAAAAGGGTGTGATGAAAAAAATCGAATTGATTTTCTAAAATAAAATTCACTATTACATTCTTTAACTAATATTATTTTAAGACTTAGATTTGTGTTGAAAATTACGTCGTTTGATTATCAAAATAATTTTTTTTTTTGCGCACATAAAGAAAATGACTTCTTTTAATAACAAACGACATAATTTTCAAACACAAATCTAAATCTTATAATAATATTAGTTTAGCAATGTAATAATAAATTTTATTTTAAAAATCAATCCAATTTTTTTTCATCGCACCATTTTTGAAAATCATGATAATTCGGACCATAGTTAAATAAATGGTATTATTTCATAGACCCTTTTAAATTTTATCCCTTACAAATATCAGATTACAATCAACTACGTCAAAACAAAAACATGGTACAATACATACTAAATATATATAATTTAATTACGATTTGGTATTACTTACTCCTTCTGTTCTCTTTTACATGTCACTTAACCGAAAATATTTGTCCACTTTTACTTGTCACTTATCATTTCCAATACACATTAAATTCACACTAATTACTTTAAAAACTAAACATTAATTAATAAACTTGATTTTTCCGACAAATTAGTCATCAATCTAGTACATTAAATTACAACTCTTGTATATTTCCAATACAGCAAACTCTGCAACCCAAATACAGTTCTCTCACATTCAACAAATCATAAATCTGCTGCTCCATCTCCAACCACAACTTTTATCTCATTCCCATCATCTACAACCCCCTCCTCCTCTTCATCTACGCCACCACCTCAATCACCAACAACTACTTCTCTGCACAGCTACCTCTACACCCATCAACATCAACACCACCAATCCACCACAATCAATGTCGCTGCAACAATCATCAATTATAACATCCAACGGGACAAGTTGTAGAGTAAGACGACCGTTAGTCCACGGCAATCGCGACGGCTGATTCTCCATCCACGCTAGGCTTTAGGTCAGCGGTGGAAACTCTTTTTCTTCTTTTTCCTGTCAATACATCACGACAGATCTCCCTCCGCCGCCGCCGCGCGTAGCTTCGCTCGCAGTGACGCTCATAGGCTTCAAACTCCTCTGCGTTCCGCAAGTCAATGCAGCTCTCCACTCGACGTAGTCCCCAGATAACCCTGCTGCCTCCGATTCTCGGCGAGTACGAGATCCTAAGCTTACGATTCCAGTGATTTCTTCAACCGATCTCGTACCAGTACTATCTTCGAGTTGTTGTATTTATGACTCGACCCTAGCGAGTTTGAGAAACATCGAGATTTAGAATCCATTCAGAACTACATGAAAGGTCGCTGGATCAAGCGAGTTTGATTTTTAGCTATTGCGCGATGAGATTGGAGAAGAAGATGATGACGAAGACTGCTAAGATTGGGGATGACTGGGTGACTTGTGAGATTCTCACACGATTTATGCGCATTTATGTTATTGATTTTTTCAATATATAATTAAAGCGATGAGACAATTGACATGCAGTTGCTCATCATTATCTTAATTGGCGTGCTTTTTTACTGCGTGACAAATATATCCGGACAAAGGGAGTAAATCATTGTACCTAATCCCATTTTAATCTCCATAAAAAAAGGTATTTAAAGTTTCTTAATCATCAATTTATCTTGTCAACTACTGCCCCGTCTTAGCCACACAAAACGGCATCATGCAATCGACACGTCAGCAAAAAAAGTCCAAGAATCAAAATACCGTCCAGGTTCAATGAACCTAGTTGCATAGAGTCCTCTGGTTCTGCAAATAAATAGCGCACACGAATCTCTCCATGTGCACCCGACACAAATCGAGACGTCAATATTTGCCGCGCTCGGAGATCTCCAAACTATCTGATGGCGCTCGCTTCTTCCTCCGCTTCCGTTTCGTCTCCTCTCAATCGATCCTTTGCGTCCCATTCCGCTCAGGAATTGAAAGGTACGGAACCGAAAGCCGACTTTTGAAATCTCAGCGGAGCTTGGATAGCTGCATGACGATTTGGCTGTTCTTGTGAATCGATTTGACGTTCTCATAATTTATTGAATTTATTTCTTTTTTTATTCCTATTTTGTGAATCGGTGGTGTTGGTGAGGAGGTTATCTGATTTGACTGTGTGATTTAGCAGCTGCATCAGTTGGTTCTAGACTATCACTGGATCGGCAGGTGGCTTCATTAGTAGCTACGAATTCCGGCCAGAGGAGATCTTCGATAAAGCCTATTTCTGCTGAGCTGAAGAGGCACAATTCGTCTGTTCCGAAGGCTGTTAGTGTCGTGGCTCCTACTCCTGGTATGTTGTTTTCAAGACTCGTCAGTGAGTGACATACAGTTGTGACCTTATCTTGGGCGTCATGGTTGCTTACTCGAGCTTGCTGTTTCCTATCTTGCAGAAGTTGTTGAGACTGAGAAAGTAGAGAAAGTTGTGGACTGGGAAGAGATGGCTAAAGAGCTTGAGCATGCTTCACCCCTCACTATCATGGACAGGGCCCTGGAGGAGTTTGGCAATGATATTGCCATTGCTTTCAGGTAGTTTTGCTTTGCCTTGCTTTGTTTGTTATTTTCGTAGAAATTGTTCTTTGTGATTTATTTTCATTGAGTTGAGCACAGGCCTTGATTTGTAGACTAAGCAAGATTGTTTACTGATTTTGTGTGCAGTGGAGCTGAGGATGTGGCCCTGATTGAGTATGCCCGACTGACTGGGCGTCCCTTTAGGGTGTTTAGCTTGGACACTGGGAGACTGAACCCAGAAACGTATCAGTTCTTCGACACGGTTGAGAAGCACTATGGCATTCGTATTGAGTACATGTTCCCTGACACCACTGAGGTGCAGGCATTGGTGAGGACTAAGGGGCTGTTCTCTTTCTATGAAGATGGGCATCAAGAATGCTGCAGAGTGAGGAAGGTCAGGCCTTTGAGGAGAGCCCTGAAAGGATTGCGTGCTTGGATCACTGGGCAAAGGAAGGATCAGTCTCCTGGCACTAGGGCAGAAGTCCCTGTTGTACAAGTTGATCCTGTCTTTGAAGGGCTTGATGGCGGAGCTGGCAGCCTAGTGAAGTTTAACCCCGTAGCTAATGTTGAGGGGACAGATGTGTGGAATTTCCTCAGAGCAATGGGTGTGCCTGTCAATTCTCTGCATGCACAAGGATACATCTCAATTGGATGTGAACCATGCACACGGGCTGTGCTACCAGGCCAGCATGAAAGGGAAGGAAGGTGGTGGTGGGAGGATGCCAAGGCAAAGGAATGCGGTCTTCACAAAGGAAATCTCAAACAAGAAGAGACCTCAAGCAGTGTTCATACAGCGGTCAAGGAAGTTGATATCTTTAATAGTGATAACTTGGTTACCTTGAGTAGAACCGGTATTGAGAACTTGGCCAGATTGGAGAACCGCAAGGACTCTTGGATTGTTGTGCTATATGCGCCATTGTGCCAATACTGCCAGGTAAACACCCTTGAATCAGTTAACTTTGATGCACTGGTCTCAATTGTATATCAAAAACAAAAAGAGTATTTGGCTGACTTATCTCTTGTTTCTTATTCAGGCTATGGACGCCTCATTTGTGGACTTGGCAGATAAGCTAGCTGGCAGTGGTGTCAAAGTAGGAAAGTTCAGGGCCGATGGTGATCAGAAGGCATATGCACAACAGGAGCTACAGTTGCAGAGTTTCCCTACCATTCTGTTCTTCCCCAAGCATGCTTCAAAGCCCATTAAGTACCCTACTGAGAAGCGGGATGTGGATTCATTGATGTCCTTTGTCAAATTGCTCAAATGATGGTGAGCTGCAAAACCAGTAGTGCCATGTAAGTTGCCCTTGAGACCCAATGCTCATCCTCCACTTCCTTTGGATGAAGCTGTATAGTGTTGAGTTGCTGTGAGCTTTCTGTCTCCCCCCATCTTGTTTTTATTGCCTTCAGCTGTTACAATTAATTCACATGAGTGAGTTAGGATAAGTAACAATAATGGTTATAATAAATTTCATGAAATCTATCAATAATCATGTTTGGCAGTAAAAGATAATATATAGAAGTGCATTAATTATCCTTGTATCCCACATCATCTGAGAAAGGATATGTAATGTAACTTATATAATCGTACGCTTCCAAATAAGGCAAAAGAAATATAAGAGGGGAACAGGGGAACCACACACGCGCACCGCCGGGCGTGTGGTGCGGTGCCGGCATGGGCTGAGCTTTTCTTTTTATGGAAAGGTCCGTTTGATTACAGCTTGCGCCTCTGGTGGTGGAGAAAGTGGGAAGGAGTTGCGTAGAACTTCCTCCTTCTCCTTCCTCCTCTACACTCTGCATCAAATCCAGAAAAAGCATACCTGCTTTGCAGGATAGCTACCTGAAGGAGCTTTCGATGAGATTATCCAGCTGGAGCGAAGCTGAGGTAATTGAAACCGTCTTGTGATTCGGTTTGTAAAGAAATGTTGTTCCATTTCTGTCAGTTTGATTTTATATCATGTTTAATGTCAATAACATGTATCCTTATGTATGTGACAAGTGTCTATCAATCATAATGCACTCACAGTTTTCCAACATCAGCTAGGTCCTATGACAAAATGAACCTGTAGATTAACCTTTTTGTGAGTCTGCAGTTTTGCAATAAATAAATAAAAGAGTATTCATCTCCAATTGCCTGTGCTACGCTTC
>NQLW01000079.1:1312781-1378067 GCA_002312845.1 Kalanchoe fedtschenkoi
TATGCTCTCCTTTCAGCTTCATGTTCAGAGTTTTTTTTTTGAGAGAAATAGAAACACAAGCACTACACTGTGAGTACCCCGGCTGAGAATTGTGCCCAACCCCCAAAAACCAGAACTGATTCACTGGCCACCTGTATCCTCCTCAATCATATGAATCCCAGCTTCAATTGGTTGCGAAGGGGAGAAGAATGTCCAGTAGATTGTTTTCACGAGTTTGGATATCTGCCAGCTGAATCTTTACCTCCAGCTAGGTGCTGGAAAGCCTATACCCTGTGCTCAGATGGGCAACAGTTAGAGAGGGATGTAGTATGCATTAATGCTCTCATCACAGGTTATTTATTTTTTCTAGTTGGAGCTGCAGCAAGATGAAGTAAACATTTATATCATAGAACTCAACTTGGTGGTAAAATATGCTCTGCATGAAGTGTATATATAGCCCATCACTCTCCCCTCATTCTCACCCCAAACATTTCATTCATTCCGAGCAGATATGAATTACAAGGTTGCTTTCTTTGTGTTCCTTGCTGGCGCTCTCGTCTGCCGTGCCAATAATGCTAATGCAAGAAGTCCGCCAAAAGGGTCATTCAACGAGGAGAAGACGTTCTTCAACCGCGGCGGACTAGGCGGAGGGGGAGGGTTCGGAGGAGGCGGAGGTGGTGGCCTTGGTGGAGGTTCGGGCGGTGGATTTGGAGGTGGGGCTGGTGCTGGTGCTGGGACTGGTGGAGCACTTGGAGGCGGGGGTGGAGGGGGATTCGGAGGGGGAGGAGGTGGAGGCCTTGGCGCAGGCTCAGGTTTCGGAGGTGGTGCAGGGTTCGGAGGTGGCGCTGGGAGTGGCGGTGGACTTGGGGGTGGTGGCGGCGGCGGAGGTGGTGGTGGAGGAGGACTTGGCGGGATCGCTGGAAGCGGATTTGGGGGAGGAGCTGGTGGGGGCTTTGGAGGAGGATTTCCATGAAGATCATCATCAATACTACTACTACTACTACTAAAATATGAAATGACTTCTACATTGGATTTGTAATTGGTTTGGCATAATAACATTCTTCATCTGATATTCAAACAAATACATTTGCAGTTGTGAAATAGTGATAAAAAAACAAATTAATTTGATTTTCTCTATTAGAATTTTCGATGTGAATTTTTTCCAATAATCTTATATCTGAATTCAGTTAACACATCAAAACTTCATAGATCTCGTCAAAAACTTATTTTGTTGCACAGAACTCATACAATCAACAATCAAAATAGTTGTATAATTTTTTTTATTCTCTGTATCGTCTGTCTAACCCAACTTCTTTCGATAATAAAAAATTAAGAAACCGTCATATTGTGAAACAAAACAGTCAAAATTATTTCTCATCACTATAATAAAAATTGTATGTATTTTATGTTGACTAAATCGGCAATAAAGGTAAATGTATTGACTTCTTCTCCAAATTGAATCGAGAAATACTTGTGTAATCAAATGGAGTAAATTCAGATTTCTCAGTTGTTTTCCTACGAGTTTGAATTCATTGACTGACTAAACAAAACTGTTTAGTTCTGTAATCAATTATCGAAATTAAATAAATCATTTATGCTTCACATAAGGAGTCAAATTCTAGGAATCTGCGACAAATTTTTAAATAAAGATTGTGTTAGTTTAAAACAATTTGTTTTTGAGTAATGCTATTTTTCATATTTGAACCATACCAAAATTATCCCGTTTATGTCTTAAGTTCCCCCAGTAGAACATATGCTATACTTATCTCATGTATAATCCAAGCCTTGTAATGTGTGAGAAGTTTATTACAAGTTAGGGACAAAACTAAATCCAATTGAGATTTGAATTACCACCATTATTAAATAAGATATATTTCATTACATTCGTTAGCTGACGGGTTCAAAGGCATTATATTTTCTAACTAAGCTACCAGATCTTATATTTTTATAGTGTATTAATTATATGTAATTTATTTCAAAAAAATTTTACTTCAAATTCAACTGATGGTCAAATCGATCAATCCAACCGGTTCAATTGATGAACCGAGTATGGGACACTTGACCGATTCAGTCATCGATCCGATTTTTATGAAAATATTATAATCACGAGCTCTCACTTCTTTATCATGAATGAGTTTAAAAATGAACCCGTCATCACTAAATACAACTTCTCATTAATATTCACAACTTCTCAATTCTCATCCAGAATTGGATTCTCTTACTTATATATTACTAAAAAGTCAAAAAATCGCGATTGTTAATAAAATTGTTTACCAAACGCATGATGACCGTTTCAGTGACCAATTTTTGGTCGTAACAAATATTAATAGTTGAAACAGAGTATGGACCAAACTTAAATCTAATTAGCGAAATTCTTCTAAAATTGCCAGCCTGTTCAAACCAAATTCTTCTATTATTCATTAGATGAAGCGACTTCCTTTTAAGAATTTAGTGTACATTTGTTACATCATTTTATTTATATGGATATTATAACTATTTGTATAAATTATACCATCTATTAAGAAGTTATTATTAATATGAATTTTTAAAGATAAATTTTATCTTTATATATTATTAATACATTCATATTTTAAACTAAAAACATCACCATAATATTAATAATATCATCAAATTTCTAAAACATGCTGGGAATCGAATGTTTAAAGTAAAATTGTCAGATCATTGAATGCAACTGTTAGGGCGGCTTCTAATCACGCTAAAAAGTCCGCAAGCAAGCAAGATAGTGGCGGAGTGGGGCAGCCTGTTTCGAATTTTACTTAATATAATTATTTCTATATAAAAAAATTATATATATAAATAAATTTACATACTTAATTTCAATTAAATTTTAATTTTATTTTTTAAATTCAGTTAAAATTTAAATTATATAATTTTATCACATTAAAGAAAAATCAATGCTGGATGGAAATAAGTACTCCTTCTGTCCTCTTTTACATGTCACTTAACCGATTTTTTTTGTTCACTTTTACTTGTCACTTAACAATTTTCAATGCGTATTTAATATCAACAATTATCTTAAAATGTCAAACATTAATCACTTTATCAACATAATCAATAAAAAATACATTCCTCACCAGTAATCATCTACCAATTTTATTTTTTGCACGAACTTTTTCAAATAAACACCAACCACCTACTCATTAAATTTGTACAACCGCTAGCATTAAATTTATCTTAATCTACTCAAATTAATCTTAAACGACATGTAATAGAGGACGGAGGGAGTAAATTCAAACCAAACCACTGACTCTTGTGCACGTCATGCGGGATCGATAAGAGGTGTCGTCGCATCAGAGACCGAACTCTAAGGCTGCCTTTTGTTTATGGAAGTTTTGTGAAAATGAAAGTTTAAAGGAAAAGTGAAAAAAAAAATATTTTGAATGATTTTATTTATTTTTATTTTTATTTGGTTTTATGAGAGAAAATAATAAAAAATCAGTTTCATTTTATATCTTCATAATCCATGAAAAATATGAAAAACAATATCAATCTCTCATCAACTTTGTACATGATATAATATTACATAATAATATACTGTATTTTAAATTTGTATGACAGATATTAAATTAACCTTATAAATGATAATATATTATTAAATAATATATTTAAAATTCACATGAAAAATATTTAAAATAAATATTAAATACACCTTCATATAAAGTATAATATTATATAATAATACAATAAATATTAAAAAATTTATTATTATGGAAATTTTATGAAAATTTTAGGGAAAATAATATATGCGTATCTTGAAACTTAATGGATATATTGAACTTGATCGAAGAAGTGATTATCCGCTTTAGATACATTGGACTTAATTAGATATATCATAAATGTGAATTTCGAAATCACATAGTGATAGATCATGATTTTTAAAAAATTGATAATATAAACCCCACTTTTATAATTTTCTCTTTTAAAAATTCACAATTATCACGGTTGGTGATACAAGTGATATTCATACTCTCATACATACAAATTGCTGTTACTAATCATGATTTTAAGTGAAAAAATAATTAAAAATTAAAATATTCTAAATAAATATTTGGAAAAAAGAATACGTTGAAAAAACTTCTTGCATTAAAAGTTAATTATTTCAAAATAGAGCGAATAATTGAACTGAAGACTTTACGAAACAAGTAAAATTAGCAGATCGCAATAGGCACGACCAGTTACTACTAGACGAGTATATTTACTAAGGATTTTTATTTCAAGCAGTCAAATAATTTGTTGTCACAGTTAAATTACACAGTTTTATGTTTTGTTAACTAATCAATTCAGTGAGTGTGGGTGTACACTATCAAGGTGGAGGGGTGTGCGGCCCCTGGCCACCAAGGGAGAAGTGGGGAACCACTATCGATCCCCTTAAAAAAAAAGTAAAAAAAAAAACTAAACAATTCAGAATATACGTAAAATAAATAATTTTTCATGTTAATTTTTATTTCAATGATTGATTGTCAAAATCATAATCTGCCAAGTTGTTTGGCTGATTGGAATAATAATCCTTTTACTAATGATATCTTACTGCAGGAAACCTCAAAATTAAATTTATTTTTTTTCCATTCAAATACGCGAGAAGAGTCAAGAAAAGAAATTAAATAACAAAACACACACGTTCAGCACAGCTCCATGACATTCTTTAATGATCGAATATGTGCTTCACAATTTAAATATAATAAAAAATGGATGAAAATGTGAGCATCAGCTAGCATTGAGGTACAGCAAGATGTGTTGGTTATTAAAACGCATGTAAGGTTGATTAGCAGCCGCCCTTATAACTTTATGTTGGTAGCATTGCGTGTAAAGTAATGTACATACGTATTGTTATATGCAAATACCTAATAAAAGCAGAAAACATGACTGGCTACTGGTGAAAAGTGGATCTACAATAGAATAGAATAGAAAAGAGAGCGAGAGGTCCAAGTCCAAGTCCAATCACACCACCACTATTTTTCTACTATATTTCTACTTTGCTTTTACATAAAGTTGAGTTTACTTAGTGGGAAGGGAAGCCCCAACCCAAAATCTGAGATTTGGTAAATTTTTCATATATCAGCGTCGGGGAAAAAAAGAAGAAGAGTCATCATCCTTCATGGTTGAACAAGCTGGTGATTAAGGCTTTCGTTGTGAACCATAACATACAAAACAGGCTAAATGAGTAGATGAGGCTAGCAGACGAGACAAGTGGGAAAGCCCCGAGTGCAGACACACATCATGGCCATGTGTTAGGAATCAACTTGAATATGCATACAAAAGCCACATGCACATTCACAAAAGTTGTAGTGAAAGAATAAGTCACATGAATGGGATTTCAAATAAAAAGAAAAAAATTAATTAATATAATGTGTCATTTTATAAAAGTTAGGCAACTCACAAAACAATGTCTTTTTAGGGTTTTACTCCATCTGTCCTCTTTTACATGTCATTTAATCGAATTTTTTTGTTCACTTTTACTTGTCATTTAACAATTTTCTGTGCATATTTAATATCAACAAGTACCTTAAAATATCAAATATTAATCACTTCTTTATCATAATCAATAAAAAAATCATTCATCATCATTAGTAATTTATCAATTTTACTTTTTGTACGAATTTTTTAAAAAAATACCAACCACCAATTCATTAAATTTGTTTAACCGCTAGCATTAACTTCACATTACTCTACTCAAACTAACCTTAAACTCATGTATTAGAGGACAAAGGGAGTAGGTGTTGGGATATTAGATTTTTAGGCCGGGTATGGTTTGGAAAGTATGAAAAGAAAAAAGATTTTCTCATGGAATTCATTATATTTTTCTTTTTGATTTGGTTACCGGTAGAAAATCTTGTAGAAAATGATAAATATTCTTTAATTTTAACATATTTTTTTTCATGTTTTCTATTTAACTTTCCATGTAATTTTCCATATCCAACTTTCCTTCAACCCAAATAAATGATTTCATCTCATTTTCTAGAAACTTTCATTTTCCTCAATTTTTACCATAAACCAAACACAGCCTTACGGTTGTAAAATTTTAAAATTTTTACATTGTAAGGATTTCTCGATAATGAGAATTTGGGGATTTATGACTTAATTTATTAATTTTAGAGTTTAGATCTAAAATTCTAGACTGTAAGCTCTTATCATATTTATGTAAGATATCATTTAACCTTTCCGTATTTGTTGAGTTTAGAAAAAAAAATTGAGCAAAAAGAAAATGATAAGAATATGAATTTCATTTTGAATTGGTCTGGACTCAGGTGGTTGTAACAATACATCCAACTCTTCGATTCAAATTCTGATATTACCACATGAATATAAATATATTGAAGATGCGATTGATTATATTATCAAAGGGGAGGAATATGTGCCCCCACTAACTGTCAAGATAAATAAATTTCATTTTATTTTTTCATGATTGGGTTTGGAGCGAAAAATTTTACCACACATTTACTTTCATTAAGAAATCAAACAAATTGATCTTAGGAATGATCTAGAATTATTTTGATCAAACAAATTTAAGAAAATTATTGCCTAACACCTTCTTGATATGCAGGTGTGAGTTGGCTAGGTTTGATGCACAGCAATCCTACTCCATATGGGCATGAGGCCGGGTGAACACAGAAAAAGGACTGACAATGTGCAAATTCCCATTCCAGTCAAGCTCAGATTTTGATGGCATTCTAAATTCTGATGCTCACAGCCCGTAATTGTCGGTAACCCGCCAAGCCAAATTCCCAACTAACCTCGCCCCAACACAGCAGCAAATACACTGTAAATTGTTGGTTCATTTAAATACTCGCCTTCAACCTAATGACAATTCATATACTAACCTTTGTTTGTGTGTCAGCACATCTTTATTCCACAGTATGAGTGAAAGGTTAGCAAGAGAGAGACACAATGAGATGTAAAATTGAATTATGAATTGAATATGAATTGAGTTTGTTCATTCACATTTATTTGCAACAAATTGATCCAATTCAAATTCGTTGTTAGAATTCTTAATTTGAGTTGAATTTTTAATCAATCCAATTAACCTCATCAATAAAGAAAATAAAATAAAAATAAAAAAATTGGGTAGGGTTTTGGGTTGTATTTTGTAATTTGAACTATGTTTTGCAATTTGAATCAACCCAAATTCAATTTTATCAATCCAAAGATCAACTTAATTTCGAATTTGTAATTCAAAACACAGCCCAAATAAATTATTTCAATTCAAATTCAATTTATTTGGATTTATTTGAGTTGGATTTTAACACGGCAAGAGCTTTAGCTAGATGGATGATTGGGGAGGTTTTCTAATATGATAATTCCCTAATTTAGGCCTTAAGCTATGCCGAAATCGCACTGCTTGCACAGGCTTCGTTAACTAACACATGATCTGAATTACTAGCTAGTTTCATCTTCTGATGAAATTCGAGGAGTAGAAGATATCATATTGTGTGTATAGACACGGTAGACCCATGAGTTCTTGAATTGTACGATCGGCTTGGCCAAATGCATGGATGAGAATGATCGAGAGAGAAGATTCCCAGCTAGCAGGCGTAGCAAATGCTGATTAAACCAATGCAAGCAGCCAGGCTGGTGGTGGGAAATCGTGGGACAGTGTGTCCTTGTACAAAAATCCACACTCTCTGCTGTGGATTAATTACTCTGAACGTGCGTCCGTACGACGCCGCTTGCAGTGCACTTATTATTATTGCTGCTTCCCCACCCAACCCAAGCCATGTCACTTCAATATCACACGTACGTATGTATATCTTCAATAATCAATCTTAACCAGTGTCGTCGTTAGATACATACACACATGCTTTTCAAAGCAACAAGCAACTTGAAAACTCGCGTGTGTGCATGTGATTATTAAGCGAGAGCAAAGCGTTGCTAGTAGCGCCTCGTCTCTTATTCTTGTTTGAAATTTGTGTATGAATCATCCTCGTTAACGGTTGATTTATCAAAACCTGTAATCCGCAATGACCTCGTCGAATCTCACCATGCACAGCATCACATGGGACTGGGAGATCGACGAGGAAGAGCAACGTGCGTGGTGGCACGAGGAGCCACGTGCCGGTCTATTCATATATATATGTGGTCTCGAGACTCTCCAGTGTTCAAAAGGAACCTCCTTTTGACGTAGCATAGTTAATTGAACATGTTAACGTTTCATTATTTTACACGTTAATGTTTTTGTTCGTATACGAGGATGTGTGTGAGCATGTGAGATGAAGATGATGAAGAAATAATGTCACTATGTTATTTGGATTCTTCACGTGCATGCTTTTCTCATCTTAAGAATTCATTTATTTACTCAACGCGAGTACTAAACTAAACTAAACTAAACTAAACTAAACTAAACTACTGCTGTATCTTATTGCTGGATAAGGTTGTACGTACGAAACACTGCGTAGTGGATAAGACTCGAGATATGGTTGGGAGGAAATGAAAGCGTGCGTGTCAAGGTCAGAAGATTGGCTGGCTGCGCTCAGATAGGCTTTGCATGGAATCCAGTCCGGTATAATTTTGCTCGGGCTTCTGAGAGAAATGTCAACGTACTGGGCCAATGTTACATCACTCTTCACATGACCTTGTATTAAGGCTTATCTTTGGGCCATAGTTAGCGGGTTTAGAATTGGATTCTAAAGGTGAAAGGTTATTCAAACTACAAAATTCAACTCAAATAAGTTTAAATTAGTTAATTTGAGTTGAGTTACGTTTAATTAAATTGGATTGGATTAAATTTATTTAAAATGAATTTGAGTTGATCAGAAAGTAAACCCAACTAATTATAAGTGTGTTTTATGTGTGATTTTATAAAAATATTTTACAATTACAACATATGAGTTAGATCAAATCCGACCCAAATTTAAAATTTTTGAATATGAGTTGAGATCGGTTGAGATGACTTCAGCTGTTATGAATTTTGATTGAATTTGAACTGTATATAATTATTACAAATGAATATGAATTAACTACAACCAATTTGAACTCAATTCATTATCCAAATTTACAACCCTAGGTAAAGTTGTAGTGTATTGTGGTTTATCTCTGTCCATTGAGTTTACAGTTGTAGTTTAATTTGCAACCTTTCCATAATTTTAGTGAGGGTCCTTACTTGCAAGACATTCGAATCTGTTAACTCTTTGTTTCCTCGTTTAAAAGTAGAAGTTAGATTTTTTTTTTTTTAGTTCTCTTTTTCCATAAATGTTTCACTATTTCGCACTTTAAATTGATTTGAAAGTCTTGACACGCCTACGATCTTATTAATTTTCAGAATAAAAAAATTAAGTAAATAATTTAACATACCCGCTAACACAGTACAAAGAGTGCTGGTTAAATTGTTTGTTCATGCAAACAATATCAAAATCTAACTCTAAATTCAGAAAGACCGTCTCAGTGAAGCAAACACCACAAGCTAGCCATGCCACAAAGGAAGCCACAAACTAGGTTGCTGTGTTAGGATTTAAGTCTTTTATTAGTGTCTTTTAAGAAGTTTTTTACTACTGTCTATTATTAATAAATGTAAGTTCATATGTGCTGTTTAATTTGTGTTTTACCGATTTTGATATATGACTATTTAACAGTTACAAGTAGTTTAATTCAATAAGATGATATTTGTTAACAGATCTGGTCCGCTCCATGTGCGTTTCAAAGCAGGAAGAGATGCTTTGCCAAAAGCGTCGTCTTTTGAGTCGAGAGGTAAGATTTGATCTTAATCCGAAACGGCATCGTTTTGGAATTAAGTTTGGCCGTTGTAATAGATGCCAGTTGTTCCAGCTGTGCTCTGCCTTTCCTTCCTGCTCCTATATATACCCTCATTCTTTCTTCATCCGTAACAGAAAATCGAAATGAATAAAGCCTGAGTTTAATTACATCAATATCTTTTAGATGTTTCTTTTATGGTATCAGAGCTTCGTCAGAGCTTTTTCCATCATCGGATTCTGGTAATTCTCTGATCTGAAGCTTGCTGTATTTCATACTGAAGTTCTTGAAAAACTTTGGTATATTTACTGGATATTTCTTGTGATCCGCTGTGATTCTCTTATGAAATCCTAGAAGTTTGATATCAGATTGTTTGTCAGTAACATTTCTGATCAATTGCAACTGAAATAATGGCTAACATCAACTCTGATCAATGTTGTACCACATATTTTTTGTGATACGTCATTTTTGTTAAGTTGATCTTTCAAATATTCAATCATATTTTTTGTGAACATGATGCACCACAGGCACCATAGATCCATCAATATAGAGTTTCCACGCCACTGTTTTATTAATTATTAATCACTTTGAAAACTTAAAAATAAATTTAGAGTAAATTGATATTCATCATGTAACATTTTGATTTTTCAATATGTTAAATGTTGATTTTTCATTGACGAAATTTATAATCCACGTGGTGTACCATTTCTACGAAAACCAATTTTCAAACATGCCTTGGTTACGTTTCGTAGGTCGTACGAGATAAGCGTGTATTAGTAATATCCCATATTAATAATATCAGTTAATTTGAAGGGATTGTTAATACAAGTTCTGAAAAATATAATTTATATTACGTGTTATTAATACTTACTTATACAGATAGTAAATCAAATATTTTTAGTTTATATTAATTATGTTATTCCATTACTATTACACTCTACCAAATGAGACTCAGGAAACAAAGATGCAAATAAATCAAGGATATATAACTCTGGCAATTTGCAGAAGTGCGAAAGTTATAAGCTCTCCTCTGAGGTTAGCAACCGCATTTCCATTCTCTATAATGTTCCTTATGATCAGCTTCCGAAACAGCAGAATCAAGAAGTCCCGCCATTGAATAGCTGCCACACACCATACAGCAGACAACGATGGGCTTGACAAAATCTACAATTTTGATAACTAAATAATATAACCTAAACACTGACAGCACTGCAAAAGAATTTAGAAGAAAAATTTCACATTAGTAAGTAGGTGTGCTTACTTGATTTCGATGTCCATGTCTTCTTCATCGGGAGCACGTTCATGTGTCAAAGCCATCTTTGCCACGCAGTGAAATGCAACATCTACGTTGTAATTCTCTTTGGCAGAAGTCTCAATGCATGGGATGTTGCCTCTTGAATCGCACCACTCCCTCGCCTTTCTCATATTATTCTGCACAAGAATATTTGGTTTTAATTTCATGTTGTTAGATAGTTGGAGCATGAAATATATAAAGGGTGAGATAAATCACTGTTCAATTCTTACTGACATATTCTAATGGTGATTTGAAAACTCACTCTGATACCATGTTAATATAGTTGGATCTACGCTCAAAATCAATTGATAATAAATTGTGACGTGAGATAAGCTACCGCTCATGCCATGAATAAATATGATAAACCATCATCACTGAACAGAAAGAAATTTTAAAATGAGGCTATAAACGAAGTAGAGTGGATTCTTTGTTACCATGCGATTTTTTTCACCTTCCACATCAACCTTGTTTCCAATCACGACAAATGGAAATGTGCTAGGGTCGACTGGATCTGCCTGAAAATTTTGAGACTCTAAATAGCAAAAACTAGAACAAGTTTGATTTGTAGCTGGTCGTAAAATGCATGATGAAGAAAAGGCTGCTTCTTTACCAGCAGCAGCCACATAAAATCAAATTACCGAACCTGTTTGAGAAACTCCTCGTGCCATTTTCGAAGTGTTTCAAATGATTTCGGTGCATTAACATCATACACAAGAACACAGCAATCAGCTCCTCGGTAAAACGCAGCGCCCAGACTCTGAAACCTCTCCTGCCCGGCCGTGTCCCATATCTACTAGACACACACCAATCACCACAGACACGTACATCGATCAGATGACTCATTAAAACTGCATGAAGCTATATACTTGTTGAAAATGATGTCTATTCTCACATATATATCAAGTGATTACATGAACTTAATTACCTGCAGAGTGACATGTTTATCATCTACTTGGAGTTCCTTTGTCACAAAATCAGCTCCTATTGTTGCCTTGTATTGCTCCCTGAACTTCTTATTCACATATCTATTAGAGAAGGGTTCATTAATTAAGGAACACCATAAAAGCAAGCTCTTATAAATAGTCATGTTTTGTAGATTATCATCATCATATCATACGCGAAGCAAAGGATACTGATTCATCAACGACGTCTTTCCCACCCTAAAAAATAAACAAAATAAAAATAAAAATTCGTCCATATTTAATTTGCACATAAGATAAATAAGAGAGTGCTTGTATTTCAACATGAGTATCCAAATATACATACCCGCTATCTCCCAGTACAATAACTTTGAGCAGCACTCTTTTCTGATCAGGCATTTTCCCCCAGCCAGGCTTGTGCTACAACTAGCCTCTTGATTGTGGATTACCTTCGCAATTTGCAACTCCAGAGTTCCGTTTAGAAGTAAGATCACCTTCTGTAGCAAAAATGGATGCCTAGGTGAAGAGTATTGGTGATGGAAGAAAATGGGTGCTTCTCGGATTATTCTGGCCTCTTCTCCAAACTCTAAAACAGCTAGCACATCATATATATGGGTCATCTTACTTTATTCATGATTTTTAATGATTTGTGATTGAATGATGGAAAATAAAGGCATGTGATTTTCAGGTAGCTGATCCAGCAATACCCCACGGCTTGAGCCAGCAAAGCCAAATCGCTTTCTTCCACACACGATCAGTTATTGTGGCCTTGTTTGGCAGTTGGTGGGTGTCTTCTATTTTTTTGTATTTAATTTTTTTTAAAGTTTGTAAAACTTATTCATCATTATTGATTACAACTTTGTGCAGTGATGGAATCGTGCTCCCCACCAGTATGTGTGATATCTGCAAGGCTGTGTTTGGTTTAGAGAAAATTTAGTGGATAGGAAAATGTGGAGGAAAATTAGTAAAGTCCAATGTTTGGTTTAGATGGAAAATATGAGGAAAATAAAATTATGTGGAAAGTTAAGGTAAATTAAAAGGAGTTTTGAAACTTTCCTTCAGATTTTCCATTCTAAACCAAACAAAGAAAAATAAGATGGAATATACGATGGATTTCACTTTCCATCAAATTTTTCTTTCCATGCAATTTTCCCTAAACCAAACACAACCTAAATGAACCGGAGTAGGACAGGGTCAGACATATTGGAGGTCTTGCGCCAAAATAAAATAAAATTGAGATCCTGTATGATGAATAAGTCAAAAATCATTTACGGTATAAATAACAATTAATCAAAATAACTCACATTCACAAATTTCAACTCGCATGTAAAAGAATTATAATTTTCTTCTCCTTTGGCAATGTAGGACCTCTACTAGATAACATAACAGACAGATCTGCGTCGCTCTTTCGGTTGTTTAACGACGTATTTTTTACGTCGCAAAAAAGATTTTTGATTCTTAAACAAAGCGTGGCATAAATCGCCGTTGCCAAAAATATAGTGTAATATTTATGGGAAAATGGGGTAAAAGCAGCGCGCAACATGAAAATTTTCATTATTAAACCATTATTATCCCACAATTAATTAAATATTTTAAAAATATAATTCGACAAGCCATGTAAATTTTATGAAACATAGAATTTTTTGTTATGAAGATTGCTATTAACTTTAAAACTCAAATGTAAAAGTTCAAAATGTAGCATCCATGCAATGAGTGTAAGATTGAAATTTATACTTTTTCACGAGCAGTTTCAATATCATTATTGTACATGTGGGGTAATTATAATAATTTCAAAAACTGTATTTTGTACTTATTCAACATCGTTAAGCTGTAGAATTTTTAAAAGAGAAACTACATATTTAAATAAATTGTGACTCCACTCGTGTAATTCAACCCATGAGGATAACTTCTAGCCGAAGCTAATTGAATTTATCATCTATAAACCTAGTTACGGATGCGTAATTTACCTCCTCTTGTAGTAAAAGTTTCAAAAATTTTACAATTGTTAGACCCAAAATTTTTCCACCTTTTGTTAGGAAGTTTTGGGGCTAACACTATTTTCAAAAAATTTGGGAGTTAGTTCAAGCGATCCATTTGCGATAGACTTTAGCCGGTCCTGAACCGGAGCTACTTAAAATGTGCAACAAATATATATTTATCTGCATCTCATATTTGACATTAGTCGGCCAGTAATGAACACGTTATGTAATATACGGGTGTGTGTGATTTACCCAAATTTTGTTGAAAATAAAATTGCAGTAAAACGAGACGAACTTTGTAAAATTAAATAAAAAATAGAAAGAAAATATTTATTGAAATAAAGAATATTTTAACTTTTCTTATGAAAGCTTACAATCTTGAGCACCGGAGGAACTCTTCTTCATAGTCATCCGGCTCTTGGAGGAGCCATGATGAAAGCTTAAGATCACCCATTACAGTTATTTTGTAGCCAGCAAAATTTTTTTGTATTACCCATGTGCATCAGGTGGCTACACATTGTACGGACCGTGAGGATGCCGGATGAGTTGTTCAGTTTAAGAACCATGAGGGATTCGGCCTGCAGCATACTAAGATACTACAGCTTCACATGTTAGTTGTTGCATGATATAAGGCGGTGTTTGTGCTCCCATCATAACTCAATTGTGAACAAATTTCGTCCATTATATTATTTTTTGTTATTATGTGTGATTTTATAAGACGTTTTTTTACCTAAAAGCGCCTTGTGAAATATGTTTATCTGTATAACAAGTTTGTTTACACTACTACCCACCGGCGAATCCGATTTCAATCTTGGCTCTGAGTGGGACTGATGTGTATATATAAATTTTGTCTATACGCATTAGTTCCACTCAGAGCCAAGCTTGATATCTTCGAAGACGATAGAAGTCAATCATCATCCGTTGGTGGGTAGTCATCAATCTCAACCACGGCAGTGTCGAACACTCTCAACAAAAAGTTTTGCTCCTCTTGTACATGGAAGAAGATGAGTACATGTCCAAAGCACAAATAAAAACAAGATGCAAGCTTCAGCCAGCCCACATGGAAAGACATACGACCGTCAGCACTCTTGAGTACAGAGACAGTGGATAAGGTTCCGTTTGTTAGTTCCAGCGTAACATGGTCAGTCAAATCACCGCGATATGCTCTCACAAAAGTAGTTGATATCTCTTGAATGATAGAACAATAGTGTTGAATAATGCACTAGCAGTTAGAATAAATACAGTAATGTAAACTTACAATCTTCGATGAGGCTCTTCGCGTCAAGATAAGGTCGCAGAACACCATATTTTGTTAAAAAAGTGTTGAGATATGTTCAGAGATGAAATATGATGTTGAAGTAAAACGCAAGTGTGATTGAGTCAATTAATTTAAAAGGAGAAACCCTAAAAAATACAAGTTTAGTGGTGAGTGAGGGTTGCCTTCCCCTCACTCGCCGCCCACCGAGGAGAAATTGCAGACAGTTCTGAATGGTCTACAAGATGCTCAACTCCATGATGAAAATAATCTTCGTCTTCATCATTAATGTCAATATGTGACAAGGGCTTAAGCACTCATAGAGGCAATGATGAAGACATAGCATGCA
The DNA here is from genome assembly GCA_002312845.1 of Kalanchoe fedtschenkoi. NCBI lineage: Eukaryota > Viridiplantae > Streptophyta > Magnoliopsida > Saxifragales > Crassulaceae > Kalanchoe > Kalanchoe fedtschenkoi. Next base: position 1,328,260 of record NQLW01000079.1, read on the forward strand.
AAGGAGAGAAGTTTTCCATAAATTTGACCTACATAATAACAAAGTACCTGTGATTGTGTAAGTAAAATAATTTGTAACCTTTTTGGTCATAACAATAATCAAAGGATACATAAGGTGAGCCTTTTGGATCTGCAGTATCCCCTCAAACGATGTAAAGATTTATTTATAACAAAAAAAAAGAAGATGGCCAACACCTACCCTTAATATCTTTAGGTCTATTGACCGTCCAAACAAAACTTCAAATGGCATCTTATTAGAAATGACTGAGGAAGATATGTAATAGTTTAAACAAAATCTTCCCAAAACATTCAAGTACATCAGATTGCATCCTCAAGACTTTAGCAATCTCAAGCAAGTGCTCATGTTTCCTTTATGCGAAGCCATTTTCTTGAAAAGCTAATGATCAGATTAAGTACTTTTTAGACTTCATCAGGTAATTCCAAGTACTTTTAGGGTGATCATCCACCATTGTTAAAAATACTTTAAACTTGTGAGAGTATGAATTGAGTATGATCCTTGACATCAGTATGAACCAGATCAAACAGGTTTAACTAACACACTATTACTTAATGAAAAGCTCATCTTATTTTTCCTTGTAAAGGGATAAATAGTACATTGAAAGTTATTATCATTATTCTTAATATCTGGTACCAAATTAGACAACATAAGAAAAAGATTGGATAGAAGTACATCCCTATTATATTATACTTTACGTTTTAACATTATTCATTAATGATATGTCCATGCATCCTTGTTGCACTATAAAAACATGTGTCTTTCAGTTAAGATATTAGCCGGTAAATTTGTCGAAAATCCACCGAAAAAAGTTCTTGTTTCGGTAGCTTTTCAGTCAATTTTTCAGCAATATGAGCATGACGGGAACTGTGATGGCAATGAAAACTCCGATCAGTTTTTTTGCTGTATTTTGACTAATATTTTCGGATATGTTTAACCAATTTCTTATCACATTTATTGGACTATTGTTCCGGCCACTATTCGGCCCTATTTCTAGCCAAATACTCTTGCCAGACCTTTGCGTCCATATTGTGGCCGTCAATTTTTCCGACCATTTCACAAAAAATATTTAAATAAAAAAATTATAGTTACAATGTCGAACCAGCTTGAATGATGTAAGATATTAATGCAATGAATGCTTGTCTCGTATGATGTTAGATGTCTCGAAAAGCTGGAAAAGAGTGTGCAACTCTTAACAAATAATGACAATAAATGATCTTTCAAACTCAATGCTTTAGTTTTCTATGCATCTCGAGTTAATGTATGATCATATTTAAGTGTTTGATTATGATGCAATAAGTCACTATTTCTAAGTCCCTATGTTATTTTGTGTCATTATGAGATTAAAATGTCAGGAAGTCTGAACTCAAAAAGATAAAAAGAATAAATACAATGAGTTAAAAATAGAGACTTAGTGTCTCATAATCAAAACTTTTAAAGTATGACCCAATTCTAATCCTAATAACATAACAACCTTAATCATAAACTTAGACAAGTATCTATCCTCGTTGTTTATCTTATAAGTTACACTTTATATTTCTAGCCACTGTGAGCCTGTAACAGTAAAACTGGACAAAACTTTCAATGTTATGTTAGAGGTGTTAGGGGGCACATCGAATGGCTATTAAGAGCACACTAAAGCCAAAAATGAAGAGTTCAAATCTAGATAAATAATGACGGTGAATGGTGTCACCAAGTGAATGTCCGAGTTTGCTATATGACTCTGGATGAAACTGATCATTATTAAGTGTTGATCATGAGGAACAAATTGTCTCAATGTCCAAGTAAATGTTTTAGTCCGAGTAGTTGCAAGATCAAAATCTCATGCATAAGATTCAAACTCACAACTATAGGGACTAAAAGTATCAGCGCAGAAACAAAGAGTAAGTTCCTCATGGTCAGACAATTAAACTATGATCAGATTTTAACCCGAGTTACATATCCTACACAAACATAAATGTAGGTAACTGCTAAAAACTATTTACATTATGTATGTTAAACTCCACATTTTCTGCTCATTTGTGTTTTTACCAAAATAACGATGAAATACTCTCATGAGCATGGTGGAGACGCAACGAATTTAGCAAAAGAAGCGGCTGGAAAAGCTGTAAGGGAGGGGGAGCATGGAGAATTATTGGTTGCGTCGTGGCCTCGACCTCTCGTGGCCTCAGGTCGGAGCCTCGCCTCACCTTAGTTATACGAGGCCTCGCCTTGCCTCAGACACTCGGGGCCTCGCTCGACCATCCGGGATCTCGTCCCTCAAGGCCTAGGCCACTCGTTCCTACACCAAAATTGTCTCATTGTCCATAATACTAAATGTTGTCTAACATCAAAATCATCTCTAACTAAATAACCAAAAGAATTGGCCGAGGCGACCACCAACTAAAAAAAACCTAAGTCAATACTAAAATCAACCGAAGTTGATGCTATAGCGATAAAATTCTTTGAATTTCTAAATACCTTCAAGAATTTAAAAGTGAAATGGAGGTGATGGGGGACCGGTGGGGAGCGGGAGGCATTGACGTGGGAGAGGGGCGATGGCGGGTGGGATAGAAAAAAGAAAGAACAAAGGAAAGAAGAAAGAAAATAAGAAAAATGTGGAAGAAATGTATTTGCACTCGATTTAGTTTCTTTTCCATCCAGTTCTAGTCATATTCCAACTATTTTCGGTCACAACATCAAAATGGCCAAAGCGGACCAAAACTGGATGAAAATTTATTGGAATACTTCTGGCCATTTTTCCGGTCATATAGTGGGAACATGTGTCACTTTTGGCAACTTTGCAAGTACCTTCCGGTCTTTATTTAAAGTTGGCCGAAACTAGACCATAAATTGTAAGAATATCGTCAGAAATCTTCTAGCTCTTTTTCGGCCATTGATTATTTCGGCCAGAAAACATGCATTTTTCGATAGTGTTGCAATGTCCTGCCCATGTTTGATTGCTTGAAAAGACCTTGAGTATTGGACCTTAAGTTATATATAATCATTACATTGAACAAAACATTATAATTCACATCATATTTATCATCCTCCTAACTGATAATAAATTGAACTTGAACTCTTGACGCATATACAGGCCCGGGCGGCATCCCAAGTCCAGGGCCCATAATCACGCAACCCATAACAAATCACACTTTGATTAAATAAAATTTGTGATCAGATGAACACATGATCTACATATATTTAATCAAAACATCTAACCTGTAGACCAATGACTCTATCTTGTTTAAAAAATATTTTCTGATATAATAAACATACAAAAATATTTCAGAGAGCCCCACTTAAAATTTGTTAGGGTCCGCAAATTCTCAGGACCAGACCTGCACATATATATTTTGCTAAAGATGAAGACATGATTAAATCAGCATTGGAGATTATAAGATGAGTTGCATCACCATCCACTACACAACCATTTAAAGATACACAAAAGGTGAACAAGTAAATTATCCGTCAGCTGTAGTTGTTTGTCACCACTCATGGATTAATGCAGCAAAAGTGATATCTCAGCTGTTGTATTTGTTAAAAAGAAAGGTGATGGACTCCATTACTAATGTTGTTGCTTTCATGCACTTGTGAAACACTCAATGTTGTTAGATTAAATATTGGCTGAAAACCTTTGTCCTCCTTGTCTTTTTTGAAATCCATCCTTACTGTATAGATTTTGGGGCTGACAATGCCAGGTGGATATCTAACCAAGTTATATTAAGTCTCTCTAGTACGCCTATTCATATGGCAATAAATGAAATACAGATTTCTATTCTTATTTTCTTGATTGTGCCCTCAGCCTGGATAATTGCCACAAATTTAGTGAGGTTATTTCCTCCATGTGTGCCATTCGAAACATTCATTGCAGCAACATCCATGTTTCGAACCTTAATGGTGCTCCTTTTTGCCTCATCTTGTAAATATTTTGACTAAGTAATGGACTCATTAATTGCTAGTGTTTCGAGTTCCTAGCCCTAGAAATCAGTCATCAACCCATTAAAAATTGAATTACCTTCCTTCTAAGTTGTTAGCCATTAGATAATCAAAACACACGATGTTTCGCCCTCATTCATTGTCCTCCTAAACGAAATGGATTCTCTTAACATTTGAAAAGACTATGGTGTAGTAACTAGACACAGTTGTTGGACTGTTGTGATACTAAATTTAGTAGGCAACCGCGGGATTTGAAAGATCCTGAAATTCTTGCCAGGAGACTGTAGTGTTTAGTGTTAGCGAAAAAGAAGCTCGTTATGAGTTGTGTATGATGATTTACCAGCGCAGTAATTGACGAGGGCTCATCCACAAAGTGTGGAATTCCTGTGGCTTTGTTCAAAACGAACAAAAAGGAAAGAAAGCTTATTTACAGACAGGGTATTTGATTTATTTGACACGAAGCACAATGGGATATTAAATTTCAAAGTGTTCGCCCTGGCTCTTTTTGAGTTTCATCTCAGTGCATGATCGATGACAAGATTGAGTTTTCATTCCAATTGTAATATCTAACAGAGCAGTGATTTATTGAGAGACAGGAAGTGAAGCAGATGGTTAGTGGCTACACTTGCTGAATCTGGCTTAAATGTTTCAGATGAGGTAGTAGAAAGTATCATAGCTGATACAAAACATGATGGGAAGATGAAGATTGACAAAGAGGAATGGTGCAGCCTTGTTCTTCGGAATCCATGCCTTATGAAGAACAATATGACTCTACATGTCAAAATTGAAAGAACGAATAAATTCGGCACAAGATTTCAACAAAAAAAACACAGGCAAGAAACACTGTGATAATACTATACTGCAGAAACAATTAAGGCCAATTTTTACCAGAGATTCGAAGCCGTAGCAGATAGAGAATCCGATCTTCAAGCTCTTGATACTATGATAGAAACCAAGGGCTTACGTATTTAGAGAGAAAAACTCGCGCCAAAATAAGGTGACATAACAAGGAAAACGGCACCGTTTCAATCTCTTTACATTTCCTTCGAAGACGACACACCATCATCGCGCCATGATCAAACGACATGGCTTGATCTCCGTTTTGAACGCAACTGGGCGCCACACTCTTCTCCTGTGCTGAACCTCTTCAGCTAAGACCTTTTCAACTACATGTCGTGGACATAACTTCAATTCCTCTGACTCTTTCTTTCTTTGAATCCTTGATTATCTTTTCGAAATTTTCAATAAAATTAATATCATTGAGGTTGTCTTTAGTTATTAAAGTATTTGAATTGCCAAAATTCTCTACCTCTCCACCCATCGGCTTCGTTTACATTTGACAACAAATTAAAGTTCTTAATACTAACTCACGGTAGTGAGTAGTGACTGATAATTGCAAAGGAATCACACAAAAATTCTTCCACTCTTTCCGCATTTCTGTTCGGGCAACCATAAAAATTAGTGAGCCTTCATGTGACTGAGACCCCACAAGCAAACAGCATGATTTTAAGAATCCCCGATAACTTCTGCATCTGCATTCACATTCCACGACATCAAAAGCCTCAACTAAAATCATTTTTGTCCGCAGCCAACCCACGGTAAAAACCTAGAAGAACTATCACCATATCAAAGCATGTTGATGATTAGATTTCACGATCAACATTTTGATCTCGAAAGTGATTTGTAGAGAATTTCGGTAAATTAATAAGAGTAAAACAGTAAAGAGTACGCAAGATTTAACGAGGTTCGACAGTATACCTACGTATTTGAGAGCAAAGGAGCGACTGCGTATTATTATTTAGAGTGTCGTCTCCTATAAGGTTGTAATTACATGATATTTATATTAGTAACTCTGGGTAAAGATATACTAAATTACTTTTATACCGTACCCAACCACAAACCCACTTAATCTTGGCCCGCAACTATTAACATTGTTCCCACAATCCAGTGAGATTCATCCCTATGTCAGTCACTGCTCCAGTCTAGCATAAGCTCTTTATTAGTGTATGAGCTATACACAACAAATCTCCACCTTAGCGAATATCTTGCTCACTAAGAAATAAAATCTTGGGTTATCTCGCACCTCAAAGCGGCCTGAGGTTGCTACTCTACTACCAGCTGCAATTATTCAACAAACAGTCTAAACATTATTTGAACTTGTCTAAAGTAACTAGCTTGATCAACATATTAGCTGCATTCTCTGATGTGTGTATCATCTGTAACAGTATCTCCTCTGATGTAATCAACTCTCTGATCTTGTGAAACCTCACATTAATATGTTTAGTTTTAGCATAATACACCTGATTATTTGCTAAATGAATAACACTCTTACTGTCACAGTACAATTGAACTCCACCTTGCTGAACACCTATTTTTTTTACTAGCCCGATAAGCCATAAAGTCTCCTTTACTGCTTCAGCCACTGTCATGTATTCTGCTTCAATTGTATATGATATCACAACAGACTGAACAGTTGACTTCCAACATATAGGACCTCTACCACGAGTAAAAACATACTCAGTAGTAGATCTTTTATTATTCAAGTCACCTACATAGTTTGAATCCACATATCCAATAACTAATTTGGATCTGCCAAACACATTACCATGCCCTACAGTACCTTTCAAGTACCTGAAAATATACTCAATTGTATCTCAATGTCGCCTACTTGATTTAGACATGCACTTGCCAACTTGACAAATAACATGAGTTAAAACAGGGCGAGTACATACTGTCGCATACATCAAGCAGTCAATTGACATCATCATTGAGAGTATTATGTAAATAAAAATCTAATCTCACTAGCAAGCTGTAAATTTGGGTCGAATCCACTAGAACAGGCTACTCGCTAGATTAGTAACTAACAAAAGAAAACTAAACATACAAGATTTGGAGAGTTTTCAAGATTAATGTGGAAACTTCAACTATGCAAAATTGTAAAGAAGAAAAGAGAAAAGATCAGTAGACAATCACGTAGCTCAGATGACTAATTTTTGATTGTGTTGATATGAATCATAGGATAAATTTATGTGATGAACCAAACTTAATAAAATATACAATCTCATACATTAGAATATTGTGACAAAGCCTAGTGGGAAGTTTAAGGTATTTAACTTTCACATGACCTGATATTATATATTCAATCGGAGTGGTTAGTAGGTATATGGAGAAACCAAAATAAGATCACTTTGGTGCAGCTAAGAGAATTCTTAAATATGTGAAAAAGGTACGACTAATAATGGTTTGTTCTATACATTCTCAAGAGTTTAAATTGATCGGCTATTCAGATAGCGACTATGGAGGAGATAAGATGATTGGAAGAGCACTTCCAGATATACGTTTCATATTGGATCAGTTGTATTTACATGATGGTCGATCGTCGAAGAAACAAAAAGTTATTGCTCTCTCAACATGTGAAGCTGAGTACATGGCAGCAACATGCACATGTCAAGCAATGTGGCTCAGATATATTTTAAGCGAGATATATCATATAAAAGAAGACCCTAAAACCATCTTTGTGGACAAAAAATCAACAATCTCACTAGCGAAGAATCTGGTGTCACTTAGCCGAAGCAAACATATAGACACCAAATATCATTTCATCTGAGAACAAGTGAAGAACAAAGTTGTTGAGATTGTATACTACTGCAAGACTGAAGATCAATTGACAGATATATTTACGAAGACATTAAAGACAGACGTATTCCACATACTCATGGAAAAGCTTCGAATGCAGAATCGGGTTTGAGGGGGAGTGTGGAATGCAAACCCGAAATACAATGAAATGGATGGTGAAGTCGATCATCTTGTTGCAACACCATATGATAAATGGAGATGGATACTATTTTAAGCAGCACAAAAATATATATAAAGAGAGCATGTCTCATTTGTAATATCATCAAAACAACAAGTCAAATATAAAGTAAAGGAAGAATTTTTCCTTCTTCGAAGAGAGCTGGAGTTCTAACTATTGTAAAAATAGCTATTTGTAGTTTTAATAAAGTATTTTTCATACTTAAGGGTCTATTACGTTTCCAATAATTTTCACATTTCCAAATAATTATGATGTGGATATAATTTTGAGATAAATAAATTTTGATAATCTCACAAACCAGTCCTAATCCGCGTCATTGCCATCCTTAAGTATCTGGTACGTAGATGTTGATTTGGAGTGGTATGAGTATGATGAACCTGATCTCATCACAATCTCTATCTTATCACCAAAAGGCGTCAACAATTAAAATATATAATAAACAAAAAGTGCCCATAGAAAACAACAAAGCTCGGTTTCACACTTAATCGTACGTATGCATGACGTTAGCGCTATGATGTCATCCACTTGTGCTCCTTCCTCCCAACTTCTGCGAAACAACATTGAATTTTCACAACATAAATTAATACCTAAATATATAATAACACTGGATACTGCCACCATTTTCAACCCCCGATTTCTTGCTTCCTTCCTCTACCAAGTAATGGACCTTTACTCTCTCGAAAACCCTAACCCTAGTTTAGATCTCTATATTGATGTCGATGATTACTCTCTTAGTCAATTTGACTGCTTCTTTCTCAATGAGTTATCAAATTATGAAGCGGGATATGGTTTTATTGGTGGGGCTGAGAAGGATCAATCTTCATATACATCTTCTCCAGCAGTGACCTCACCGCCTGAGAAAGTGTCCAGGAGCGAGCAGGATCCCTTATTACTTGTTCAGATGCTCGTCAGTGGTGGTGCAAGTAGCTCTACAAATGCTGCCGTGTATGTATACCACCACACATCATTTTTATCAGAAGTTATTTGTGATTATTAATATGCAACTAGTTTCTGTTGGTGATCCAATTTACGAATTATATATATTTGTTTTTGAAGGAATGTGATGAGAAATGAAGGGAAGAGGAAGATGCAAGGAGATGGTCCAAAGCCCCAGAGGGTTGCATTCAAGACCAAATCGAAGCTTGATGTTTTGGATGATGGGTATAGATGGAGGAAGTATGGAAAGAAACCCCTCAAAAATAATCCTAACCTCAGGTATATACCACATATACAATAATGATATATACTTGCTAGCTTGACTCATTCACACGTTAAAAAACAATTAACATATATAGGTACTTTAAGAATAATTAAAAACATACATTTTAAGGATACTGATTCTTCAAGATCAGAACTCCGAGCAAATGATTGGCGCTAGATTACAGATTAGGTATCAATTTCGTATAGCCATCAGATTAAGCATAGGCGACCATCTTATAAAACAGTGCATGTAGTTCCTCATTTAGTAACATTAATTAATAAAATGATATTATCATAGACATGAAAGCAAGTTATAGATCAGCTTATAGCTAAGGGGCTCTATATCGTCGATCCAAATCTTATCTATATTCGATATTGTGTCCTTAGGCGTTTGTTTTTAGTATTAGCTCTCTTAGCTACGGGCACTGTCCTAAGATTATTGATCCAACTATCCAAGTACTGCATTATTCTATGAGACGCCGCAGATGATGGCGGCTGTCTGGTGAGTATAAAACTAGTGGATGTTATTCTCAAAATTATGAACTGTCTTGTTGTGGTTGATTTGGACCCAACTACGACAAAATAGTGTACATGTTGAGTGGCTTAGCTACAGGTTATTACACACTATCAGTAAGAAACTTTACCTTTCTAATTGGATTATGAAAGTGATAATATATATGGAGATATGCTGATGAAGAGGTTAATTACAGAAATGGTTCTATCAGTTTTGAGAATAATTCATGATGCAGTGAGAAATGATATTTGAACAGAATCAAAGGAACTAACCCTGCCTACCTTCTTCAAAGGCTTGAAAACGTTCAATCTAAATTTGAATGACAGAAAGAGAGCTATACAGAGAGAGTCTTACTGTAGTGAGCTTTACTTCTTAATGCATTTTCAGTTTCTGTTTCTTAATTAGCTTTACTGTAGTGAGTGCTTGTTGTTTCACGGATTCAGGGCTGGCGGCTACATCTTCTTACGTGTTGCTGCATTTAGATTTTTTTATATCCTTGTCTGGTGACTCTCATCCGGTAACGCACCAAGAACTAAAGTTTATAGATAAAGTACTAAAGCATAATTAAATATATAGCAGCTCCTCTCAAAGCCATTCTAACTAATTTATTTTAGTATATATGAACATGTTTGACTCAGAGTTTAAGCACGTGCCTACTTCATAATAGCATAAAAAACACTGGCTGCTAACTAGTCTAGGTCTTGCTGTTAATTAGGTCATCTAAGGTTTAGAAAAGGGGATTATGTTATACTAAAAAATGTTCACTTTCTGAGTTTGCTTTGATGGGAGAGGTAGGTTTATGGACTCTGCCATACAACTGGTTCAAGTAGATAAATCAAGTTTCATGGAGAAAAAAAAGGTTATCATATTTGATGGAAAGTTGGTGAGAGAAGATAAAACAAATACACTTTCATAGGGTATCAGTCGATGAGACGAATAGATGCCTATGACTTCACTATTTTATTTTTCCTTACATAGTCTGAGATAAATTTGACAAGAGATTTTTATAGATAGGATGCCCTTATATTATTTAGTGTTGTTCTTGTTTGTGCATGTGTATGGTGGATTGATCACTAAACCGAAACCCCACCAAATATATATATGGGTGAGAGTAAATATATTATAAAAAAAAGTTAGGTCGATGGTTCGGTCATATTAATTTGGAGGCCACTTGAAAATTAGAGGGGCTCATCAGAAATAGTGACATTTTGACTTGACTCGTGACAGAAATAGGGTTTAATTTGAGTCACTAAAATACAAAGAATGTAGACCAACGATGCAAACTGTAAAAAGAATGATAATTTAACAGACTTAAATGGTTCTAGACTTTTCTAATGCTGAATGCAATGCCACAGAAACTACTACAAGTGCACCAGTGGAGGCTGTCAAGTGAAGAAGATTGTGGAAAGATGGATTGAGGATTCGAGCTACGTGATAACGCAATACGATGGAGTTCACACCCATGAAAGCTCTTGCTCCTACTATTACGACAACAATAATAATCATCATCTCCAAGGCGTCACAGCAACTGATTATTATCACTGTCAGAATGATGATAATACTTACATTCCATCAGCAGCAGAGACAAAGGTTCACCTCAAATGAGAAGAGAGCAATATTGTTCACAACTTCTTCTAGAGCAGATATTTAATATCTGTTTAGAACCGATATGTCACTATACGCTGGTATCTATTGGTCCCAGTTCTCATAGCTATTGATATAGGAAATGTTGGGAATATACAGTATTTACGTATCTCTGTATAAGTTGTAAAATGTTAATGTTTTATTTATCTCATAAAAGAAAACCAGATTTGTAAAAAGCATGATAACTAAGATCTTTGAATCTATAATTTTCACATAATCATAAGGTAGAAAAATATATATGTGTTTATGGTTGGAGATTAGCCTCAAGAGACGGAGTTTATGAAGAGAAGGAGTTTCTCTATCTGAGCCTTAAACGTTCTTTATTTTTTCTGATGGATAGAAAAACACCGTAGTAATTGGTGAGAGGACCCTTCTCTATGTATTTAAATATTCCACCTTCCATCAGAGTGGCCGTTTCTAGTTAGGAATCGAGATTCGTAACGTACATCAATTATTGATATAAATGATTGCATAATTAATATTATCCATCCAATATTAGTAACTAACGCCACTAATTATGGTTATTTAATATTAGTAAATCAATATCAATCTATCGTGGGACATATAAGGAAACTTACATTTCTCCCACTTGTGGACCACGTTACACATTGTGGTGCATAACATACTGCACAAAAATATTAGCTAAGTTCCTTCCTTATATTGGTCATATCAAAAATCATCAATAAGTATGTTGTGAGTCATTCGCATAAACATTAAGCTTAATTTGTTTGATCTTTTCCGAGCATTATAAGAAGATCTCTCTTCAGCACTGCTAGAATAAGAAAGAGCAGGGGGCTTCGCAGTTGTGAGTGCCAATCAAGATCTAGGACACCAAGAAGAAACTGGACTTGCTCATGTCATTCAGAGAAATTAAGCCCATTAAATATTTGAACAGATGTTGCATGCGAGTGAAGAAAAATAGGAGTAGAAACTGCAAATAAATAGAACATGCCCATACATTAATGCTTCGAACATTAAATTTAAATGGATATACATATTCATTCATATTAAATGGAAAATATGTATTGAAAATCTTCTTTGGGTGATATTACAATGCACAACATAGCATAATTGATGCTTAATTTTTTTATATTTTTTAATAATTATTTTATTAATAGATGATCCAAAAAAGATTTATTGGCGAAAAATGCCTATATGGATAAGAAGTGGCTTGGGGAGCCTACAAAGTGATTGACTTGGAGAGTCTAAATAGGATAGGACTGCTGACACCAACAAGACTCGCGTGCAAGCTGGGCTGGGCTATTGGTCCTGACTCAACTGACTAGGTTGCAGGGCTATTGGGCTGGGGTAGGATTTTGGGTTGAGATGGGTTGTACTTACGGTTGAGGGGTTGAAGGTCAGTGTAAGAGGGCGTCACACAGAACCACAAGACTTCGCAAGTCGCCCGAGGGGAGAGTGGCGCTCGAGGGCATCATGTACGAGAAGGTGACAGCTCTGAGGCACGGGGGGACACCTGATGCACCCTACAGACGGATTGTGGGGATTTGCGTCTCGGTGGGCCGACTTACGAGCCTCCGACGATCTGAGGCTCTAGCATCTGCGACGGTCAAATGTTGAGGGTTTAGGTAGCGGAGACTGGCGGTGACAGGACTGCGGGTTGGGACAGGCTGTTGGGATGAGCGAAGCAAGCAGCGAGAACTATGCGGCTGCGGCTAAGCGATGATAGCCTTTCCGGTGGCTGTAGGCCACTGGAGGACTCCTCTTGGCTGTTCAAGAAACACTGATTGGGCGGGGCACAACCCGAGGCATCGTCAATGTTGGCGGTGGCGGGGATGCCCATCTGGTTGGGCTGGTGGCAGCTAGCTATTGGGCACTATCTAGACTGACATCATGTGGCGTCGGCGGCCCCCCAAAGAGCTAAACTGTGGCCGTAAGGCCGTGGCTGATGGTGGTGGTGGTTTGTGGAAGGTTGAGGCTTGTGGGATTCCAGATTTGAGCCAAACCTGCTGAAAGAGAGACGGTCCCTGGGCGCTTGGCTAGCCAAGGCAGTCATGGATGGGGATTCGGGCCTCCAAGGCTGAGGTGATTGGACGAACGAGAAGGAGCGCGACCTCTCACCGGACGACAGACTCAGCTGCAGACCTCGGCGACGAGGGGAGTCAGTGGCCATGAGGAGGAGGGCTGAGAGGCCTATAACACGGAGTGGCCGTGAGGCCTAAATTGTGGTGAACGGCTGGACTATCAGGGTGGACATGGTAGTGTTTGTGCAAGGAGAAAGGCCTGCCCCAACCCTCTCCCTCCACCTTCAAGTGTTTTCTTGGTTTGTAGGTTTCTAGAGAGAAGGCAAAGAAAATTTGTTAACAGTCCAAAAATCATCCTACTTTAGAATTGTAATCTGTTTAAATTTTGTCTAACATAATTGGCAATAATTTCCATTTAAATTAGATGTATCTATTATCTTTGGATATATAAACATACCTAATCAGAACATAAGTTAGCCACAATTATATTCAGAAATTATAAAATAACTAATCGATCTTTGGGTGATCTAAAATTATAATCAATGAATTTCAAAATACTCATTGACAAATGTATTTTCATAATAAGCATCACATACTCATGATTAATTAATTTAATTAATTTGATATCTAATAAACTTACTAATTTGACCACTTTGGTGACTAACAAATTAAAACATAATGAGATATCAATTAAATGGGTAATAATAATAACATTTTCAATCATGATGACATATATTTCAAAATCATAATTGGTAATGATATATCAGAGAATTGGAAATTAATTATTGATGCAAACTACGTAATAATATTAAGATTATTATTCTAACTTAATATCAAAGTGATAATTATAATTTTGGAAATCATAATTTTGACTTAATCACCATGCTAAGTAACACTTGCAATATGTGGCCAGTTGGTGAATACACATCCAAAGGGTCAATAATAGCCTGAAACTCTTGAATCAATGTTTGGAAAATAGATTATGTGACTAGCACAAATGGAACTAAAATATATAGTTCATGGATCAATGTCTGTTAATACTTGGTGACAATTTGCTAAATCGCTTTCGAAAAGTGATAGTTTTCAGAAATTGTGTCATATTCTAATCCTAATTTTAAATCAAATCTGATATGTTTTTGCTATCAAGATATATGTTTACGAAATCGGATTCAAATATTAAAATGGTAGTTAATGATTAAACGTAAGCTTTATCATTTATCATAAAACAAAGAAAAATTATTACCGATCAATAAATCATAATCAATAATTTACAGTGATATGTCAAGGCAGCGGAAAATTAATTGATAAAAGTATAATGAAAAATCACAGATTCAACAACCAATGCTCTGAGTCCACATTTATTTATCTCATAAAAGAAAATCAGATTTATAAAATGCATGATAAACAAGATATTTGAATCCATGATTTTCACATAATCATAAGGTAGAGAAATATACTTGTGTTCATGGTTGAAGATTGACCTGAAGAGACGGAGTTTCTCTCTCTGAGCCTGTTCTGTCTTTTTTTTGATGGATAGAAAAACACTGTAGTAACCGGAGAGATGACTCTTTGCTATGTATTAAAATATTCCACCTTCCATCAGAGTGGATGTTGCCAATTAGGAATTGGGATTCGTAACGGACGTCAATTATTGATATAAATGATTGCATAATTAATATTATCCATCTAATATTAGTAACTTACGCCATTAATTATGGTTATTTAATATGGACCGGACCGGCCGGTTCAACCGGTCGAACTATGAACCGGTATTTGGTCCGGTCCGATTTGACAACATGTACCGCTATACATGTTAAACCGTGTTCGACCGGATTGAACCGGTCAAAACCGGGTTCAACCGGAACGAACCGGCCGATTTATATGGCCGGTTCAATGATTAATAATTATACAACTTAATCAAATTCTTAATAATTATCTAAAAACAAATTTTTTAGCAAATTTGATGACAGTGGGAATCGATCCTATGCCCACTAGGATGAATGACAGCCACTCCACCACTAGATCTCAGCAAATTCTTGTTAAAATTTATTTCTATTTTTATAAATATTATGAAACATAATCAATTAAACCGACGGTCGAACCGGTTTGAGCCGCCGGTTCAAGCTCAAACCGGTTCGACCCCCGGTCCGGTTTTTATAACTATGGTGGAGATAGTACGTGTTTGCCACATGAACATCTTATAGCCCTTTATAATATATAATTTCTTATTTCCATTAAAGATTTGTACAAGTGATATTTGTAATTATAAGTACAGTTGTTAGATTGACCCTCAAGAAAGATTTACACTACCAAATTTATTTATTTTTGACTTGCCAGTATACTTCCTATTAAACCGAGACAGACTAACATATGGGATTGTTAAATTCAAGATTGTGTGGCTATCATGTCCATTCTCTGCTTATATTATCCAGTGCCTTCTAAAGAAACTTGAAGTTGGCTGCAGTAGATGGAGCTAGGATTTACTCGCGAGTACGTAAAACTGATCTCGCAGAATTTTCAGTACAACTTACACTGTAAAAGCCAATATGGCTCCAAATTAAAGTGTTCACAAGTAATAACAAAGAAAATTAACTCCACTCTAAGATCCCTTGTGTTTAGATTAACCCATATGTGTAGTTTTTTCTAGAAGGAGACGTTTCTTCTTATATGATGTAAGAACTTGTTGCTAAATTCCTATTGCAACAGGACTTTTCAATTATTATTATAAGAATTTTCACGGTCCATAGACCACGTCAGGAATAGTTTTTGCATTAAATGGGACAAAGAAAAACTAAGTTAATCATTGTATTGTGTTCACATCCAAATGAAATTTGTCACAAACAATGACTCTATTAGCTACTACTGAATAATGTAGTCGTGTCGATCAATGTAGAGATAAACACGAATTGAATGAGAGTCTTCAATCATTTCCGGTCAAACAGTGGACTTCACTTGCGTTTTTATTCTCTCTTTTGTTTATATGATTACCACACTCATTTTAACTCGAGTTGGGTCACTAATGGTGACCGAGCTAGCAATCCAAATAAGAAAAATGGTCACGGTTTTCCACACTTGCTATGGCATTAATAAAACATACGAAAAGTTATCACAACTTTATTCACAGAGTTTTCAGGGTTTCTCTTTTCGTCCGATGATTTTTGGGAAGTTAAACCACATTTTGACAGTTCATTTCTAACAATGTACACCATATTCACCGCATTCTGCATTGTCTCAAATCGCAAACATCTTAAGAATGAGTGGAGCCGATTCAAGTGATGTTGAGGTCGCCGCCACACGAACAAACGCAGCAAATGCAAATCCAAATTAAACCCCATCAAGAACCATTTGTATGTTATCCCAAATGAGAGCACTGACATATGCATCATGAGTGAACCATTGACAAGAAGAAAAAACTTTGACCATGGAGAAAATTCATGGAGCTTGTGTTGGGAGCAGATTCCAAACTCGTTCGTCAAAGGATAGTTATTCCTACATCCGGTGATGCCAATGGAGCAAAAAGATAGGAGATGTGCACTGACATTGTCATGTTATGGCTCATATTCTCAGTTCCGAAGTCCACAGCTAGGAGTATTCTAAAGACAAAAGATGCAGTGGCAGCATGCTGGTCTAGCCTACACTCCATGTATGTTGGTTATAATGGGTCTGGGATACTTTTGAAAGGGCTCATTTACAACATTAAGCAAAGAGAACTAACCATGAATGAATACTTTGAGAGACCTATTGAACTGTGCGATGAGTTTGAAGCTTTGATGGAAGAGGAAGCAAGCTATAGTATAAGCAAAAATTACATGGAAGATAATAAGTATATGCAGTTTTTGATTGGATTGAACGAACGACATGACCAACTAAGGATGCACATACTGGCACGTACAATTTTCCCTAAGGCATGATGACGCTTATAACTGATATTCCAAGACGAGATGTACAAGGAACTGACCAAATGAGCCACTACAAAAACTTGAGCTTTGTATGTAAAACAACCCTTTCAACGGAATGATAATGATCGGACAGAAAAAAATTATTCACGAAGCACACAGGCTGCATTAGGCAAATGAAAAAAGAATGTGACTTATAATCATTATGGTTTTACAGGTCAAATGAAGCAAACTTGCTACAAGCTAGCTAATGTGATATTCAGCTCACTAAATGATCAATAAACAACTGAACAATTTTAGAAAAGGAGCCAAGTAATCTTCGCTGACTATGAGGAGTTACAAAATCAGGCTACGACAAGTAATCCATCACCTCACTATGCTAGTTCAAATACTAACTTCCAATTCACGCAAGAACAGATAGATCAGATTCTATCGATGTCGCCACGACAAACCAATGTTGTGGAATCACGCTCAATACGGTACATTTACTTTATCAGCCACTGTGACAAATACTTTAGTTTAAATGGTGCATCTAATCACTTTACTCCACATTTTTCTTTACTCAAAGATGTATGTTGTCACACATTGACATGAAGTACATAACATACATACCATACTTTTTAAGGGGAGGTGTTACTGAAGAAGGTGAGTACAGATAATTCGACAAATATGATGACTAAATTATGCCAACTCCAAAGTTGAAGAGTTGCTTCGACTTCATAGAGTTGGTGAGCATCCAGACCTATCTGGGCGGATGCGGATGCGAGTGAGAATATTCATGTTCTGCTTGTGATGTTTGCATGTCAACATTGGAATTTACTGAGAGTGTGATATCCTAAGTAATATAAAATTTTTGAAGTTATATTGTAACACATATTCTAACTGTTAAACATACTAAAATGGAATTTCGTGTACAAAATCCTACAACGAAAATTTTTTTACGTTATATACACATGCCTTGAAAATGTCATATTTGAGTAGAATTTCATGTACAAATTCTAATACGAAAAATATCGTACTAGAGTATATCATATTAGTGTTTAGAGTTTTCACTAAGGCACATGAAAGACATTGTAAATAGTTGAATTTCAGTTCTTATTATGCCTTGGTTTTTTTTTCTTATTAGATTGATCTCGTTGCTGCCTCCGAATTTCTCTCCCATTATTACATGGTTTCACATAAAATTTTGCATATTTTTTATTTGTTCTGATTTACTTTTCTTGACTTAGTTACCAGACATCAAATATAGTTTAGCATTGATTTGACAATCATAAACAAGAAATAATCCTTATATGCCTATTTTACACAAACAGGAGCTCCACATTTTTGTAACCTGTCTGTGCCCGTGTGGTAAAATGTGAATGGGAACAACAAAGGATGAGATGCGTATATACTGATGATTATGACATGTGATGAATGCGAAGATTCAATTATCTAATTTTCTACAGAGATTCATATCTTTACAAGGCCGATGCAGAGGGGGAATGGGGTTGAGATAAGTTACGAGTTAATTCCATCTTTTGGCGTTCTTCAATCCTTTTGATTTCGACTTTGCCTGCTGGAATGCCATCATTTTTTGTTTCTTCCTAGCTTCCTTCTCACTCTGACATGATCAGTAACAACCATGGTTTCAGTTAAACTTTGACTGTAACAATATATGTAGATTGGTTTGAAGTGAACTTTTGTAGTGCCTAACCTTGGACATCTTTGATTTCGCTTTGTTTTTGGGGGCCTTTTCGTCAAGTTCAGCCTCTCGCTCCAGCTCTCTTTCCCGGGCTTCAAGGTTCTTCTCTAGATAATACTGCAATCAAGGCGAGAAAACAACTGGATGAGGCACATGCAGTTTCACAAGAATTGGATTCCACCATATATCACATTTGTGGTAAAAATATTTATATGGACTTTTTCAATGAACGGGTGCGCAGCTAAAAAAGCAATACATACATTATAATCACCATCATAGTCATATAGTCTGCGATCTTCGACTTCAATGACTCTGTTGACAATCTGCTTTATGAAGTATCTATCATGAGAAACAGTGATGACAGTGCCCTTGTACTCTGAGATAGCCTCTTCAAGCATTTCTTTTGATGGAATATCCAAGTGGTTGGTCGGCTCGTCCAATATCAGCAACGTTGAAGGTTTCACCATGAATTTGCAGAATGCGAGTCGCGCCTGTGTATGCAAATAATATAGAATTTTATTTCCATGGGACAAATGAATACAACAAGCTTTATTAACCAGAAAAATCAGGTGGTGTGAGTCTTACAAGCCTAAAGCAACTTCACTTGAACGAAATTATAAGTGAAATAAAACATAAATATATGCTACCACGTAAAAAACAGATTTCCAAGAAAATTTATTCGAACCAGAACACGGTAACAAATTGCCACAAACTATCCCGAGTGCAATACTTATCCAGCCAGTACAGATTCATTTCAACACCGCTTTCAGTGAAATGCATCTCTAATCTATATGAATGTCTCATGCATATTTATCACATTGATGATTTAACAGGAGTAGTGCTCCCACTAAAAGATGACCTCACACACGCTTTCTTAAAACAGAAACAATAATTTTGCCACATAGGATGTTAAAGGCAAAGATAATCCCACATGCAATGTCTTGAAACATTGCGTTCTTATATGCAAAAAATCGTAGCAGAAAGAAAGAACGGAGCGGGAAAAGAACAGCACACACACGCTAAAGTTTACAAGGAATGTGTGTAGCCTACTTTCAAAAGTCTATGGATGGGTCACGGTGATGCATTCTGTAGAATCAAGACATGGATATATGCATAAACCATAACTATACCTTCTCGCCACCACTTAAAAGTGAGACCTTTCTATCCAACATGTCAGCTTTGAAATTACAGCGTCCTAGAAGGCCTTTTATATCATCAAGCTTCCAGTCTTCTGCAGCTTCTTCAACTGTTTGAAGAACTGTTTTATCAAGGTCAAGCGCCTCAGCCTGGAGACAGATATGCCAACATTAACAAAAGCCCTCACAGATAGAATAAGGATCATGATTATGTACATATCAAGAGCAAAACAAACTGAAATTCAAGCAACCCACCTGGTTCTGCTCAAAATAGTTTGGAAGGACATTGTGCTCCCCCAGAAGAACTTCTCCTCCGGTTGGTTTCTCCAAACCCATGATCAGCTTGAGGAGAGTGCTCTTTCCACACCCATTTGGACCAATAATAGCAATCTTCTCACCTCGTTCAACGATTAGATTAGCCTTGTTAAACAGTACCTATCGAGAAAACACATAAAAGTTACGCATTCATTGAGCCGACAATGAACCTGATAGTTAATAGTGTTGCCCAAAATCTACACCACTGTCTAGGCATGCATACTTACATTATCACCAAACCTGAAATCCAAATTCTTAATTGTAACGACAGATCTTCCACTTTGTCCACGTTCTGGAAATCTGATCTTCATTTGTTTCCGTTGAAATGGCTTCTCAACTAGCTCCCCTTCTTGCAGCCTTTCCAGTTTCTGTTCTCACAAACCAACAACAGTTACTAAACATATGTTCACCTGGTACTTAATATCATCTTGAAACCTCAATTTCACTGGATGATAATTGATAATAGAGTTCGGTGACATAAAATTATGATTCCTTTTATTCCAAAATCAATTTAAAACAAATATCATAAGATTGTCTTATGAACTGCGACAGTTTGTTTGTACCTTTTCAGCTGTGGAAGCGCGGCCTGAATTTGCTCCAGCGCCTAATCTACTAATCAAGTCCCTTGTATGCTCAATTTCCTTCTGCTGCTTCTCCCACGCGGCATACTGAGCTTCAACCCAAGCTGCTTTCGAAAGAACATACTGTGAATAGTTTCCCTCAAAAGTCCTGGAAACACCCATATCTGTTTCTACAATCTTCGTGCATAGCTGGTCAAGGAAAGCCCTGTCATGAGATATGATCACCATAGGTACTTCCTGCTGCTTAAGATAACCTTCAAGCCATTCAATTGTATCGAGATCGAGGTGATTTGTAGGCTCATCCAACAGCAGCAAATCCGGTTCCTGCAGTCAATCATCACATAATTAACAAAACAAAGGCCTGCCCTTGATCAGCTCATTAGTTGACTCGGTATCCCAACTATCAATCGCCTTATGCTCAGGAGGAAAACCAAATCACATAATTCAGTACAGCAACCATGCAGCGCATTTTGACGTAGATGATTAATTAAAAAAAAAGTGTCAACGGGAAGGAGAATGTAATACATACCTGCAGCAGAATCTTGCCAAGGGACATCCTCATCTGCCATCCACCACTAAAGGAAGCCACCAGCCTCTCAGAATCCTCGGCAGCGAATCCCAGCTCAGGCAAGAGTTTACTAATCTTGGCATCAACCTCATCCAAATCAACAGCCTGGGCGCGCCTCTGAAGCAAATCAAACTCATCCAAAAGCCTCCCCATCAAATCCAAATCATGGACAGACCCCTCGATAGCCTTCTGCACCTTCTCCAGCCTCTCCTTAATATCCATCTGCTCCTTAAACGCACTCATGAACTCCTCCCTCACCGTCTTGCTCATGGACACCTCAAACTCCTGGCTCAAAAAGGCAATCTTCATATTGGGCTTAGCCTTGATGACATTCCCGGAATCAGGCTCCTCCTGGCCGGTTATAATCCTCAACTGGGTGGTCTTCCCCGCGCCATTGACACCGACCAGCCCGACCTTCTCGCCCTTCTTCACCTCCCAGGTCACATCCTTGAGCACAGTCACCCCTTTATACCCTTTGCTGACATTCTCCAGCTTAACCCCGGACGATATGCCGGAAGCACCGGCCGCGTTAGACTTCTTAGCGCCTCTCCTGGGATCGGAGTGCTCGATGCGAGTGTTGGAGTTGGAGAAGAGCGACTCGATGTCGACGTGTTCTTCTTCTTCTTCTCGGGCGGTGATCACGGGGGAGGTGGCCTCGAGGGCGGTGGCGCAAGTGGCGAAAGTTTTGAGCTTTGCAGGGTTGGGGGACAGGGGTATTGAGCCGGCGATTGCGGGGAGGGATACGTGGGGGCGGAGGAGGATGAGGGAGGGTTTTCGGGTGGTGCGGAGGGATGAGCCGGTGAGGAAGGAGGTGCGGAGATGGAGATTGGATGCCGATAACTCCATTTCTGAAGAGAAAATGGAAGGTTAGAGCTCCTCCAGATGCTCTTCAGAGAAACTGAGGAAACCTGATGGAATTTATGTGGCGTTGGAGAAGATGATGATGTGAAATTTGTTTATCTGCAGGAATTTACTGGACTGGACTGGAGCAGATGAGATTACAGATTAGGGCGTACGTCGGTCGTTTATTTATTTATATACATATTTAACCTACGACCACATATACATATTCACACAAAAAAAACCAGCAATATATAGAATGCGATATTTTCGAATTTTAAAATTGTTAGACGGTAATTAAAATCATTAAATTAACAATTTATTGGTTCGAAAAATGTATTTTGGAAAACAAATTAAATACGATTCCATGAATTAAAATAGGACAAAATTATGCTTCTGTTGCTCGATATTTTTTAGTGTTGCGTTGCGGTAGAGGGCCTACAAAGAACATTTGTGTGGTTTAGAGCTTCGACGAGAATATGGATAAACAAAACCAGTGGATGCAAATCAATGTCGACGTCTGCAACCATACAAATTACAAAACTCCACTTTTTTTTCTTTATTTTTTTTGTGGCGCCGGTCTTTCTATGATTTTGCATTTTATAAACTGAAATAAAAATTGATTAAAAAAATGACTGAAAAAAAAGGCTCTGTGGGCTTTTTCACATTCGAATAAAGCCCGCCCGAGACGGAAGTGATGGACGCAGCAGAGACAGCGACAGAATTTGGGCCGAAAGCGGAGCCCAAAATGCGAGCCCAAGACCCAAAATGGTTCTTTTCAGCTGGCTTCTTTTGACAGATAGGCTGGCAGCAGCAGAGCACACAGAGAAAAAGTAGGGAGGAAATGACTGACACAGCCGGTTTCGTCTTTGCTTTTTTTGTAGTTTTATTATTGTTTGACACTTTCTTTCTGGTCACACCCTCGTTACGCATCCACCACACGCAAGTGCTGCACACCACCCACAAAGCTGTCAGCCTTATGGGCTTATGGCACTAGCCCACTAGTGCATGTGTATATATAGATAAAAGGGTCACAGAAGCTTTCCTGATTTTCTCTAACATCAAACGTAAGCACAATCCGACCTTCCACCTCGTCTGACTGTTTCAAATGGACAAAGAGGTTGTTCCCATTCTCCCTTCTCTTTTGTTTTTCTTCATCAATTTCGCATGTCTGTGTCTGTGAAGCCCTCCCCCACCTGATGCATTCGATACCAGTTTTGTGAAATGGGTTGTTTTGTTGTTTCAGCTTTGGCCTCAGGAAAGTTGGTTCTTGAAAATCTACTGTTTTTTTAGTACTCTGATATGTGGCTTTTGCTGGGTTGATGGGCATATCCGAGATCTGGGAGATCTCCATCTGATAATTGCATATTTTGTTTTTCTTTTGATGAATGGAAAAAAAAAAGAGAGAGAAGAAAATCATGACTCACCTTTCAGAGTTGTGAACATGTCAATGGCCGTCTCTTTCTACTTTTCTATTCACTTGGATGGCTATAACGCGTCTTATCTCTTGGTCTTTTCAGTTGCAAAGATCTGTTTGTCAAAACATAGCTTGTAGGTTGATTACTATAACTCATACTGATTGTCACTGGACTTGGCACTTGCTAATCTGAGTTCAACTTCTCCTCGTGTAGAAGAACAATGCTCCATGGCTATCTGTTCCCCAGTTCGGTGACTGGGACCAGAAGGGAGGCATACCAGACTACTCCATGGACTTCTCCAAGATCAGAGAGATGAGGAAGCAGAATAAGAGGGAAGTGTCCAGAGCAAGTCTTGGAAACGAAGAGGAGTTCGTTTCATCCAATGCCACTACCAAGAACAAGAAGGAAACAGACAACAGCGATGACAATATTAACCCCTTCCATAAGGACACTTCTACCTCAGTAAGTGCTCTTCTCTGCTATTCCATCATGTTAGCAGAATTACGGCCCAAAAGACGCCGTCACAAATTATTATATTTGATTTTCTAATTAGAAGAGTCGTGGGTGCAGTGATGAAGCATTTAGCAGTAGTATGAGTGATGGGGTACGATGTTGTTTCTTAGTCCAGTCATGAGATTTGCCTAAAAGGGAACGAAATGGTAGTGAGAATTCAATAGAGATGAGTGGGTGTCAGCATGTTCATCCGTTGGCTGCGTGGCTGTTCTTTGTTATTCAAATGTTGAGTGGCCGAAAGCTGTTGATTAGTTTATGAATGAAAATGACATTGAATGATGATATCAGGACAGCAACTACCACATGGACCTACGCCTTAATGATCTTTCAAAAGTCGTTGCACATCTGTGTAGACTTTTTATGTTTGATGAAAATGGGAGACTTGATTTTGATATTGGATCCTTTTGTTTTTCAGACTAAAGGTCGGTTTTTGAGGTACTTCAACTGCTGTGTGAAGGCATAAGCTAGAAGAAGGGCGTATGCAAAAATGGATGGGACTAGAGAGCCACAATCCGAATACCCTGTGCA
Organism: Kalanchoe fedtschenkoi; assembly: GCA_002312845.1. Classification (NCBI taxonomy): domain Eukaryota; kingdom Viridiplantae; phylum Streptophyta; class Magnoliopsida; order Saxifragales; family Crassulaceae; genus Kalanchoe; species Kalanchoe fedtschenkoi. The sequence continues at coordinate 1,352,826 of NQLW01000079.1, forward strand.
TCCTTTGGTTTTGTTTGTGATCCATCTCTTGTCCTTCTTACTCGTATAGAGACAAGGTGCCTAGGGATTTAGGGGGGGTGTTTTACTGACTGAAAGTTTGGATGCCATGGTGTCATGTGTGGAAATCAAGTTATTTTTACTCTTGGTAATTTGTGAAAGTGAAAGAAACTTGTGCAACAAATGGAAATCAACATAGATGGCTTCAATGTTGAGCCCCAAATAAAAAAAATAAAGAAAATAAACTTGCAAAATATACAAGCACATACGGCAAATCCCAAAATCTACAGAGCCATTTGTAATAGTCCTGACAAATTCTTCCTTGAGTTTTGCACTTCTTCGGTTCTATCAAAATTAAAAACGCGCTGCTAACAAAACCATGTTCCTAGCTTCACATCATAGAGCAGACTCAGGGGATCATTGTTGTGATGAATCAGCAAGAATGAAGATCAGAGGACTGTCTATCCGTTAGAGCAATTTTTTCACACTACACTTTCTTGATAATCTGAACAACGTCCTCATCTTCGAGCTCATGCTCCTGTTGAAGGATAAAAAAGAATGATACATAATGCGGTAAACAACATGGACAAAAAAACATGGGGGCTTTACAAAGGAATGAAATCAACCTTGCCAACTCTTTGAGGCTTATGTTTTGCACTAGATCCCCACACCAGCGCGCTAAAACATAGAGACAATGAGAGCATTAGTTTATGATGTGAGATTGAACCATTAAGGGAAAATGTTATCAGTGGTTTCGATGGAACAACACACTTTGTGCTTATAGAAAATCTCAGCAGAATAAAGCTGTCTCGTCGTATGTTCCTTTCTCATATAAGGATTAACAAGTAAGCAAAACTCCCTTACTATGGAATGTGTACACTAAAATCCTATCTTCATTTAGAAACATATATGTTCAACAAATAGAATGGGACATCACCTTAGATAATCGAGTAAGTAAAAAATGACCTTTCTGATTCAGATGACAGTAATATGAAACAAATCTAGCACGATTGTAAAAGAAAGAAAATGAAGCTGGAGATAAAACAGTCTTACTACTTAAATTGCTTGAGCATATCCTTGTGAATTCTTTCACAAAAGTCCTCGACTGTCCTGTGCTTTGATGACAAGATAACTGGGTCTTCATAATCAGGATTCATGCCTTTAGGCTTTGTGTATATTCGAGTTAGGTTGAGATACTCCCATATCTTCTCCAATAACCCATCTAGGTTCCACTCCAGGTGAGCACTACAATAAGAACATGGGAATATCATAATGAGCTTGAAATCATCTGGGAGCCAACAACAAAATATGTTTCAAAAGAAATCCCTGTCACACAACAACAAAACTACACCTAGAAAATAAGCTGCGAGGAGAGGGTCATCAAATTCATTCTCAAACTTTTAGAAGTCAAACGAACAAATTGAAAAAAAAAATATGCAAGAAATAGAAAAGGAAAAAGATCAGCTAATGGAACTATGATCATACCTAATAGGGCAATAGTGGGGAAGTTTGTCCAGAATCTCCAGTTCCTCAAGTGTGATCTGATCGATTTTATTCAGAACATAAATACAAGGCATATATACCCTGCTGCCCTCAATAACATCTATCAAATCATCGGCAGTCGCATCAAACCTAAGAGTCAAATCAGCATTGTGAATTCTGTACTCGCTGCAGATAGCTTTTACAGTTTCAAGATCCAGATGAGTGTTGGCAACAGTTGATGTGAAGTTAATTCCACCTTTATCTTTTTTCCTGAAGGTTAAGTTTGGAGGTTCCTTGTTTAACCTGATAAAAGTGTTTAACACACAAGGATGAGGATCTGCACATATCCTTGAATTAGCAAAACAATCTCATTCTTCCTTCGATTAGACATAATACATTTAAGGAAGCATCTGACATAAACTAAATGGAGAGCTACACCAGCAAAACTGAAAGAGGGGAAATTTTCCTCATACCAGTGGCCCCGCCAACAATTACTTCTCTTGAAATGAAATTTTAAATGATCTCAAGTTTATCAGATGGCGAGTCACTTGTAGGGAATCAAATAATGCAGATGTGAAATGCCTTTCAAAACATGATCACTATACCATGAGTAACATCTTTTCATGCTCTATGTTTATAGACATTATACACCACAGAACAAATACGACAGATCCAGTGGTCACTAAACACTAATTGCACAAAACTGTAAATACAAAAAGAAGAAAGTTGGAATAATAATTGTTTTCGATCCGTCTCATTCACTCAATTAAGCGCTGGAATCCGGTCCTTCTCAACTATCAGAAAACAAAACTTTAGATGCACTGAATGAGCCTGACATCTGCATTACAGTGCAAGTATTGCTATGAACACAAGGTTGCAAATAGTCCAACATAAAAAAACAGCAACAAGAAGAACAAAAATTACAAGCAAGCGGAATGGTCAACAAAAAAGGCTCCCTTGAGGAACTTGACCACACAAATATATTAATATAATGGGGTGGGGGTGGGGGTGCGGTGGCAGTCTGTCGTTACTCAAGATTCTGAATATATGGACTAACACAAAAGACTACAGATGTGGATAGAGGGAACCTACCTGATGCCAAATCCTTCAAGTTCTTTCTCAATTAGCCTCTTATGGGTTATTGGCTTTATTGCATCGAGAACAATCAGAATACAATTGCATGTCCTTGCAGTACTAATGACCTGCATCGTAAAAGGATTCATGATTGAAATAAACATAAATATATCTGATTCAACGAATTGCTTTGTTTATTACAAGAAGGATTGATGCAAGTTTTAACCTATTCAGAAACCAGATCTATTTCAACGTTTAGAACTACAGCAGTCAAAGATGTTACCAATGCATATTCTCTAACACCAATGTGATCAATCATTCTAAAAATTCAGCAAACGACACTTAAATAAATTACCTGTCTACCCCTTCCTTTTCCATCCTTAGCACCCTCGATAATACCAGGGAGATCCAGCAACTGCCAAAAAAAGAAGAATGGAAGAGTTACTTTCGTTTGAGAAACTTCACTATACTGGATATGAGTAGGTACTGCCTCAGCAATTAATATTGACTAGGCAATTAGGTCCCATTAGGCCACTACCAGAACAAACCCCAAATAAATTGGAGATGAACAAGTTATGATATAGTCTATAAAAATAGCTAGCAAAACACTTGCAGTTCGGAATCCAAGTTAGGATAACAATGGAATCAATCACATCAAGACAACATGGAGTTAGGGTCCTCAAGTAGAAAAGGAATCTCACAATTAATATAGGGAAGACATTTTTCACTAGTTTTGAACAGTATATTGTTCATTACAATTCTTACTATGTTCAACAACTGAAATAAGCAACAGATGAAAGCCTAGAACTGAATACATGACACTCAAATATAATAAATGGACTGAAAGCCAGCTTGGTTGTGTGGATTACTTACCTGAATTTTAGCTCCTCGGTATGTAATCACCCCAGGGATGCAGGTCAATGTTGTAAATTCATAGGAAGCAACCTGTGATCATGGAAAGTCTAAGGGAATGTATATTAGGAACATCGAATACAAGATAGAAACATAGACATGAAACATACCTCTGAAAATGTGCCTGTTAATTTGTTTAGAAGTGTGGACTTTCCCACTGAGGGGAAGCCTACTAGACCAACTCTTGCATCTCCACTTTTAGTGACATCAAAGCCTTCACCAGCACCACCTCCTCCTTTTGATGGTGGTGCAAGAAGTTCCCTCCGTAGTTTTGCAAGCTTTGCCTGACATCACACAGCAAAGATACATCACATCAAGGAAACTAACAGTAATTTGATATTATTCTCCAAAGAAGTCCGTAATCTTGTAAGTCTTAAGTGATATGATTGTTGAAGATACTCAAAAGGTTCAATAGAGGCCAACATAGATCCTCTCTTAGTTACAGATTAATGGTAGATAAAAAATGTTCAGTGAGAACATGAACAACATCATTAAGTATCATAACCCTAACATTGTTAATATTAACTGCCAACCAGTTTGCAAGAGTCTTGAGCTTACAAACCTTGAGTAACCCCAGATGATGGGCAGTAGCCTTATTCTTTTGAGTCTTTGCCATCTGCAAGCAATCAATATTCAGGAACTCAATCAAAAGACAAATATCACTACACCTCACCCACAACTGACAAGCTATCACACTGTCTCCATTATTATTTATACATATCAACTACCAACTAATCGGTAGCAAAACTGAATTACATCCAAAAATAAAGTAAAACATAATAATAAAAAAAATAAAAATTCCAAATAACGGCCTATTAACCAATAAAATATAGATACGAATCAAATGATTAAATCTTTTAGGCTATGTTTGGTTTAAAGAAAATTTGGCGGAAAGGAAAATCTGATGGAAAATTAATAAAATCCATTGTTGGTTGAGATGGAAAATAGAAGGGAAAGAAAATTCGGTGGAAAATTGGATGGAAAATGTGATTCAAATCAATCCAATCAAATTCAATGTATCTCAAACAAATAACCACTTTTTGAACAAATTAAATGTATTTCATCAAATTCAATATATGAGTTGATGAAATGTTGACATTTTTCTACATATTTTCTATAAAACTTTCCATGATTATGGAAAATGAAATGGATTCATAACAATTTTCCTTGATATTTTCCTTATGAAACCAAATGAGGGAAAATTAGATGGAATCCTTGAAGGATTCCATTTCCTTTCAATTTTCTTTCAAACTTTCCTTTCCACCAAATTTTCCTTAAACCAAACACAGCCTCAGGGTTTTGCGAGTCACTCGCTGTGGCCTGAAATGAACTAGTTCTACTACTATCACATCAGATTGAATTCAGATAATTTCTTCACAACAAATGAGCACTAGGAATGAGTGGTCAACAACATAATCGGAAAACTATCAAGCGAAGAAACGAGGCTAAAACTTTTCTAAATCCACTGATACATTAACTGAAACAGGAATACGAATAAGTGAGCAGTTTGAATAAATTTCTGATTATATTTATCTCAATTTCATATGATAAATCCTCATTTCAGTAATCGACGACGCGCATATTCATACCTAGGATTTTTGTAACAGGAGATGCAAAAAGATAAAAATAAAAACCTCATCTTCAATATCTTTGATTTTCTGCATGACGGTCGCCATTCTTGTTAGCTGAGAGGTGTCACCAGGAGGGAGGCTGTGCACTAGGGGATCAACGGAGAAAGATGAACAAAGGAGTAGCAATACCAATTACCAACACTGTTCGGTTCTCAGCTTCAGAGCTGGATTCCTGAAAGACAAAAATGGAGGTTCGACTGAGTTTGATGGGACGGAAAACTGGGCCCTTATTGGGCTGGGCCTGAGGGAATGGTCCGCCTTGACAAGCCTCTCTAAAATTAAATTAAATTAAAAAATTGGTCACTCTAAAATGAAAACAAATTACTTTAAAAAAAAATTAAGAGAATTAGGGCGGAAGAAATTTTGAGAGGATCGGATTATTCAAACTCGCGCTGGTACAATTTTAATTCATTTATAAGATTTTAAGGTAAATGGATTGAACTCGACAAATTAAAATTTTGAGAATAAAAAATTTTGAACAATAATGAAATCGTGTTATATTTAGTAAAAAGTTCGTAGTAATGGGTGTGTTTCGTACTCTGAAATTTTGAGATATTTTCATAAATTTTATATATTAATAATTACTTATTATAAAATTTAAAATATAAAAATATTAAATTTGAGAATAGAGTTATGACATCTTTACTTTAAAAAAAAATTATTAACATTTTATTAATTAGAATTAAAAAGTCTGATTCGAGACAGTACAAGAAAGCAGCTCATTTGGCCAAGCAAAAGCTACAGTTAGAACCAACTAAAATCAAAAAGTTGACTATACAAAGTATGTATCGTTTTTAACCGAATAACACTTCTAACTCTACTCGGAAAAAGCAAGGCGCCCAGGTGCTTTACCGGAACATGGCCCGGCTGAAACCCCATGTTATGCAGGATGACCCAACTCCTGGAAGGTGAAACCTTATTCGAAAAGAAAATAATACTTTTATGATGTATAGCGCATAACATTTTGCTTGCACAAAATTTACTCCATGGTTATAATAGAAAAAATACTTCCCCTAGTTGTGCATTGAAAATAGACTTGAGGAAGGCATATGACTCGGTAGACTGGGGGTTTACTTTGAAGTGGCTTGCCTGTTTAAGATTCCCCCTGAGACTTATATTTTGGATTCAAAGTTTGATCTCCTCTCCCTATTTTTCTGTTAAGATTAATGGGGAGCTCTGTGGTTTCTTCCCCAGTGGAAGGGGATTGAGACAAGGAGATCCATTGTCTCCCTACCTATTTGTCTTGGTTGTGGAATTCTTAAATAGGCAATTGTGCCAAATGGTTAGGGAGGTGGGTTTTGACTTTCATCCAAAATGTGCTAAGTTAAAAATCACTCATTTATGCTATGCAGATGATTTGATGATTTTTTCCAAAGCAAACATGGCATCCCTAGTTAAGATTAAAAATGTTTTAGAGAGATTTGCAAATGCGACTGGGCTACATGCTAATCTACAAAAATCTCAGATTTTTCTAGCAGGGGTCCCCCATAGCTTTAAAATGACTTTGATCCAAATGATGGGATTTTCTGAAGGCAAATTGTCTATCACTTACTTGGGTGTCCCCTTATCATCAAAAAGGCTGGGTGTGAGGGATTTTATGCCCGTGATTGAGTCAATCACGGGTAGGATAAACTCATGGACAGCTAAGTCCCTATCTTATAGCGGAAGGTTGGTGTTGATAAAAGCTGTGTTGTCCACCATGTCGATTTATTGGGCTAGGATTTTTATCTTCCCAAAATCTGTGGTTAAAGTCATTGAGGGCAAATGCAGATCCTTCCTATGGACAGGTAAGGAAAAGTCTAGAAAGGCCCCTGTGGCTTGGGAAAAAATATGTAGGCCAAAGAAAAATGGTGGGCTGGAGATCAGGAGGTTTGTTGAAAATAACACAGCTTTGATTTTAAGCCAGGTGTGGGACATATTGTTGAAAAAAGAGTCTCTTTGGGTAAAATGGATCCACACATATTTTATAAAAAATAGAGATTTGTTGAGTGTGCAGGTGCATTGTAACATCCCATGGATCACGAGGAAAATAGTTGGATGCGCTCAAAAACACACAGGTATAATTTCTGCCCTCATGCAAGATAGTGTTGGAAGAGGCCCAGGTATGAAATTCCCCACAACTGAGGTGTATAAAAAGTTATGTGATCAATACCTCTGGATAAATTTTGACAAGGCTCACTTGTGTTGGAATAAATTATCATTACCTAAACATGCTTTTATCTCTTGGCTGGCATGTCAAAACAAATTATATACGAAAGACAAATTGCTAACTTTTGGCATTGTAACAGATGGATCTTGTGTCCTATGCGGCCAACGAGATGAATCATGTGGCCATTTATTTTTTGAATGTCTGATAGCTAAAGATCTATTAGTATTTTTACTGGATAGAATGGACATTTCAGAAAATAATGGCCAAAACCACATGAATCTAACTTTCATATCCGTGGCCCTTGCAGGTTCTTCTATGAGGAAAATTGCTGCTAGAGCTGCGGTGAATTTGGTGGTGTACCACATTTGGAGAGAACGAAATGCAAGGATCTTTAGAGATGAAGTAAAAGACTTACAAAGATTGAAGATCGAAGCACTTCAAGAAATGAATATGATTTTGGGGAAGATAACTAGAATGAAACTCACACAGAGAAATGTAGCATGGGCAAAGAAGATGGGCATATGCCCTAATTTTGTATGTCCTAGACAAAACAGTCAGATTTTGCTGCAAGCAGGTGGAATATGAGGCTAAAAATCTTATTTCCTTCAATGTATGTCCTTTTTGGGGATTGTTAGTCCAGGAGTTGGGAGGATTTATCCTCCGGGGGTATAGTGCTAGACACTTCGTGTTGGAGATGGATCATTCCAGGTCTTATCTGTCATAGAGTAGACATGCTTTGACTGGCAAAGTCTGTTTGGAACTTAACAGTTCCTTGTTGTAAAGATTGTCTTCGATGTACATTGTCATCTTTTTTGGAATAAAAATCTTAATCTTCCAAAAAAAAAAAATACTTTTATGATGATTGATGATCTGACCGGAGCTCTCGCAAAACCTGGATTAGCTGTCAATAAACTGTAAATAGAAGAGGCTTTGGCTATGACAATCTCCACGATGACAGCAAAAGGGGCCTATGGAGTGATCCGCACAATCACTCCATAGGCTGATATGAAAAATAAAAGATCATGTCCGACAAAAGTTTTATAATGAAACTGGATGAAGCAATCATGTCCTCTGAAGAAACATAAACGAGCAACAAAGAGCCACATGGTAAAGCTTTTCCACTGCATTCAAAGAAGCAATATAAAATGACTAGCCAGATGAGTCCATTTTGGATTCAATTTTTATCTCAGTTCAGCCATTTTTTTCGCATAAAAAAATGTGAAGTTTCTTCAACTAATCAGACACTCTCATAAAAATTTAAGTTCAGTTCCTTTCATCTCAGTTCAACTCTATTCAATCCGGAATAGAACACTTCCCAGTCATGATTATCTGATAATTATCAAATACAGCTATACACAAATATATCCAGTCTCAAATCCAGAGACTCGGAAGTAGAAACTAATATGAAAGAACTGGGCGTAATTGTTGTCCCACCGTGCCTAATCCATATTTCTTACAACAGGAAATTTGTCCACCATCTTATTGTTTTGATAAAGCAAAGCAAGAAATCCACACACCTCGAAAAGAAGAAACATATTCTGCAATTTAGTGATAGAAAAAAAAAAAGAATGAAAGAAAATCTCACTTGAGAGTTGAGACATAAGGATCCTTACAAAAATCTTCCAATTGACTTTTGAGTTCTCCTTCACTCATAGCAAGCCTCTCTGCATCCTGCCAATCCAAAGAAGAGTGAATTATGACATGAACTTAAGTTGTAGTAGATTTTAACTAAGACATGATTTTCAAGAAACACTTCTCTTTTGTATTATTAACAAATGTCGGCTTATTTCTGACTGACATAATGTGTCACAAGAGAGCTCATATATATTTATGGTGGTCAGAGAATCGAATCCAAGACTTTGAGATAGTTAAACAACACTCAAAGTCATGAGACCAATATCCTACTGGCAAAGAACTCATATTTACCTTTCTATCAAAGGATCTTTAATGCCGGCAACTGCATCAAAATTCACCCGGTCCATTGCGCTGTATGAAAGTAGAAACAGTGGCTTGAGCACCATATAGTAAAATCCATCGACAAACGTAATTCCATGAGGTTGTAGAGTGTGATTTTTACATTGGTTCAGGAAGTTCGTCTTCCATCAACAATCAATCTTTCAAGCTCTTCAAGTGAAATCAAAAGGGTGTTTCCACAATTTGCATCCTGGATACACCGATACACGTTTCTTTAGCAGGAAATTGAGTACCGTGGTAGAAAGAGATTAAGCAGATCAAAAAATTTTGTTGTCCAAAAATCTATTCGAAAAATCTAAATTATCAAGCTGACAATATGATTTATGTGACTCCATTTGAAATGGTCTAGTCTAAACAGCTATGAGAAGACTTATGTTTGTTGTCTTGTTTACCTTGATCTAAACTTTGGTTTCAAGGAAATTTTTTTCCAAATTGACAGAATTGTTTAGTTTCCAGTATTTGTTGAAAAGTTAGTACTCACTATAATCAAAACAAGTATCAACCTTCATACTAGGATATACAATATCGAAAGGATGCCACTTCCTCAGAATTCTGGATAATTTGCATTTCTGAAATGCAACTATGAACTAAATAGGTATTAGTCCAGCGGTTTTGGATGTTGTCTAACAACTTCAAGATTCGAGATGGAAGGAGTGAGCGGTTATTGACCACCACTAAAAAAAATGCAACTACGAAAATGTAATTGAAATCGCAGAAAGTTACCATAACAGGCACAGGTGCTGCTGGATGTGATGACTTCTCCTTTTGAAAATTATCAAATTTTTCTATGCATTTGAGTAGTTACCTGACGAGCATAGGGTGATCCATCTTCATTGCCTTTTCTTCCAGGAGGAACAAGAGGAAGAAACTAATTCCAAAAAAATAAAAATAAAATGAAGTTGCTGCAAATACTTCACATTTTCAGCTTAACCTAACAATTCAGTTTACTCAAAAATTTTAAAAGACAGAAATTAAAACATATGTACTATGCTGTTTGTTTTAAGTTTTTTTTTTAAACAAACAAAAATTTGTTGGAAAGAACAGAGTGAGCAGCCTGCTTCGTGAAGTTCGATCTATTAACTTGAACGCCTCATCACCGAGATCCCCAATGCCATACGGCCCCGGAAACGACGTCAGTAGAACTCCAGCTCTACCCCGAGTGCTGGGATCCTGCTTCGTGTCATAACCAATCGGCAAATGCTCACCCACCCCAACCTCCCAAATAGCCGCAGCCGTCGAATTCACACAATTGCAGCAAAGGCACGACGATTTTCAAACCCAGTGCAGAAACTGTTCGCCAGTCGATTGGTCGAGCGAGTTAGAGAAGTCAGAGTTGGAAGATTGTGGTAGAGAAAGCTCGGCCGGAGCGATAAAGTAGTTGCAATCGCCATCAACAAAAACAGCGAGAGTGAAGATTTCGAAACCAGAATGCGAGTTGAAGCTGCGAAGACGATGATGGATTAGATTGCGAATCAGCTGACGCGCCACGACTGCGAGCTGTTAGCAATGGATTAATCATATGATTCATATCCAACTGATTTATTAATTAATACAATAATTAATATTTAGTATAAATAAGAGTGCAATTTGATTATGTGACGGTCGACGTCGTTTGGTTCAGGCTTCGTCGGTCCAGTCGCTGAGCTCGAACAATCCATCGACGATCTGATCGACCACCGAGTCAATGAAGGCGTTGCGAGTCAGGTCAAACAGTCCACCAACGCGCTGACGAGCGATGGAAACCCAAGCGAAGACCGCAGCGAAGCCTATCGCTCCCAGACACGCCACGGCCGCGTCGTCGATTCCCTGCGCGTCCAGCTTCTGGAATATCGAGCTTCCCGTCAGCACCTCGGTAGTCACCGTCGCCGCAAAAACCATCTGTCAGCCAATTTTTTTAAAAAAAAACATTGTGAGCTTGGAATCCGGCGACTCTTAAACGGGATGAAATATGAGTAACATTACCATGGCGAGGCGGCCGGAAACGATTTCGAAGTCGTGGCTTTTCTTCGTGGTGTCGATATAATCGAACAGCTTGTCAACGAACGGGGAGACTTGCTCACTAATGCCACCGTCTCTGGCCGTCTTGAAGACTCCGGGTCCATCAGACCCGTAGGACCTGAGAGTAGCGAGTCTCGGCTGCAGAACAATCTTGGTATTGTTGTTTCCGTTGAGGTTTTTGTCCTTGTCAGAGTCGATGCGCGGCCGGAGTCGACTCAGCGGAGTTGTTTTGGTGGGCTTTCGCGCAGATTTGATTTCGGGTAACCGACAGTGAATAGCACGAGCTGCCATGAACTGATTAAGGTTTTAGGAATGTGGGTTGGCGGGTATTCAGTGTGGAAGTGGTGCGGACGAGGAATTGAGATGAATGTCGAGTTGGTTTGTGGTTCCTATGTGGCGTCGAAAGACGTGGTTTTGGTTGGTTCGAGTACAAAGAGCGACGTGCATGTGTTTGCTGCGTTACATTTTTGGTTTATTGAAATTTGATTGGTTGTTAATTTTTATCCAGTCAATTTCTGACACTTTGTTGAATGTTGGGTGTGCAAGTCATTTGTGCCAGTGGACATGGCTGCCCGTCACCAACTACCTTCGGAAGTACAGACCAGTTATGAAAAGTCAGAATAAATTCAACGTAGTGAATTGTGAGCAGCATTTGAAGTAGCTCCGAATTTCTGATCGATGGCGAACAAACAATAGAAATTTGGGCATTTATTTTTCTAAATTTTTGAATATATATCAACAAGGCCACATGCTGATGGCAGTTATTTTTTATTTTTTTTATATAAAAGGGGATTCGAACTCGAAACCAACTGAGCTACCCCTCATTCCTGCTTCTCTTTTTGTTTCAATTTTAATGACAGAAGCACATTCACCTTCATTACCATCATCAGCTACATCACATTTTTCACTAATGGCCGGGTGATCAGAGCTGCCCGATCAATCCACTAAAACCTCACCATCCAATCCAACACTAAAGTTTCATCATCCCATTCCCATGAATAATCACAATCGCCATCAAACCCTAATGAAGAAAATACTGAGTTCGGGCCCGTTGTTCCCTTCAGGACTCAACATGTAATATGTCTGGGAGTCCCTGGATCCGACAACCCTCTCAAAAAAAGCTCGCATATAAGCCAGCTCATCACCATCGGCTCCCTCGACTTGTTGGGAGCAGCTACTGCCCGTGCCCGGCAACACTCCTGCGCCCATGGACACCGCCTTTAGCAGCTCCATCACCTTAAAATCCTCCTCGGTCGCCTCCCGCCTCACCCCGTACCCGCTCTTCTTCCCGTTGCAGTACATGGTCCAGAGCGGCTCGTCCATGACCTTGGTCCGGTCCTTATCCGCCCGCTTGTCGCACTCCAGAGCGATCCGGACGGTGCCGAGGCCCATCTCCCGCTGCAACGCGCTCGTCTGGATGCCCAGCTCGATGACCAGGGTGGGCAAGCAGCGTGGGGTTTCTTGGATGGAGAGGGTGACGTGGCCCTTGCGGTAGCCGAAGAGGGTGCCGGTGACGCGGGGGCCGGTGTGGGTGACGTCGGGGATGGGGAGGGCTGGGAACTTGCAGACGGGGGCGATGATGGGGAATGAGCGGAAGACGGATCGGAATACGCGGAAGGCGCGGGAGCGGCTGTGGTGCCGTTTGTTGTGGGAGGAGGAGGGGTGGATGAGGGAGTGGGGTGGCGGCGGGGGTGTGGAGGAGTCGGCGGAGGAGGAGGAGGAAGAGGTAGAGAAGGCGGTGGTGGTCGGTGGAGACATTGAGGGTTAATAAAAGTGGATTATTATGGGAGGTGCATGGGAGGATATGACTGGGGGCTGGAAATGGAGATGGCGAAGAGGGAAAGTAGGAGTGTCTGTTAGCTTTTTGTGACTCCTAAAATTAAATCAAACGTTGTTTGAGACAATTGTGGAGCGACTTTGACTCTGGATGAGGAAAAATTGGGGGATTTTGACATGACAAAGTGGGCTTGTTGGGTGTAGTTTCATGTGTGTATGAGACCCGGTTCTTTTGACTATTTTTAGTTTCTTTCTGCCCTGCAATATGGATAGATCAGGAGAACCCCAAATATGAAGATTTAGTGGTATAGTTCCCACATTTCATTAATTTGGGTGCTTTGTTTTCAGGGTGATGTAATGATGTTTGTTGGTTCTTGAATTCAAATAATTGGCAAAGTTGACCTAAAATCTATAATTCGTGTACAACTATCACAAAGTCAGGATCATTTTCATTTGGTGATTTAGGCCGTGTTTGGTTTAAGAAATTAAAATTTGAGGGGAAAGAAAAATTGAGAGAATATTTAAAGGAATTTTTTATGTAGTTCAAGAAAAATTAGGAGGGGAAAAATTGTATCAGAAATAAGATGAAATATTTTAATAAAATAAAGAATGTTTGAAAATTTTACCATGAATTCTTTATCTTTGACAAACAAAGGAAAATGAAATAAATTTCTAGAACAATTCACTTGTCTTTTCATTTTTGTTTCCTCTTTACTTTTTTCGAAACCAAATACACTATTAATGTTTGAATAAATTACATGTCAATTACGAATTAAATATGTAATTCACAAACTTTCATCGATCATATCAATTGTTAATTTGTTATTGTTGTTCTAAAAATTAACATTTTATTCAATTCGCAAGCCCAGAAGCTTGCCTCTCGTTGAGGCTTTAAACCGGTCTTTCATCCGACAGAATTTTCTTTTGAATGATCTATTTTTTAAGAATCGTTGTTTGAAATTGGCGTTGAATTTAAGTTCAACAGCTATTTCAAACCGGCGCTGAATGATTAGAGTAGACTAACTGTCGAGCAACCCAATCAGCGCACACATGTTCAATAGTCGATTTGAAATGGCGGCTGGACTTAATCCAGTGCTAGTTTCAAACTGTGGTTGGATATTATGTCCTCCGCCGGCTTGAAACTGTGATTGGGCATGAACCAGTCCCGATTTCAAATCGCAGTTCAATCTGTCTCTTCTTCCCCGTGTAACACATAAATTATACGATATCGTATTCAGACCCAACCGCCGTTTTAAACGTGGTTGGATTAAATCTAAAATTGGTAGCGTCCTTCTCTCTTTGGCAGTATTCTCTCATTTTCTGATTTTTTTTTAAAATACTCTAATGATATTCGCTCTTTGGAACATCGTAGCAGTCAATTTCATCGAGCAACCATCCCAACTCTTACCGGCAAAGGAGGTAAGATTTTGCACTTTTATTTGTTAATGGAATAAATTACTCCAACGAGGTTGGTTGTTTAGGGTTTGTTACAATGAGATTTTGCACTTTAGGGATTGTTGGTGCACTTTTACTTATCAATTGGGTGTTTGGCTTGTGAAAATATATATATTTTAGTTATATTGTGACTATGTTGGAATAATGTTTTATTTGGAGTTATTTACTTGTAATTGTTGTTGTTTACATATACTATTTTTCAAGAATCATTCGATTTAGGTCTCTTAGTTTAATCTATTGGTTTGATATAGTATATATTGGAACTTAATTAGTTGAATTTGTATTATGAAACTTAATAAAATTGTGTTGGTTGTTGATTTATTGAGTAGCCATGTCTTTCAATAATTTCAACTTTGATGATGTCGTTATGAGAACATTAAAGACTCTTGTGATAACCAAGTTGTACATGAGTATGATAACGAATATTTATAAATCTTATATGGAGATAGTGATGATGAGAATTTGGCCTCTAGATTGTTTGGTGAAAAAGATCATAATGTTAAGCTTGATGATGGTTTTAAAAATGCGGGTGAACTAAGTATGTATTTTAAGGTTAGTCAATCTTTTAATCCGGTATCTTATAATCGTATTAAGATGCGACCTGAACATTATTATTTAACTTTTAACAATATATCTAATTGGATTACCAAGAATGAATCATCGTTGTTATAAACAAATTTCGGCAACAATGAATTTTATAAAGGCCAAATATTTATGTAAAAAAACTATTTTTGAACAGGTCTTTTAACCATCGTTCAAGAGCGAAACTATTTCCGAAAATAATCTTGGAGTCTCAAGAGAGCTGTTACCTGTGGATAAAATAATCAATTTTCAATGGGGAGTTCGAGTTTGAATTCAACAGGGATGGAAAACAATCTATTCAACCATTTTCAAATCCCATCAATTCAAAACTCAGATATTCAAAGCCCACTATGCATTTGGGTCTATCGACCTGCATGCCATTACCCTATACAGCTTTCTTAAATTATTTTATCACAGATTTAATGATTTGATATTTATTTACAAAAATACTTTTGTTAATAGTTGACTTCTCTTATTTGCATAAGTCCGTGGCAGCGGTTAAGACAATATTTTAGTCCAATTATAATGCGTTTGATTTAGGGAAAATAAAAAGAAAAGAAAAATGTGAGGGAAATTGAATTTTCTATATAATTTATCTCATTTTTTTTGTTTGGTTAGAGATGAAAAATCTATGAAAAAAATGCCCAAACACTCTCTTTTTAATTAAAATTTTACATCTCATTTTCCATGTAATTTTTCCTCCCTAGTTTATCAAACAAAGAATGTCTTTCCATTTTTCCTCAAATTTTTATTTTCTTCAAATTTCCTAAAGTTGGAAGTAAAAGAAAATTTATTAAAAAATTAGATATAATCTTTTATTTGGTTGAAGATTTTTTTTTTCCACCGTGGTCAGGACCCGCACACCCCCTCCCACCTCGATAGTGAAATTTGAAAAAAAAAATTATTTACAAATGAGAAGTAATTTTTTGTTTGGTTGAATAAAAGTTTTTATTTTTATTCTGCGGTGGTCAGGGCCGAACACGGATAGTGATGTCATACTCACTGCGGGTCAGTTCATCCGTACCACACGCATCTCCAACGTATCTAAGCGTAAATGCGGTATCATCAAAGCTCGAATTCATGACCTTGAGGTTGTTAGACAACATTCTTAACCATTAAATTAATAACTTGTTAGCAATTGAAGAAAAGTTGAGGATCAAAAACTAAATGGAAAGTTAGACAGAAATACAAAGTAGACTTTTTAAAATTAAAATATATTTTAGTATTTTCTATAAAAATTTAAATTCTTAAAAAACCAAAAAAAAAATCATATATTATTATTATATTTTTTTGCTGTGGCCAACATCTTATTGGTCATATTAAATGTTCACACAAGTTTTTTTCCTTCAAATTTTCACCAAGCCAAACAAGATGGGACCTCCTCTAAGAGTAAACTTTTACTCAATTAGATGACCGAGTCTTGGCACATTCGCGCGTTCTATTTTTCAAAAAATAATTTTATCTTTTGTTTATTCATTTTACACTATCACAAATTTACTGTCAACCGTTAATTAAAATAACATCAAGAATAGCTTTTTATTTGAAAATACCATCACATGACCAAAATTTCGTAATTTACCATTTTCAAATATGCATTTTACCTCATTCCAGTTTACCAAATTTAGTTCAATTTATTTCATGACATTTTAAACAAGTTCAATAGGAAAGAACACATCTTAAATTAAGTGATTTTCATCGCCCCTTGATTCATTTCAGGCTAGGATAAGATAACTTAAAATAAATCATATCATGATAATAAAAAATTAATTTAGGCATAATAAGATAAGCCGAGTCATAAAAAAAATGTTAAGATAAATATTATCAACAAACAATAATATTGAAAAGGATATCATAAAAATATATTCAATTTATATAGTCTGTGGCAGACCTAAGACTTTCTAAGTGGGGTCATATGACCTTACTTAAAAAAAAAACTTGTCGTTATATTTATATGGTATTTTGGATTAGCAAGTTTAAAAATACTTATAATGAATCTTCTAAAAATAAAAATATCTCCACTAAAATTAAAAATATACAATATAATATATCTAAATAATTTAATTTTAAATTAATTGACCCCACTTACTATTTTTTCTAGATCTGTTATATAATTGTATTAGTCGTCTAATATACTTAATGTTATTCAATTTTGTTTTAAGAAACAAAAGTAAAGATGCAATGTTTTCCATAATACGACAGTTACAAACGCAAGACTATGAATAGGTGGTTATTTAATTAAAGAATTTGACATATTAAATATTATTTAGATATATTTACATTCAATCATTTTAAGTTAGTGAAATTTAAATAAATTGAAAGTAAATTCAATTCTAATATATGTAATTTTGTTAATATAAATATAGACACGAGATAAAATAAGATAAAGCAGAAGTAATAAAATAGCACATAATGAATTATTATGCAATAATAATAAGATACGAAATGACACCTAAGATTGTATGATTTTTTGAAAAAGGTCTGGATTCAAATTTTAGTGCCAACACTAATTTAAAAAAATTAAAATTAAATTAAAAACCATTCCCAAAAGGCCAAAATTATACCAAAATGCACATGTGAATGAATGTAAGTTTTAAATTCAAAATTTGGTGGCATCATTTATTCAAAAAAAATTGCAAGATATTCTTTCTATGTTATTTTATTTATCACTTAATCAAATTCAATATATATTTAATATCTACAATTAAGTTAAAAGGTCAAAAATTAATTATTTCATTATTATAATTCATATAAAAATATTAATTCATCATTAAATTTATTCAATAATCAGTATTAATACCTCATTAACACACCCAACTTAACATATTAAGAAATGAATTATTATCCCACACAACTATGCCCAAATACATCTATTAAAATAACTGTGATTTTAGCCAAAATAAAAATAATTTTATCCAAAAAACTATTATAGTAAGTATTGCTTAACATTATGGAATCTTTATCCTTAAGAAATCATTCTCTCTGTCCTCTTTTACTTGCCACTTAACTGAAATTTTTTGTTCATTTTTACTTGTCACTTACCATTTCCAATGCACATTAAATACTCACTTTCACCTTAAAATTAAATATTAATTAAAAAACTTTATTTTTTTCAAGAAACAAATTACTCTTCCATGTGTATCATTAATTACAATGTTTTATATTCCCAATAATCTATCTTTCACAGTAATATTTTACTTGCCACTTACTGTAAATAAAATTTAGGATAAACTACAAAAACATATCATGAACTACCACCAATGTTCAAATTAAGTATCGAACTTTTTAATTCTTCAATTTCAGTACCGAACTTTTTTATTCTACAATTAGTACTATAAACTTAATAGAAAGAAGAAATTAACATGAAATATGAGAATTAGTTTGTAAGTCTAACTCTTTAGCTATAATTTTGAAACTTGCATAAAGATATTGGACCCAACATATGTTTTTTTATATAAATTTTCTCATTTTATTAAGTGTATAGTACTGAAATTGAAGAATTAAAAAGTTCGGTACTGAAATTAATTTGAAAATGGACGGTAGTTCGGAGTATGTTTTTGTAATTTACCCCTAAAATTTATTTACTATTTTTTCTTCTCACTTAATATTTCACATGAAATTTCAAAAATACAGTAGATATATATCTATTAAATTTTGACAATAATTATTATTATTATTTTCTTAAACGATTATTATTAAGATGAGAGGATAAATTTCTTATAGGATCTTTATTCTTAAATTTCCAACAGCCAACGTTATACGAAAAGGCACATTTGAATATACCCTCTCTTCTGATTAGATCACCAAAGCCAACAACATCTTGTCCTTTAGTAACGCACGAAAACAAATAACAAAAACCCATCTGGACAGGTATCAATCAGTCTCCTCCAAATTTTGAAAGAAAAAAGGTTTGCTTTTATTTTGCTGCAACGCTCAAACAAGTACTGGAATCCAAGCGGAGTGGGGCCCTCATGTAATTCTGCCGTGTCGCCTTCTGTCAACGCGCTGTCACGGGAGCCCCACCACCAACATGCCACAGCTGCCAACACACCACCATTAATGCCACCCCAAAAACCTCTCCATCTCACCAACCCGTCTTCTGCGTACACTTCCAATCTCTGAGCCTCCTCCTCCTCCTCCATCCATGGTCCATTTCGGAGGCGGCTCCCTGATCGGCGCCTCCGGCTTGCAGTGGCTGGTGTGGATCCAGCTGATTGTCACCTTTCTTCTCATCCTCTTGCTCTACTGCTTTTCTCTCTACGCCTTGGAAATCGGCGATGAAGATGGGACGGTTTCGTCCGCGGAGGAGTTGAAATCGCAAGATTGTTGTTCCGGGGGAGTCGGGAGGTTGTTGTTTGGGAGGCACGGAGCTGCTGGTACCGGGAATCTGAGCGGCGTGGATGGAGAAACAGGCTTCTTGCAGAGTCGTCTCAAGGTACGGGAACGCTGAATCCGGGGACATGACTTGGTCGTTTTTTGTTGATTAGGATTTGGAATTTTGAGTTGGGTTTTTTTGTTAGGGTTTGTTGATTTGGTTGGATGTGCTTCTGCATGCTGTTTGATTTTGTCAGATTGAAAATTGAGAAGAAGGCTTCGCGCACACACGTCTGCATTTCTCATGACTAGTTGAATCTTTTAGTAGTATTCTAGATGTATGTCTGCTTTACCGGTGGCGGATCCAGAATTTGTATTTTGGGGAATTACATAACCGAAATTTTGGTTGGGGGTAAAATTAAAAATTTAGTTGAAATTAAGCTTGTAAATTTATTTTTTAGATATGTAAATTTTTTTTAATTTTTTTTACATAGACATATGTGTTTTATGTGGGATTCGGGGTGCGGCCGACCCCATTGCCCTGAGGGCAATGGCTCCGCCCTGCTTCTTACATGTGCTGGTGTTAGATTTTGGTTCTCAACTAGATGATCCACCATGAACCTAAACATGTGGTTTTACTGGAAGGACGGTGTGGATTGCTCTTTTGTAGTTGAGTTAGTGTCTAGCTGATAATGTGTCCGAGTTAAATTAAATGTGTGGTTGAGGCGGTCAGAGCACTTGGTGAAATGTTTCTAGCATTGGGTTATTCAGTTCAATTTTTTGGGCGAGTAGAATTATGTTTGATCGCATCGAAATAGGGTATATAGTTGGGGATCAAAAGAAGTTGAGGTTAGGTCCGGTGACTTTACTATTTAAGGATCGGTTCGGGCCCTTTATCACTTGTTTGCTGCAGTCATTGATAATGTGTTTTTGTGTTTGCTTGGCGTTCGCTGTGTTATGAAAGAATCTAAGTTTCTGATTTGACTTCTCTAAGGCTGTGTTTCGTTTAGGGAAAATTTGAGGGAATGGAAAATTTGTGGAAAATTAGAAGGAATTCTTTGTTTGGTTTAAAGAAAATTGAGGATGGAAAACTAAATGGAAAGTCAGATGGAAAATTTGTTTAAATTAAAGAGTGTTTTAGTACTTTCTATAAAATTTTCCATCTCAAACCTTTCAAGGGTAAAATAAAATGGAGTTTTTGAGGAATTCATTTTCCCTCTAACTTTCCTCAAACCAAACACAGCCTATTATGCTGGAGAAAATAGAAGGGAAACTTCTGCTACCTAATTTATGATTTGGATCTCACTAATAATTATTTTTACTAGGGGTGTAAGGGTTTTGGGTTGACCCAAAACTCAATCCAAATTAACCCAATTAAAGTGAATTCGGGTTAAGTTATTTTATTTGGGTTGGGTTTTGGGTTGTAATTTTTGGGTTGGGTTGGTCTTTGGGTTGTATAATTTGAATTCGGGTTGACCCAAATTGTAAAACACAACCCGAATTACAAATATATAAAAAATAAAAATTAAAATTAAAAAATAAAATTACAAATTAAAAAATCAAAAATAAAAAATAAAAAATAATTTTTATTTTTAAAAAATTTTAAATTTTTTTTAATTCCTTTTTTATTTTTTTTGGATTTTTTAATTTTTTTAATTTTAAAATTCTTTATTAATAAAAATAAATGGGTTGACCCAAATTCAACCCGAACTAAGAGTTTCGAATTTGGGTTGGGTTGGGTTGGGTTGTTTTGAATCTGGGTTGGGTTTGGGTTGGGTTATTCTATTATAAATGAATTTGGGTTTTGAGTAACCCAACCCAAATTCAACTTTTGACCCATATTTACACCCCTAATTTTTACCATTCTGCGCCATCGTTGGATATGTTGCTGTGACCTCTTGCTATGTTCATACCGATCAATTTTGCTGAACTTTGAAGATGGTCCCTATTTGTGAGTGATGTTAGGTTTAGGGGCTGGCATATATATATTGATTATCATAAATTGTATACTTGACCGTGGCATGCACCCGAAGGTTTAGATACATGTTTTAGTGATCTTTTTCATATGAACACATTAGGGTGCTCCGAGTGATCCTCCAATGAAAATGAACAGATGTGGAACATGCAGGTCGGAGGAAGCTCAAGTATAAAATGTGAAATTTCAACTTCTAGCACAAACAGAAGAATAGTTGGAAACCAGGACAGAACAGAAGGGGATGCTGCTTCAGTTAAGGACAGAACCAGCAATCAAGGTGCCCCTGAAGCCCATTACCATCCTTGCTCTCTCTTCAAATTTGCAAGAGAAGCATTTCTTAAATGCTTGGGATTAGATTGCCTCGCCGAGGACCCAAGGAGCAGGAGACGGAGCAAAAATGACTAACTGATGAATCGCGCCTGCGCCTCCTGATCCCAAAGTCAAAAAGTTCTGATGAACAAACAAAAATCCAGGCTATGCAGCAGGCTATGAATTCTCAAATTTTCCTTCAAAGCGTTATAAGTACCCATTATGATCTAAATTCTAAAGTCGACGATAGACCCCCTCAGAGAGTTTAGGGCTTGATGTTATCAACTGCCACACGACCCATCTTTCTTGCTGATTCTTGTGGCAAAAAATGGCCGCCCAAAACAGCTTAAGACTGACAAATTACTTTGTAACAAGTTTCTAGTGAAAAAATGTACAGATAATCAATTTTGTACATAAGCAGATTTAATAAGGTAATGCTGATGATGGCTTGAATTTTGTGTTCCTGCTCGGCACTAACTCGAAAAAATTTTCTTTAGCTTCAATTTACGAATTTTTGGGCTAAGTCCTTTCTTTAATCAGAGTGGGACATAAAAATCTTTAGGGCATGTTTGGTTAAGGTAAAGTATCATGAAATGGAAACAAAAAATTTCACAGAATCCATTTCAATTTTTTCTTGTTTGTTTATTATAGAAAGTAGGAAGGAAAATGTCATTGTTATAAATTATAATTTTTCAATCAGTTATTTTTCATTAAAATTTTCCGCCTAAATCAAACAAAAAAATATCTTTACCATTTCATTTTTCCAATGAAATTTTTCCTCAACCAAACAAAGGCCTGAGGTGAATGGGGATGGCAACAGAGAGACGCAAAGTTGTCACAACTAACAACTCAACGACTGGGCGTTAAGAATATTAGGCGGAACGCCAAAGCAACACTCGAGAGCTATAGATGATTCTCTAATCTAATCTATATTGAAATCATTCATGTTTTCATATGAATCCAACTGATAAATCTGAATTAGAAGTATTTGATAGTGATTCTGAGTTGTTTTTTTTAGGGAGAGGATAGGAAATTGAGAGATTTGAGAAAAATAATTTTAGATCCCGAGTTTTCAATAAGAGGGATTTAGGGGATAGAGGTCTCTCTCTTTTCATATTATTTGGTCAGATGTAAAGAGATTTGAGTGGAAAATTTTTTAAAGGATAAAATTTAAAAGGGACCCTGAACTACCACCACTTACCTAATTGTCGTTAGAACTACCACGATTTTCAAAAAGGGTGCGATGAAAAAAAAATTGGACTGATTTTCTAAATAAAATTTACCATTACATTTATAAACTAATATTATTACGAGACTTAGATTTGTGTGTGAAAATTACGTCGTTTGGTTATCAAAATAAATTATATCGTTTTGCGTATATAAAGAAAATGACGTATTTTGATACGATGTAATTTTCGCATATAAATCTAAGTCTTATAATAATATTAGTTTTGAAATGTAATGGTGAATTTTTTTAAAAAAAATTAGTCCAATTGTTTTTTCATCACACCCTTTTTGGAAATCATGGTAGTTCTTATCACAATTGGGTAAGTGGTGATAGTTCAGAGCCCTTTTGAATTTTTTCCCTTTTTAAAAATATTTTATTTGTCCGTGTGCTCTTTTATTCTTTTTCTATACATGAAACTTAAACACAGGAATAATAGTTTAGTAAATATGTAACTTATTTATATATTTTCCTTCAAATCCACTAAACTCTGGATAATTCATTTTATTTATTTATTTATTGTGTCACCAAAATTTGAACTCGGGTTTGAGGGTGAGAATTCACTTGTTATTGACTCTTTCAATTCCACTCTTTTATTTTCCTCTACCGTCAAATCTTCTCATTCTAATTCCCTCAAAGAAATAAAGCCTTTACGTCAGCATTTGTACTGTGGCTCCGGAATACAAAAGTCAAATGGTCTGACCTGCGGATATTTTGTTGTGATTATTTACAAACACAGTTTAGAGAATATCTTTGATTTTTGTACAGATAGAGATATTATTTCAAGAATAATTTGTTTTCATTATTTTCTATCAAGACTATCCTACCTTTTTGTTTATTTTCAGCAATACCCTACTTTTCTATTTCCGCTGTTAGTAACAGCGGAATGATGTACCAAATCCGCTGTTACTAACAGCGGAAATAGAAAAGTAGGGTATTGCTGAAACAAACAAAAAGGTAGGGTAGTCTTGATAGAAAATAATGAAAACAGGTTATTTTTGAAATAATATCACAGATAGACAATGAACGCACATTGATTTCTAATTAATTTGTTGACAAGTATTGATTTCCTTTACTGAGATTTGTCTCCGAGCCCTTAACAATTTGAACTCATATTGACCATCCATTGAAACTTTTAAGGTTTAATTTCTTAGAAATTTTTTAATGAGTGTATGTGTGATCAAAATAAAATTTAAAAATAAATGACTCAAGCAACTATTAATCAACAAACTGTCAATTGACAACATAAACTGAAAGATGAAAGCAAGTTTCAAGATTCGCAGAAGGGAAGATAAATTTGCAACATTTCATTTTTCATTGATGAACACAAGATGTCATTTATGGTAAAGCCGCAAATAAGAATTAAAAGCAGCAAGAGGGATCGAAAGGAGAAGACTCAAAGCTGACTAAAAACACGTTTGTAAACCATATCAGCAAGTGATAAGTCAGAATTGATCCTCAGATATGTCTCTTCAAAATACCAGCAAACCATTGATGCAATGTCGTCATATCATCTTTCACGGGCTTTTTCATAAATTGAATTGACAATGCGCTTAGTGCCGAAAACTGTGTTGAAAGACAATTTTAAGGTGCAGAACAAAAGAAATGAATGTCTTGTTTCATGGGACAAACCGTGACGAGCGTGAAAAGTGTGAAGTGTAAAAATCAAATCAAAAGAGTCCGTTCAGGTTCAATACTCCTCCAGTTGCTTGCATCAAAGAATGCATGAATCTATTCTTCTTTCCCTCTACGCAAATCCAACCCAAACAAAACCTTCTCTTCTTGTTAGGCCCAAGCCCATTAAGCCCATCTCCTAGTCATCATCACCACCTTTATCTTCGTCTTCGTCTTCGTCTTCTCTCTCCTCCCTCGTTTCGAGTTCCGTCAAAACAACTCCAACACACGCAACTGCTGCTTCTTCGATCATTTAAAGCCAACCACCCTCGCAGACAAAAAGGCATCACCGCTTCCCCCCGACGCATCCGATCTCGGTTTGAATCTTTTTTATATCAATGGAGGCTTCGGATGATAAGCAAGTGGTTCTGATCACGGGATGCTCCGAGGGTGGAATAGGGCACGCGCTGGCCAAGGAGTTCGCCGCCAACAAGTGCTTGGTGGTGGCCACCAGCCGGAAGCTGTCCGCTATGTCGGATCTGGAGCACGATACGAGGTTTGAGCTCAAGGAGCTAGACGTGCGGTCGGATGAGAGTGTGAATCGTGTGGTGAAGAGTGTCGTGGACAGGTTTGGAAAGGTTGATGTGCTGATTAATAATGCCGGAGTCTTATGTGTTGGACCGCTTGCGGAGGTCCCCATTTCTGCTATCCAGCACACATATGATACCAACGTTTTTGGTAAGATTCCGTGGTTGGTTTTTTAGGCTATGTTCTTCTA